>JAUKNM010000138.1:400000-727500 GCA_030765045.1 Tenodera sinensis
TACTACACCGTGTAGAAGGTAGTGCTTCGGCCAGACGTTAACCAGGGATTCTACATGATGAGTGTAACAAATATGTTCAATACAATTATTGTCAATAAAGAACCGTTTCGTCAAATACACTGGGCGTCCCAGAAAAACACTGACAACGCTTAGTATCTTGTGTGGGATGGCACAATGATTGATTTTCAAATAGGAACCCTTGTTCGGAAATACATAGTTTGGATGCTGGAGAGTGCCGAAGTTCGAGGACGAACGCTTGCGACAATTTGTTAACATTGGTTTTGATATCTTAATACGGAAGGTATGCAACCCTCTAGCCATCTGTGTACTGGGATGAATGACCTGAGCATAATAACATTCCTGCACATGCGCTAAATTCCTCCATAGAGTCCTTGGTGTGTATCCTACTGCGTTACTTGCGTAGTTTCAAACACAATAATGCTTTTAACAGCAGTGCGCCTCGTACCAGTACACAGCTGTGGAATGACCAATGCGCTACCACCACGCTAAGGAGACGGACGTGAACAATAATAGAAAATAAAATAGTCCTAGCAGCAACATTCCCCTATATAACAGAACAGGCAAATATAACCTTTCTTTACCTACGCTCGCCCACAAAAGAAAATGACATGCTTATTAACACGTACCAACTATTATGAAGATTGCAAGAAGATTTTAAAAAAGAAACTGAATAAAGTTGACCATTGCCAAATCATGAATTCAAACAAATTTCTGGTACATTTAAAAAACATGTACGTGTTGGTACCTTTAAAAAGCCTCAATACAAGTAAAAAATCGTAAACAAAATTTAGTAATAAAATGATGCTATGTTAGTTATTGGGTACTGCATTCAAACAATATGAAATTTCTATTGTGCACCTTTAATTCTATTTCCTGTCTTTCCTAACATAAATTCAAACCATTTTACAGGGTGACTGCCACAGCGCTTAGAAGCTGGATAAGCTTCACAGTTAATAATAAGGTCAATTCCAACAACTCTAATTATACAAATAAATAAAACTCCATTAGCTACTGGAAGCTGGGCACCTATTCCAAATAAATACTAGCTAAACATTTTCACAGTTCATTTATTTATTAGTACAAGTGCTATGCTAATTTACATAGGTGTTTGCCTGATGTTGGTCCTAGCCATTCATCAGACAAAATACAACACCATAGCAATTACAAAATTTGCAAAATTGTTACGCTTCAAGCTGTTCTGTTCACTGAGTACTTCCATTTGTTTCTTACATTCCATAAATATTTTCCAACACTTCTTAGTTCCGAGTGGGGTTTGAAATTTTTCCCACTGATAACTTTTTATTTCTATTTAAGCATTTTTCTACAAATCAGCTGTTTCCTCCGATGCTCTGTGCTTGAACATTCTAATAATAAATGAGTATCATTTTGCCTACCATTACATATTGGACATATTTTAGCCTTTTTCTTATTATTATTCCTGGTACCCACATACTCCTTTGCTGACTTATCATTAGCAGATCTTTGATTTTTCGAGTCATGTATTCGGCTGCTTCCGAGTTCTTTGAAAATTCAAACACATGTTTAATAAATCACTGTCAGGTAGGTCCTGGATTCTAAAAACGTGTTGTAATATTCTTTCAATTACTATTCCCATTATACTCACCTTTCCTAGCTCAACAAGATCCCTGCATTTGTAGTATTCTGTTGGACCCCTAAAATAGATTTGCAATAGATTATTCGATCCCCACTTATCCAACCATTACTAAGACAAGCTTCCACAATAATTAACCCTTTGTGGTCCCAATAAAGTGCAAGTCTAGCTTTGTTAACTATTCTGTGCGAATTTGGAAATTCTATGTGTATTTTATTTTGTGCATGTTTCCATAGCATGTTTCCTGTCCATCTCAGCCGGTAATAATGAGAAAACAAAATACTATCGCAGAGGGCACAATTTTTTTTATTAATTTTATCCAATTAGTGAACAACCCGTGAGAAATTCAATATGGGGATAGAAAACGAGCTACAGAATGCCAAATAGTAACATACTTGTGAAGAGCAATATTTTATCCTTCACTGTAGCTGCCTTCTTCACAATAAAATTTGCCCTGTCTCGGCAAGTGTGATAAAATGAAATATTTGAACGCCACAAAGCAGTTAATGTTAATGTCCGAAGAAATGTATTATGATTAATTTTTCCTCCTTGCAAGAGATTGCAGATCTTTGCGTAAGGTCTTTTGTGCGTATTATAGCCCAGGTTTGGTTATTTTCACTAAAGATGTTGAATTTGTTAGATCATTTTTCTTCGCATCAGGAAAGCGCGTTACTGATCACAGGCTTAAATAAGTGAATAGCAGCCGTGCAACATGGCTCCACGGTTACATGTGTGACTCACAGTTGGCAGGTCCGGAGTTGGTCATTCTGATCACAGGTTTTTGGATAGCTTTACTGGGTTGGTAGGCGAATACTGGAGTGGTTCCCCATCTACCCCGAATTTCCTGTCCATCATTTTTGTTACCACAATTCCTATTTCAGTGTTGAAGGATCAGGCGATAGCGATTGGTGTATGGCAGCTGGGTGGTGTATTGTGGACTTTTGATAGTTTTCTCCCTGGTGTTAGCGGTCCTGCTGTGGCAGCCCTCTTGGAAGCATATCTGGTTAGGAAAGAGACTCCCAGAAGGCGCGGGGTTTGGACAGTGCTCCTTAGTGCAGGGATTTGCTCCATCTGGAAGCATTATGGATACCGTCCACGCTAGCACACATGTTCGTCCGGGCGTGGTCGCCCTTCGAATCTCTCTCCCAGCATTCCCTCTCTCTCGGGGGTCGCATTGAAAACAGAGAGGGTGCTGTGCTCCTGGTTTTGTAGGCTCCTCCGTCTGTCGGCTCATAATCCTAAATAGATACTGTCTACCAAATTGATAATTAAGGTAGTGAGTGTTTATCACCCGCTTTATGTGATACTATATACACACATGGTATATTCATGACATTGTCGTAAAATAGAAGGAGATTTGTAGCAAAACAATTAGATTAAATAATCAAAGAGAGATAAATAATGAAACTTTATGCAGACGACGTAATATTACTACAGAAAGGTGAAGATGATTTGCGACGTGCTATATATGAATTAAGTTGAATATTTAAGGAGTATAATTTTAACATTTCTAGAACAAAACCAAAGATAATGGGTTTTTGGGGTAGGCAACAAACAAGATCTAAAATTATTTTAGATGATCAACTTTAGAACAAGTCTCAAGTTCCAGGCACCTTGAATGTGAAATAGACTCACGGAAAGAAAAGGATACGAACCTGAAACTATCAAGATTTGAAACTATATGTGGAACATTACACAACCGTTTAAGAAGTAAGGCAAGGAAGGATACAATAATTAAATTTTATAAAACAGTGGCAAAGCCAGTGCTTTTATGTGGAAGCGAAGACTGGGTTGTAGCAAAGAAAATCAAACGTAGGATACAAAGATCTGAAATGATTTTCTTGAGAAGAACTGAAGGATGTAAAACACTAGACCACATAAATAATGTTGTGATAAGAATAGACCTGCATATGAAATCTCTAAATGAAGAACTAAAACAGCATAGAAATAATGATGATGATGATGATGCTGATGATGATCATGGTGGTGGTGATGATGATGGTGCTGCTGCTGATGATGATGATCATGGTGGTGGTGGTGATGATGGTGCTGCTGCTGCTGCTGATGATGATGATGATGATTAAGGAGTGCTTAGATAATCAGACAGGCTACAAAGTGCAGGCGAATTTAAAAACTGATGGGTTCGCCACTATATCAAGGGTATTTAGACAACGGTTGCCACAGTGAGTCACACAGGGAAAATGATAAAGTTGTGAGAAGTCATTTCCTATTGTTCGAGAAGCACTATGTCGATGAAATTCTGGCTGATGCTGAATAGTGAATGGGCTAGGAATTTGTAGAGCGGTAAACAACAAAGAAGCAGAGTTGAAAAGGATGACACATTTGCTCCATAAGTTAAATTTGTAACTAAGCTTGCAGCAGAGCAACCAAACAGATGGGATACAGTACAATCCAATGAAAGTAGTACATTCAGATGTATAATGGAACTCCTCCGAAAAATGTCTGTAAATGTGCTCTACAGAAACATACTTAAACTGAATAGGTATACTACCATGCAAATATTAGTGGAGAATTTGGTAGAATGTGTTAAATGGGAAATAAAACCATACCTTTTATTTTTTGATATGAAATCTTATTATCTGTAGGGTGTACATAAAGTAATAGCTGTACTAATTTCTGAAACACAGTTACTTATTTTAATTATTTCAATTTAAGGTGATTCTGTATATCTTTCCTAATTATGAAGTTATTTAATCAATGTGGGTGTGATATTCACTTATTTTAGTGGATCAAACATAAATTAGCTTCAGAGACATACCTTGGAAATAATTTACTTTTTTGTATCAGAGGTTCTTTTTATGTAGCTCTGTGTTCCTTTTTTCTTAATATGCATTAAAATTGATTTAAGGTACACGAGAGGCGTTCGTAAATGATTTACAATAATAGTTTATTGGTTAAAAGAGTCAATATACATGAGATGTCTCAATATGCTCAGCACCAACGTCAATACACTGTTGCCACCTTTTCGAAAACTTCATTATTGCGTCACAGAACAGTTGTCTGGGGGTACTACACACCTACTCATGGACAGCTGCCTGTAGTTCCTTGCTGTTGCCGAAACTTTATTGCAGCGTGTCCTTCGGATTATCTTTCTAGGTGTATGGTAGTGATTCGTCACCACTTTCTCCAAAAATGTCTGGATCTTCATTTTCCATTTCCAATATTTCACAACAGACTTCAACTCTGTTCTGCTTCGGGGTCTGTGTCAAGTTCTAGATACCTCTTTCGTACTTTTCTTTTTTACTCCTTCCTTCCACAAAACCATGTAATCTATCTTTGTCCATCAATAGTCACCTTCCACCCTGTCCATGGCTTTCTCTAGTTAAGAACAAGCAGGCACTGTTCTTTCACTACACTCTCCTCACAACTACCATCTGGTGTCCGCGTGGTGTACATCATCCTACGTGCCCTAAGATCGAGCGTTAGTTTTTAAACAACGCAATGGTAAATAATTTCCGAACGCACCTCGTATTGTACGGTCGAGTGGACGGAAACTAGCCGATGTTCTGTTTTTTTTATACTGCTTTTTACGATTTAAAATTGGCAGTGGCCTTATCAGCTGTATTCCATCGTTGGGAGCACATGATACTTATAATAATTATGAGTTATAAATAATTAATTTTTTAAGTATCTATAATTTCGGCATCACTGTTTAAATACCCAAGAGCACACGTCACAAAGGCCTGTACATATTTCCAACGACGTTTACTCTACTTTTAACTGTTCTTACACCTTTGCACATTAACAATACTCCATACGCCGTATGAGTAACCAAACTTGTAGAAATTTTCAGCATGAACTCGTAGAAGTGGTTTTTGCAGAATTTTTAAACTGCTTAATATATTACATAATTAATGGGAATTCTGAGGATACATTTTTGCAAGGACTATATTCAAAGATTTAAAAAATTTTCAAACAATCATAACAATGAAGAATTACTTTATAACAGTTTTATGAATAAGTGTTTAAATAATACGGTAGTATTTTTATTTTTTCAAAAGTATAACTTCTGCATCATAAGCGACACTTGATTAATTGGTATTCATCGTTGTCCGATTGTTATTAAATATATCTGAATAAAGTTTAAAACACTTGTGGTAGAGCAGGATACGACACACTTTTGAAAGAGTTTGAGTAAAGGCTGCAGGGAATAGAATTTTACGTAAGGATACACTTAAGCTCACAAACACTGGTAATATAAATGTTCAATAATGAAACCTTCAAAGGTCTATAGCAAACTTGCAGAATGAGGAAAGAAGGTTTAAAAGAAAGGTGAATATATATTGGGTTCTCCTTCCTCATTACAGAAGTAGACTACGATATCTTTATCTTGCGTCAATGAGCAAATAGCAACACAGTGGAACAGTGTGGTGTTTGAAAAAGTTGTGGGTGAAAAAATAACTAGGATATTATTCTCATTGCTGCAATTGAAAACTCTCGTTATAACTCAATGATATGTCTAGTTTTATACAAACATTATGTGCTAACAAACCGCTGATGTCAGCACGTTTTGGAGGAAAGGATCCTTGGCTTAGCATTCTCTATAATGATGTGATGACTAAACCCCAGTCAGCATTTCTAGAGAAAAAACGTGCTTCTTATAAAGGCGATATGTATCGACTTTTGTAGCAACCCATCTTTTTAGATACTGCAGCTTGTAAGAATTCTTAGAGTATCACATATGAAGGAGGATCAATGAAATATTTCTCTTGTGGCTTAAAACTTAATGTGGGAAATTTATGACAAAACAACGATAATCCCATTTTATGTTTCTCTCAAATTGGAGTATTTTGATTTTTTTGTTATTATAATTAGGCTTCCAGACAGTAGTGCAATAGTATGCGTAGTTCAATTTTCTAAACTGTTTATTTCCCACAGTACATGTTATAAATTCTTAGTCACTATATGAGAACTGCTTTGAGTGTGTCGGGTACTTTCACTGATGCAAGTATGTCTAGAGGGTATTTGATCCACGTTTTTTGTTGTTATTGAGTTTTCGTCCATTCCTTAAGGCTTTCCTGCTACAGAAAGATAATTTTATTGACATGTGTATCTTGTTATGTTTGAGGCATTGTATAACAAATTGTTCTGTCACATACTTCTCATATCCCATTATCTTACCTACAATAATAATTGTGTGGGGTCGGGCAGGCGCCTGTACCTCAAAAATTATTCAAGCCATTCTCTTAATTATTTTGCTATTTGAAAGTACTGTTCCTTAGAGCGAAATAGACATAAAAATATTTACATACATTTTAAAAGTAGATGTTTGAGCGATTCGTCATTCACATCTCCTAATTTTAATCCCCTTTATTTGAAAAGGAGCATAAAAGGACATTTTAGAACTTCACTGCCGACATAGTGGATTTATAATCATTTCCAGTAAAAGAGTAAATTTGGAGGCTTAAAAGATAATAACATTTAGTTATTGGAAGGGAGATAGTTTCATTTTGTGTTCATATCACCACATTTACCTCAAATTACGTTGCGCTTTGTTATCACGGAATATCTGTTGTATGGTTACGTCAAAATCTGATATACTTGGATCTGAAATTTTAGGAAAAATACTGAGAAACTTCATAAACTTCTGCTACGCTTATTTTTACCCCTCAGCTACAGATCTACACTCTTTGTCCTATCTAGACAACATGTGTGCACTTAAGGACATACCTTTAACTATAAGTTATCTTAAGCCCCTGAAAAACTAGCCCTACCGTATTCTCAACCCATTACTTAGATCTTCACTGCTTAACCTATCTAGTCAACTTATTGTGCAATTATACTATACAACCTGCCACATGCTCTCATAAATAACCAAACATTTGTTTCCGTCAATATAATGCATTGAAAATGCTAAAAGCTGTCCACACTGTTGTTACAACCATACACTAATTGAAGAGATTCACTAGATTTTCCACGCTTAGGGTCATGGGAAACACAAATATTATACAAAAAGAATTTATTTCAATTTTAATAAGAAGCGATTTTTCCATTAAGCAAAACAAATTTGCCTCAGTTTACATGGTGATGAACAGCCAAGACAGATCTTCATCATGAGGCAGAAGTGGCAAGCACAGCACGCTCTTTACATCTCAAGATCTCATTACGAGTACTAAATCGAGCGAACTACAGTGATCCATCAGTTTTAATATTCCCTTAACCCTTCCCTCACTTGCTAGATTCAACGCCTCAGTAAGCAACCAGTCAGCTTCAAGTGAGACCTGCCAAGCTAAATCCCATACGCTCGACACACTTCTACCTTCAACCTCTAGTACACAAAAATATAGTGCTTGACAATTAGAACATAAATATCTGAATGTATGATATATAGCTTATATGCATGTTCATACACTAAATTGTCTGGCACAAAGAGAGCCTACTCACTGCACCTCGCGTCTGTCACATTATTTATCGTAATACGAAGCCTTGACCATTTCATTGGTTGTTTTAGCACCCGGTGCGAGGACGTGCAACTCCTTTTGCTAAATAACCCTAACCAATAACTAAAACAACGGATACAAACTGGCGTAGAAACGAAATACATATGTTCGCTTTCGACTGTATTGGCTAAAAGAGAAGGAGGTGGTGAGTGCATTCAGTTTGTCATCCACACCTCTTATCATGATTAGCTGGAGGAACACGCTTTGAAGGGGCTAAAACCTATGGAGTGTACTTGATGAGCTCTCAGGTTACCGATGTGCGCACTATATTTGTGTGAGAAGATATAATAATAATAATAATAATAATAATAATAATAATAATAATAATAATAATAATAATAATAATAATAATAATAATAATAATAATAATAATAATAATAATAATAATAATAATAATAATAATAATAATAATAATAATAATAATAATAATAATAATAATAATAATAATAATAATAATAATAATAATAATAATAATAATAATAATAATAATAATAATAATAATAATAATAATAATAATAATAATAATAATAATAATAATAATAATAATAATAATAATAATAATAATAATAATAATAATAATAATAATAATAATAATAATAATAATAATAATAATAATAATAATAATAATAATAATAATAATAATAATAATAATAATAATAATAATAATAATAATAATAATAATCATAATCATAATAATAATAATAATAATAATAATAATAATACTAATAATAATACTAATAATAATACTAATAATAATAATACTAATAATAATACTAATAATAATAATAATAATAATAATAATAATAATAATAATAATAATAATAATAATAATAATAATAATAATAATAATAATAATAATAATAATAATAATAATAATAATAATAATAATAATAATAATAATAATAATAATAAACAATCTGCTGATCTACATAAATTTATTGCTGTAAATGTCCCCAAAAGAAGTCCAAAGGCGTTACATTAGATGATTTGGCTGGCCAGGAGACTGGTCCTTGTCTTCCTATCCAAAGATCAGGATGTGTGGATTTAGATGACTGCAGATGACCATTGAAGCACTGTGGTGTTGATAACACAACGTTAATCGCTCTCCCAGTGGCACACTTTCTATTAGCAAGTGCCAGTGGGAATGCGATCAGCGTTGTAGGGAGAAGTTCCGGGTAATATGCTCCTGTTGAATGGACCTCGAAGAAACTGGTCTAATATGATGGTTGCTCAAGATTTTGCACCGTACATTCGCTCCCCAATGCTCCTGGAAAACTGCCTCCTTTACCCAGTGATGATTCTCTATACTTAAAGCATGTTATGGTGATTCATGGTCCTGTTTTTGTGGAAACTTGATTCATCCAAAGCCAGGAATTTAAACAGATACCCAATGTCAATTGCCGCTGGGCCCAGCATCCATTTAGACAGATTCACCCGAATTTGGAAAACTCTCCTGTAGAGCACATACACACACACCCACCCACCCACCCACCCACACACACACACACACACACACACACACACACACACACACACACACACACACACACATACACACACACGGACCTTTTTCTAGAAATACTCTTTTATTCATGGGGCCTCAAAACATACATTTCCGGTGAAATCTTGACATAGAATTTTTGGGTGGAATACAATAGTTCTACTTACTGTACGTAGTAGAGAAAGTATATAAACGCAATTATAAGCATTGAAAGGACGAATTTCCATCACCAACGTTATGTATGTATACTTTTCAGTAAGTGATATTTAAGTTTGTATACAAACTTTGGCATGCTCTTTTAAACTTGAGTGTTACTTATTAGCTGACGAATTAGTATAAGAAACTTCGATTCTATCACCTTTCGTATATACGTGCGGCGGTAGTGCTTGGATTTAAAGGTGGCTATGTATTGTTTACTTTTAGTCTTGGGTTAATAATATAGTGTTAGCTCTCCTCTTCTTCTTGTCCTTTGCTCTTTTAGTCTTGACTCGGCTATTTTTGAGACTGCTTAAGTAAGTCTTGGGAAACATGAGTGGTTCTCTGAAATTGGATTGAGACATAATAAATATCAAATTAAAGGGAAAACAATTATTTGTATTTTTATTCTTTCTTTCAGCAGTAAAAGCTTGGATATTTTGTACATAGTTAAAAAGTAGAACAACTTTAGTTATTATAGGCAAATGATTTGATAACCTGGGCCCCACTTCACACCACCAAGAACTTAGGTAGCAGAATAAACATAATATGAGATGGCCTAAATGAATCTTGAGATGAAATTTAGCCTAACGCTGAAAGGTCCATATACATCTTCCAGTTTAAATTCTACCTAATGTCGAAACTTATCTTTTAGTGAACAAGTTTTCTTTGTTCTTCGTTTACCGAGGTATTTAAGTTAATTATTGCATTTACGCAAGTCAAGCAGTCAGTCTGGTCCCTGTAGCACAGAAGAATACAGAGAATATATTGTAAAACACCAACGTTATGTGAGCCCTGTCTTGTTGCACTAAAACTTTTACACTATCACTTGAGGACCAAATTGTACGTAGGCCATTACGTGCTGTTTTCTGGAACGCTAATGGGGTAAGGGAACAACGTCCCGGCATTATCGAGTTTGCACAGTCCTACGGGATAGACATTCTCATGGTTACCGAAACACACCTGCATGCTGGTATAAACTTCTCGCTGGCAAGTTACGTCGGCCATCGGTCAGATTGGGTCGGCCGACAGGGTGGCGGTACAGCTATCTTCATAAAAAACAATATCACCCACACACCTTTCCCCCTTCCTGTCCTTCAACAAGTGGAAGCTACCGCCATTAGGCTTGCCATTGGCGGTATGGACACATTGTTGATTGCGGCATATGACCCACCTGATCATCGCTTCTACGAAGCAGATTATACCACTCTCCTCAACCTACACCCAGTAGTCTACATCGCAGGAAATCTTAACGCGAAGCATGGGCTCTGTTACAGTCGCACTAGCAACCAGAGGGGGCGCGGGTTCTACTGCCTCATCAGCGGAAACTCAAGTTTCGTCACGCACGGGCCGAGAGGTCCAACATTCCATCCGACCCGCGGCAGGCCCAACGTGCTGGACATCATGATCACCACAAACATGTCATTACACTTTGACCTCTCGGCAGTGAATGAGCTGAACTCCGACCATGACCCAGTCGTGTTGGATTCCACAGTAGCCATGCTAGCTCTGTTAAACTCAGGCTGGATACATGAGACTGACTGGGATGCAGCTGTCCTAGAACTAAACCGGTCCGTCAACCCTCAACCACGCAACGATGACATCGAAGCGTTGGAAGCGGCAGCGACGGATTTTTCCAACCAAGTCCTAAATGCGGTATACGCACACACTCGCCGCATTCCCACCAATAGTTCAGACCCGAGAGTCACACCTAACGAACTTCCAACAGTTGCTAAAGTTCAAGGCAGCTGACCGGATGCTATGGCAGCACTTCCGCCATCCCAGTATCGGAGCAGTATACCAGAGGTTCAAAATCCTGGCAAAGCGACTGCTCCGTGCGCATAGAAAGACAGCCTGGGAAAACACTCTTCGGAATGTAAACCTTAAAGAAAGGAAAGCATGGCGGATTATAAGCGACTTGAGGAAGGACAAGGCCCAATACCAGCATCCCCTACTCGGCACTCGTGGGCGACTCGCGTTCGAGCCAGACAAGAAAGCCACTGGGTTCGCGGACCATCTCGAGGTACAGTTCGAGCCTCGGGAGGACCCACAAGATGAGGACTTTACCGAACTCGTGTAAGCGACCGTGGATTACCTCTACAAGGAACCATGGCAGCTCCACGAGGAATCCAATCTTCCCTAAAGGCTACCGCTCCATCAGGATTCTTCCAATCGTCTCAAATGTCTTTGAGCGGTTACTCCTCACCCGCCTAATGCCTCTGTTTGAGGAAATGCAACTCCTACCGAATCACCAGTTTGGTTTTCGTCGGGGTCCCTCCACGGCCATGCAATTACACGTGTGGCCGTGAAGACTGCCCTGGGTTTCCAGGAAAACTTCAAGACCATAGCACCACTGCTGGACATGGAAAAGGTCTTCACTACAATCTGGTACCAAGGCCTACTGTACAAACATAAGCAGGCAAACATCCCTCCCCTCTATCTCGCACTGATTAGCAGCTTCATTCGGGGCCACACTTTCGGAGCGAGAGTGGAAGGAAGGCTGTCAACACTTATAAGTATAGCGGCAGGAGTCCCAGATGGCAGTGTACTCACCCCACTTCTCTTTGCAACATATATGTCCGACTTCCCCACGGAACATCATAATTTGACGTGCCAGTATGCGAACGATGTCCTCATCATGGCACAGAACAGGAACGTGCGATATTGCCTCCCACCTCTTTAACGACAACTCAATGCTGTTGGCCAGTGGAGTGAGAAGTGGAGAGTGGCTATTAATCCGGGGAAAAGCTCCGCACTCCTCCTTGGTAAGGTTCGCCAATGGCGGCCGGAGCGGTCTCTTCGGCTTAGGCGGAGAAATATCCCATGCGTAACCTCCGCCAAATACTTTGGTGTTCTCCTCGACCGCGGATTAACATTCTCTCTGCACGTCCGCTCAAAGGCCGGACTCGGCCAGCCTGCGCTCAGACAGCTCTGCCCTATTCTCCGTTCCACCATGCCCACATACCTAAAGCTACCCCTCTACCGGGTGATCATTCCGCCTCTGATCTTGTATGACTGCGAAGTTTGGGGTTCGGCGGCACCCACTACCATTCGTAGGCTGCAGACTGTGGAGAACAGAGCGTTAAGAACTATATATGGTACCGGGCGTAGATTCCCGCCATACATCCTTCACAACCACTCTGGACTCCCCTACATCGTGCACTTGGTCAGGCAGCGATCCCATGTACACTGAACTGAACTTCCACACCAACCAACTGCTACGGGCATTTGGTCAATATGACCACAGGGCCCCCCGCAGAAGGGTTACCGCCTGCCTAAGGATGCCCGCGGGCCTCCCTGGTAAACGGCAATGCCTCTCCCAACTTTTACTCCATATACACCCCAACCCAACATCTGCTCCTGTCCCATTCCTGCATCCAAACTGTCGGTAACTGGTGGCCTCACAAGTAGCATACCAGGCTGACAGAGTGGGTGCGGCCCCGCACGGACGGTTAACACCGCACGTGCGGTCCATCCCGCCCTAGTTATGCAGCCCAGAAATCTTGTGTTAACTAAGTTCCCCTTCTATACTGCACAGATAAAGACACACTAAGTGGCTAAGTGCTGTGCAGATAAACATGCCGTACAGGAGAACCTTTACGACCTGCTCTCGAATACTGGAAAATGCTGGAAATACGCTCTGCTGGTGATTTACGGTTTTTATGACTTTGAAGAAGAATGCGTATACAATGAAGGTGCCATATAGTTTAATTATTACTGTCGTCAGTATATCGCTGCCTAATCTGACGTTCTTGCTCTATGGTGAAATGAGGATTTCTTGTTGTACACGAAACTTGTTGGTTAAAGCATATTGTGATATATGAAAATGCTCAATTACCATATACATACCCTATTATACACGGGATACCGTCTCATACGTGTGCGCTAAATACTTATATTTGTAAAGAAACTCCCTGAACACAGGATCTTCTGTTTCGCGGGTGGTTCTAGAAATTTTTCGTTATTGTGTATATTTTACTCTGTGTCAAAATTGTCACAAAATTGTATCAAAAATTACATTATAAGGTTTGAAATCCATTCGGATTAAGAAATGTGATGAGAGTGGATTTTGAATAATATTTGCGTTAAGAAACACCCTTTTTACATTCAATCATTTTTGTTTTCTTTCAGGTTGAGGAACTGTCTTAAACCAAACTTAGCGACGTAGTTTGAAGTAGGCAGAGAAAACATCAAGGCCTCCACAGCTGCCCGAATCAATTGGTAAGTTACACGAAAACTTAAAATAATATCAGCTCCTACAAAAGGTACTGATGTAAGAAAATTCTTAATCATGTAAAAGCCAAATGACCTTCCTGATGCCAGAGTGCGCAATCAATATATACAATTCAAGAGGCTTAGTGTTTTATACTAAATACAAATATCTGAGACTGCACCCCACTGATGACTTGTGTGGTGGGCAGAGGTGGGGGTCACAGCGGCCGTATGGTTTGGAAACGGCTGTTGTGCCGCAGGCTGAGTTAGTTCATTGTTACTTACCCTTCTGGGTGTTATGGTTGTTGCTGCAATATGGCTAGTGGTTCATCAGAACCGATGGAAAAAACGGCTCTTATTGGGGCCAAAGCCGTGAGTTTGTATTCAAGGTACTTGAGCACTTTGAGGAGTGATGCTGCCCTGTTAACACATGTGTTCGCAGAAGTAGCAAGAACTGGCAACACTGCCACTCTGGATTGTGCATAACGCCCGAGGCTATTATCAAGCCAACGACACAGTAAATAATAAAAGTGATGAAGGTGGTGTTACTAATCATGAGGGAGCGGTGTTTTAGTACGAAATCCATCAAGCTGGCCGTGCACCTACAACGGGAAGTGGAAGCGCCGGCGACCTTGCAGTGCTCTTGTAAACAATTAGAGTGGAAGGTGGTTCAGCCCTCGCGCTACCTGTCAGCTCTATACTCCAACCTGTTAATATTATGCCTATGTTCACTTATTAAAACCCCGCTTCCTGCTAATCACAATTCTTAAAGCATTCTTAGACTTTCTTTCAAAATTAATCTGCTTCGTTTTATTGTTATGCCATTTTGGGGTTTGGTATTGCAAGGCTTTAAGGTCATAGTTTTTCATTATATACTTTTGTCACCACTGAGTGTACTCTCAAGCTTGTTAATTTGTAATCCATTAAAACTAACCGCATTTTAAGTACAACATTGCTATAATCATTATTTAATATACTGTATTGTATATAACTTGTAATCTTTATCTTATCTTATATATTTAAACGAGCAATTCTTGTATATATATATATTCCGCGCAACTTGGAAACGGCTCTAACGATTTCGATCAAATTTTGTATTCAGATAGGGTTTTGTTTTTTAAGTTCATCCATGTAGGTGTAATTCCCGAAAAAACGCGATTTTACATAAAAAATAACATTTTTATTCCCGCTTCTACAGAGCAATTCTTGTATATATTCCTGGTATTTCAGAAACGGCTCTAAAGATTTGGTTAAATTATAGTATACATGCATATTGCATTCACAGTGTTTTCTCTACTCACTTTTAGGTAACACATTCACATCTCTTTCTCTACTCACTCTTCTATGAACAATTCTCCATAAAAAAGTGATTTTGCACCAAAAACTTTTTTATCCCCACTTTTAAAATAAGTCATACCATGTTCTGTATATTTGAAATCGAAATGCTATTACATTCACACCGTTTTCTCCTCTCACTTTGAAGTAACACATTCACATCTCTTTCTCTACTTACTCTTCTACAAATAAGTCATACAATTTTCTGTATGTTTGAAATAGAGATGCTGCATATTGTATTCGCAGTGGTTTCTCTACTTACTTTTCGGTCACACATTCACATCTCTTTCTCTAGTTACTCTTCTATAAGCAATATTCCATAAAAACGTGATTTTACACAAAAAAAAAAAACATTTAATCCCCACTTTTAAATTAAGTGATACCATGTTCTGTATGTTTGAAATAGAAATGCTGTTGTATTCACACTGTTTTCTCCTCTCACTTTTAGGTAACACATTCACATCTTTCTCTACTCACTCTTCTACAAATAAGTCATACAATTTTCTGTATGTTTGAAATAGAGATACTGTATATTACATTCACAGTGGTTTCTCTACTTACTTTTAGGTAACACATTCACATCACTTTCTCTACTCACTCTCCTACAAAGAAGTCATACAGTTTTCTGTATGTTTGAACTAAAAATGCTACATGTTATATTCATACTGTTTTTTCTACTCACTTTTAGGTAACACATTTACGTCTCTCTCTACTCATTCTTCTACAAATAAGTTATACAGTTTCGTGCATGTTTGAAATAGAAATGCCACGTATTACATTCACACTGTTTTCTCTACTTGCTTTTGGGAAACACATTCATAACTGTTTCTCTACTCACTCTTCTAGAAATGTCATACAATTTTGTGCATGTTTGAAATAGAAACGCTGCATATTACATTCAGGTGTTTACTCACTTATAGGTAATACATTCACATCTCCTTCTCTGCTCACTCTTCTACAAATAAGTCATGCAATTTTCTGAATGTTTAAAATAGAAATGCTTCATATTACATTCACAGTGTTTACTCTACTAAGTTTTAGGTAACACATTCACATCCCTTTCCCTACTCACTCTTCTACAAACAATTCATATCATCTACATATATCTATATATACAGAACTTGGAAGTTTGTAAAATACATGAATTATTATACCAATTCTTATTAAATATTCAAAAATCCGTAATAAACCATATCCATCTAACTTCTAACTGTTAATCTCGAAAACCGCTTAACCGATCACCGCGAAATTCGGCACGTATGTGTATTGTTTCATGGAGAAAGTTTTTATGGCAACAACTTTACTACACAATATATTACTTTCAAATGGTTTTCTACTCGCTTTTCTTTTACGTAGCACATTCATGTATCCTCTGTTTGCCGTTCAACATACAATTCATATAATATTCTATGATTGAAATATAAATGCAACGTATTACATTCACTTGATTTCCTCTACTGATCCTTCCTTTACGAGACACAATCAGTCTTCTTTCGCTACTCGCCCTTCAATATACCATTCATACAATTTGCTATATGTTTGAAACAGAAATACAACGTATTACATTCATACTATTTTCTCTACTCACTTTTATTTTACGTAACAATTCACATGTTCTATCGTTTATCAACTCCATACATACCAACGCCTATACATATCGTATGTTGAAGAGTGAGTAAATTCCATAAAAGTTTGACCGATTGCCATGAAAAGTGACATATTTAATTGTTTTCATGGCGAAGGCTTTTATGCAATCCATTTTAGACGCAACGTATTACGTTCACAGGGTTTTCTCTACTCCCTTTTCTTTTACCTAACATACTACTCCCTCTTCTAAAAACAATCCATACATTTGAAATATAAGTGCAACGTATAACATTCACACGGTTTTTCTACTCATTTTTCTTTTACTAAACACAATCACATCTCTTTCACTACTCCCACTTCGATGAACAATTAGGAACAATTCATACTATTTTCTATGTGATTGAAACAGAAGTGCGCAGTACATTCACATGACCTTATCAACCAGCTTTTGTTCCTGTAGTATTTGTTGTTCAACACTGCTTTTGCTTAGTGTTGCTCCGGTGTTTTAATAAAAAGTAAAGAAAAACATAGTTAAAAAGTAAGTAATCACAATTGGTGTCAGGAGTGCGACGAAAAGCACGATACGGAACAGTTGATGAAACAAATGAAGATGAACATAATGGGAAATGAAATGAATTCCGGAATGCGGCAGAGGAAACAAACATGAAAACCGAATTGGAAAAATGTAAACTACGGAATAGAAAATATGGGAACAAAAGTGGAAAAAATTGAAACAAAAATGAAAGCCACATTAAAAATGTAAACTCCGAAACGGAAAAGATGAAGGCGGGAATGTCTAACATGAAGATAGATCTATCGGAGAATACTAACGAGCGACTGGCCGGGATTAAGAAAGCCATGGAAGAACTCGACGGAAAGATGAAGGACCTTCGCCAACGTGCTAACGCCCGTAGCAGCAAAGAACTGAACTCCATAATGGAACAAATGCTCGACGAAACCCTCAAACTGGGTGGATATCTATGGGGGAGGCCTGCGTTCAGCGGTAGACGTTTTACAGCTGAAATGATGGTGTTTATGAAATATTTGTATGTACTTCTATATCTGTTGTATTTGGGAAATGACTCTTAACAATTGCAACAAAAATGTTTATTTAGTTAACGTTTTGCCTTTCAGGTTTATCTAAATAAGTATCTTCTCCCACAAAAAACAAGATTTCACAAAAAGGGAGGCGAAAAACCCCGAGGGAAGCTCGGTCGCCCAGGTACTTTATATAAATGTAACAGTAGGTAGAAGCAAAGTGGAAGCTCGGTATATTACATACACAGTTATTCCTTTTCGAATGAGTTGGGTGCACAAGATTTGAAGTGTACCGAGCAGCTATAGTTCAAATATTGCAGCCGCGAATTCCTGTCCACTTTTTGGAGTTGTATATCGTTCAGTACGTCGAGCCAGTAAGGTTGCTTGTATTTTGCGGGTATCTCAGTTGTGGTATACATTTTAATCAAATGTGTGTGCATGTGTGCGTGCGTGTGTGTGTGTGTTTATAATGTCTCCGCTATATACGACACTTTTGATGGCGTCTCCAGTATCTCCTATTTTGATGACTCTTCTGGTGCCGACTGCAACAATGGCGCATTATAGGATCTTTTTCTAAAGATATATGTGTGAATGGGTGTAAGAATACCGGTTACATGGGGTGATAAACTAGTACCGGTTATAAATGAACTGTTTGAAGCAACTTGCCAACTGTTTGAGGGCGAAATTGTAAATGTTAGAAGTAAAAATGGTAACCATTGAAGTTCCGTAATAACAATGAGAAATTCTAAACGAAGAGTTCTCTTGCGGCGACCGCCAAATACGCATAAGTGATCGCCAACTTTGGGAACTACGAAAAAAATTTAAATCGAGTTTTTATTTATAGACGCTCTTTAATTAATATAGTTCTGAGCGTCTCGCTCTATATTAGGCCTGAAAGATCGCTTAATTTTGCTCAGAGGCCCCTTTATCAGGCTTGAGGTTCCCTTATGTGCTCTAAATGTACGACACAGGACCACCGGCTTTACTTCCCTCCTGAAAAAAGCTATATCGTCACGAGTCTTACACATATGGGCTCACTTATTATAAGCATTGCCACGTGTGATTGTCAATTTATCTAGAGAATAATTATTTATGCTTACTGATGGTGTATTTTTTTAAACACACAAGCCGTGTGTGAGCAATGTTTAGGAGGTGGAATCAGGACGGAAAAATTGAGTGCCATACTCGGGATTTGAAGCACAGATCTTCCGCTTATCGAGCAGCTGCTTTAACCACTAAGCTACCATGGCCAACTTGCCAGTATGACATTAAATTCCCCAGCCGATTCGTACTTTGCCGGTTAGACCACAAGGGAATCTCACATCAAAGATAAACACCCCAAGGGTGACTAACAAGTTGTAAGTACTCTATGTCCCGGGTTTAAGTAACCTTTAGATGGTAATTATTATTCATTTATGCCCACAAACTTACTGCTGGTGTTAAAGGTTACGTAAACCCGGGGCATAATGTCAGAACATTTTTGAATAGAATAACTAAAACGCATACAATAATGATAAAACAACCGAAGCGTATTGCATCCCTGATATGACAGCAATTCGGGAACGCCGCATATAGGGGTTTGAAAATAAGGCTGATGTACACTTTTTAAAACAAACTTTATGCTACATAGTTGAAAGTCAGAGCTGAGTAGTTTTGGAAGGCTATAAAATAACGTGTGTCCTATTTTACAGTGTTTTCTTCAGATAGATTTAAATTGTCTGGGACATTGAAATTTTGGAGTGTTAGCCTAAGAAATTATGCACAATGTAATACTTCCCCCTTCCTAAACTGTTAGTGTTAAAATTTGTAACCATATATGATATAACGTGAAGGAGTTAAATATAAGGACGTGGGTAATTTTTGAATGCCAAAGCTTTTCGCTGGTTCCTAAAGCGTAAGTATCCAGATAATCCAAATTGCCGAAACTGTTCAAACAATACAAGGGGTTAAAATGCAAGGGTTAGCTTTCAGAGGTTGTATGAATCTATGACTCTGTGACAACTTGCGGAGGGGGACCTAGCAGCTCGACTGAAACGCCTATGCCTCTGACGGGGCAACTACCGGAAGAACGGATGAGGCGAATGGACCCTAAAGGTGGCCGGAATGTTGCCACAACAGAGAAGGTGTCAGGGTACCTACATTTTCCCCGTTTAGAAACACCTCGCCGGAGTCTGGCTTAGCCCAGTTCCTGTCCCACCCCTCGGGTTCGTACTCCCTATGGAGGCCCGGGACTCGGAAACTGGCTCCTCTCCCCCGTTGTGCTGACACCATCCTTTGGGGCCCCGAAAACAGTACGCTCGCCTTCCAATGCAGGGGACGTAGTTTCCAGAGTTCATTTGTTCCATCTGCCGTGCTGCTGCCGCGACGCTCGCTGACGTTTCCAACCCTGAAAGAAGCCTAAGGGGATCAAGGATGAAATTAAATGATTAATGTAACGAAATGGAGGGACAGAAAATTCGTCATTCGCCAGATGGCCCGGCGAAACCTCCGAAAAAATCAATGAGTCAGGAAGATCGGCCGCGGATATCGAACCCGCGACCTACCGAATGCGGGTCACAGACGTTACTGACTAAACCATCCCCCTTTTGGAGGTTGTAAGGCAACCTATGCATTTTGCCAAGTGCGCCATTTGTAGGGCTGTAAGATAGGTTAAATCACCTTTTGGGCTCATGCCCAGCGTAGTCAACAAATAAATTTGAACTAAATTAATGCACGAATTGTCCCAATTAAGCCCGTAATATGATTAACGGGCTTTGCCAATGTAGTTCTAATAGCTTTTGCAAAACACTAACTGACAAAAAACATACCTGTAAATAAACAAAATATAATTTTTAGACTTTTTATGTCAGCTATACTAGTGAAGATACTATTAGCGCACAAACTTCAAAGTATTTTAATTTTTGGTGTAGTTAGAAGCAATGCCATTTAAAGCCCTGTAACTTTGGTTTTATAAGATGTATATATTGTATTTATTGTATTATATTTTGTTGGGATGCCATGTTGTTCTCTACTGCGCGTGTCTATAACAACATTTGTAATAATTACCAAGTGGCACTATAGAGCAAAAGAGGTCTTCAGCTAACCAAGCCGACTATCCTCCTCACGCTCATTTACTCATGGCAGAAGTGGATGATCAACCATCCGCTATGTGGAGGTGGAATGTTAGCTTTCTTGGCCGGGAACGTTACCTACCGCAGCTCCTCAATTTACCCACGATACTGAGGTAAGCATCCGGCACGTAAACTCCGCACCCTCATTCCGTTGCAGGAACTAGGGCTACAGCCCATTGCTCTAGTCGCTCTAGGACCATCCTCTAGCCCACTGCGCCAAACTGATAACCTTTGTAACTAATAAAAATAAAATAAAAATTGAAAATAAATCTAGACAAACATATACCTTTGCTTTTCGGGTGCACATTTCACTGGTGGCTATGCTGGCGGTTTAGACGATAGAATTCGCACTCCAATAAATTAAAATCAAAGCAATCGATAACAATGGAGAATATTGACAAAAATTCACTCTGCAACTGTGTATTATTTGAATGCCCAAGAGGTTATTTGTTGGGAGACCGGTTATTTCAAATCATATATCGTGTAGTGGGTTTCCACAGCTGCCAGAGGGAAAACAAGATGTCGCCATAAAGAAATTCAATACAGAAAAGTCCCTGCATGTCGTGCTACACTGAAGAACAAAACCAAGCTATGCACAATGCTCCAAGGAACAAAGCATCGTTGGTACGATTGTTCTGCTCGCTAATATCCAAGACCTTTTCTGGTGCTCAAGTCAAAGAGTAAATGAGGAGAGGAAATGCTTGAATTCGTGTGTGCCAAAGTTAGTGCCTACGTAGCTGATCAAAAACGAAAGGCAATTTTAAAATGCAAATCGTGATTAAATGAGACAAATCGATAGAACAGCACAATGGAGCGCATATGTAACAAACTTTTCATAGGGCAGGTGTTCACAAAATCCTTTCTTTTGGCTAACAATGTTCTCTTCAGCCTCTTGAACACATTTCTATATATAGATGATGGGATTGAATTGGGTGAAGGGGATTCAGGGTATTACTGTGGAGTATATGCTGTAGTGCACGATATTAAAATTCTAAAGAAATCGTATATATTTGATCTGTTACGCTCACTTGACATTCTCTGTCCATAATCGTTTATTTTTATGTAACTCTACAAGATATTTGCTAAGGTTTCTTACTTCCTGTACCACGTAAATAGTAGGTATTGCATTTCACACAAAAGTTGCATACCAAAATTTCATTGAAGATACGCGTTTTGATATCCCTGAATGTGAAAAAAGGCATTTAAACAGAAGTTCCGCGAGCGTGTGAGTACGTGTGTATGTTCTTGTCTGTTGTGTACGTGCATGTGTGTGTGTGTGCATGCGTGTGTGTGTGTAGGAGAACATGAGCATGAACATGAATATTGCAGTGTTCAGTGTGGAGTATTAGTTTATTTAATTGGTTTTATTAACGATAGACGAATACAGATAAGACTAAACGAAAATGGAAGAAATTTGCTGAGGCTATGTAAAATAAACAATAGAAAAGTTCATGTATTTATAACATCAGATTTTTAAAATGCATATTTAAAGGATAAGTATTGTATCTTTAATCATAAAGTGTATATAAAATGAAAGAATGAGTTTCAATTATAAAAAAACAAAAAGAGAAACATCCAACTTTTGACTGGTTTGGCCATAGGGTCATCGCTTAATTACTCTAATTGATAAGGGTGCACATAGGAAAATTTTAAATTGTAAATTAATGAACTCATACTCTTGAAGTTTATACTGAAAGTCATTAGTATGTATACAAATCTCCATTGCAGTTTATCCAATATTTTTCAAGTTAAAACTGTGTCATTATATTAATGGTAAACAAAAATGGTCCATATGACGAAAATAAAGTAAAATATTACTAATATAAATATCTATTTTGACCTTAAAGAATGTTTAAGAAAAGATGGAAGCACATTCATTTTATCGTTGTTATTGTTTGAGAAAAAGGAATAGATATTTAAGAGAAACAATATTTCTCACTCGTTTTGGTGTGTTAATGATTATATGTAATATTCCTCCAACGATAAGGGACAAAGAAAAATCACTCCCATTATGTTGATACCTACTTAATTGCCTTTTGTGTTTGTATACAAAATTTTAAGGAAACTGAACAAAAATTGCGTCATATGGCACATTTTGAACGTTTAAACTTGTAGAGGAAAGAGAAAGCGAAAAGAAAAAAAGAGCTTTGTTATCCTATCTGGCCTTGGTTGTAGGTATAGAACTGCAGTGTTGTTTTTGTTCCAGCAAGGTGATGAGTGGTACCCAGGAGCGGTGGCCGCGGGGCTGACCCGCGGGGAATGGACGGTGAGAATCGCATCATTCTCAACGTGGGCGGGATCCGCTATGAGACGTACAAGGCGACGCTCAAGAAGATCCCGGCCACGCGTCTATCGCGGCTCACGGAAGCACTGGCTAACTATGACCCCATTCTCAATGAGTACTTCTTTGACCGCCATCCAGGAGTCTTTGCTCAAGTTCTTAACTACTATCGGTAAGTACTGTACTAAAATGTCATCTGAATTATATTTATGCGGGAGGTCAACCAGCATGACTAAAAGTGTGTATGTGTGTGTATGTATGTGTCAGCCTTAAAAGATTTCACCGACACTTAAAGCCTACTGTGTTGCCATATGGTGGCACCGTGGCCGAGCGGTTAGACTGTTTGCCGACCACCTAGGTGGTTCGGGTTCGATTCCAGGGACTCGCTTGTGGTATTTATGGTGGACGAAGCGGGTTTTCTCCCGGTTCTCCGGTTTCCCTCATCACTCATTCCAGTAATTGCTCCATCATCACATTTCCATCCATCCATTTCGCCAGCATTGCATATCATCCTCTTCCTCACTCTCATACCTGGTGCTTGGCTGACCAACCACTCCCAGGTCTTCAATCTGTCCGATCCATAGGTTCGTCTGCTCCCCAACAGGCGTCTAACCCTAGGCACTAGCTTGTAAATCCTAGGGGATGTAAGTCCTGCATAAGGGAGAGGGTAATCCAGTAAAGCAGAAGTATTGCCATATTCCCCTTTTCAGCTAGATAAGAACATTAGCAATAAGACGATTTCTGTTTGAAGTCCCCTGAATCCACACACACACACACACACACATACATACACACACACACACACGCACACACACAGACACACACAAAGTCCGGATGAGTGTGTGTGTCTGTGTGTGTATGTGCGTGCGCGCGCGCGTCTGTTTGACTGTGATTAGTATACTTCAAACACAAAGGGTGGGTTAAATACGAAAATGAATATTTAAGTTCAACATTTTCCAAGGACGCAACATAAAGATCTCCAAGAGACCCCCACCACAAGCTACACTTTACTTTATATGGAACATAAACGTTCATTTTCTTAGAAATGGTCAACGATATTCACTAAAAGTTTAAGATATTTTCATGACAAATGTAATGTGTACCTTGAATTTTCGGAAAATAGCCTCAGAACACTTCTTTATTCTGAATGGCTTTTGCATAACTGGTAAACTGCATAAATAGACAAAATCTTACTACAGAAACTAGTATATCTCACAGTTTATGTCAAATAATACATATTTTCGTGACACTAACAATCTTACTAGTTTCAATTTTTCAATATTCATAGTTTTCTCAAATGGTAAGTCGTTATTTATACCTTTGATTTTCTTGGCCGGGACACGCGAGACCAAGATGCAGTAGGAAATCAGAAGACCGCGTTTCTAGGATTATTTTAATGCGTTATTATGCTAAAATTGCGTGTAAGAAGACTATATGTGTTTGTTAGTACGTATCCTTACAGGTATTTTCACTGCAGTTATTTATTTGAAAGCATTTTAATTACGTTAAATAAAAGACAGGTATAAGAAGACCTGCTAATCTAACACTTTAAAGTGAAGCTAGAAAACCCACCATTATATCGAAATGACCTCTGAACGAGGGGCCGCCTTTTCGAAAATGCAACCAACCACCTAGAAGCTGCGCCAGTGCTCTCACAAAAGGACGTCTTCCCTACAAAAAAAACAAGCGTATGTGCCATTGTTATGGATTCTGTAGGTGGACTCATCCTAAAGGGATGCATTTACGCTACTGGTAAGCTAATTAAACCTACATATTCACGCTTTGTATCTAGCATCGCCAGAAGGTTATATCTGGTTCCATCTAGCAAACAAGGAAATAGTGGAGCAAATAATTAACAACAAAAACAGAGTAAATATTGCAGACGTATATTTACACAAAATTCTAAAGAATAATAATATCTATTGTGTTTCCCATAATTCCTCCTCATGTGCTGGAGCATAAATTGCAAACTCTAAACATTCATTTGGATTCGACCATAATGTTTCTCAGAGCGGGGATGGTAGAACCAGTTTTTGCTCATATTCGAAGTTTTAGAAGTCAAATTTATGTGCATCTAGACGATTAGGACTTCTCGGGTTACCAGCCGTGTGATGTTGATGAAGTTGATGAGTTGAGAGCAACTTCATCAACATCACACGGCTGGTAACCCGAGAAGTCCTAATCAATAATCATCGCCGTGAAAGCTTCAAGTCTTACTGCATCTAGACGATCTGGAGAAAATAACTATAGTCGCTCCACTCTAAGATCCGCCCTTGGTGTAAACACAAGCTGTCAACAACTAACCCGCGATTCGCGCGAAACCGAAGCACGCCACAAAATATAGTACCTTAAATATTGGCGATTATATGTGACTTTTCATGATGTATGACACTCAAATATAATTTGAAACTTTTGATTAATATAAAATAATAAATAATATTAATAAGAGTAAAGGAGATTATAGCTTCCAGTTAATCCCCTCTCACGCATCCACATGACAATGGTGAGTAATCAGTAAGGTGATAAACATGGATGCTTCTACAAGTGCTGCTAGCCTGGTTAGTGAAAATAAAGGTGAAATAGTGAAGCACTCTAAAGGTAAGCCCTTAAAAAGTGGTGAGAAACAAATAGTCTTGAATGTTTTTAACAAATTAATGCAGGAGTACCCTTCTGTCACTGTGAATAACATTGTGAAGTTAACTGCAGATTACACCGGTATTTCCGAGTGGAGTGTTAAATGTGCCCGTAAGGAACTTAAGCAAACAGGAACATTGCGGACACCAAGGAAGAACAGAAAAAAACGGAAGCCAGGATTAGAAAAAGGGGATGACTGTACTAAATGTGCTGTTCGTAGAAAAAAGCACCACTTTTCTTCAAGAATGAACCGCCAACATTAGAAAAAAAGATTACATGAATATAACGCGATAGCAGCGCTATTCCTAAAACTCCCAATTATCATTCTACTGCATCTTTAAACACAAGGATTGAGTCCACGTGGCGTTTGTTTATTTGTGTTAGTGGCAGCTGTTACGAGCACGAGGTTACCGCGGAGGGATACAAGGTGCGGATCTTACGCTGGATGGAGTATAGATCCATGCGCGTCGAATATGACGATACGACTTAGTGTTACTAACATTTCCTCGCTAATAGTAGTTAGATGGCATCTTGAAAACGGCATATTCTACTACAAAAATTCTAGATGTATTTGACGTCTAAACTTACTCAAATTTTCTGTCCATCAAGACATTCCAAAAGAAGAATCATATACCAATACCATGACTTATAATGCATCAAGTTTAATATTCTCCAAACACCAACATTCTGGGCTAAATATATTTGATACTGATATATGAAAGTTGTTGAAATTCTTTAGGTAAAATGGTAAATCATACCGCTCAGGCACATAGTGAACTTCGCAACTTAATGTAGCAGTGCAAGTGGATGGCCCACTATGGATCCTGTATCTCCAACTTCGTAGCACCTCTTTTGGAAGTTCACAGTCCTTGCAACACCTTTTTCCTTCGCAAATATTGTTAGGATTCAATCAATTCTTTTATGTTCGTTTTATTTATTTTCTTTGCTTTCCCCTCCTTCCTTTGACTTAATAATTGCTCAACTTCAGAATTGGATCAAGGAAGTGAAGGAAATATAATTACAAATTTAGATAATTCTGCAAATCGATTAAGTCCTCTTGTGTCTTTATATTTAATACTTCATTCCTAAACGAGACTGCACTGTTATTTTCGGAACATTTGGCTGTCGTCAAGTTCATCCATTGTTTTTGAATTTTTACTTTCTCTACTGGTAAGTAGGGGAAGTATTGTATTCCACCCAAAAATTCGATGTGGATATTTCACCGGAAATACATGTTTTGAAGCCCCCCTGAATAAAAAAAAAAGCATTTTTAGAAAAAGGTCCGTGTGTGTGTCAATCTGTCAGTCTGTCAGTCTGTGGACAGCATAACTCAAAAACAAAAAGTTGGTTAAAAACCAAAGTTGGTATTTAAGTTTAATGTCTTTCAGGGATGCGACACGAAGATTTTGAAGAAAATAGCCCCACTCTAAACAACCCTTTACATGGAAAATTTTGATTTTCTTGAAAATGGCTCTAACGATTTTGATTAAAATGCCGTATGTTTGAGATATTTTTATGACAAATGAAATGTATATCTTAAATTTTCTGGCTATAGCCCCTGTAGTCGTATTCACTCTGGACGACTTTTGCATAACTGGTAAACCGTTAGAGATAGTCCAAGTTATACTCTACAAACAATGTAGATCTTGCTAAAATACACAATTTATCTCTCAATAAATTTTCTTGTAGGGTGAACCATTTCGGAGATATTCCTTGTTATGTGTGTGAGTTTCGGAAAACTTGGAACTTTCGTGAAATGGATCATCGTTGTTCATTTGTTTTATATGTTAAGTGTGCAAAGACAACAAAATCTCAAACATTTGACTATCGCACAAAGCCTATTGTATTCTAACATTCCCCTTGCACCTACAAGGAAATAAGCAATAAGATAATTTGTACAAATGTGTACCTCAACTATCAAGAAAGAAGATGTAGGAATAAGAGTTTGTAAGAATGGTTAGTACAAGAGTAGAGAAAGTCATGTGAGTGCAACACATCAGATTTTTAAAATTTCACTTGCTAGCAATAAAAACATTTCTGCAAGAAGGATTAAAGTATCTTTTATCGGCTATAAAGAATTTTCCACTGCACTCATTTTGAGTGTTTCGGCATTATGAAGAACCCTCTATTGCAGCTTGGTAGATAGTTTGACAAGAAACGTCAAAAAACAATCTCTCAGATTTTTATCCTGCTCTGAGGACAATTTCAGAATTCTCAGCTTGGTTCATAACCGAGATAATTTACTCAGGATAGTCATCGACGTGGTCTTTCAGAGGATCTAAGTGACAGGTTGCTAATGCCAGTTTTCTTGCAATTGAATGAGTAAGATTAGTCGAATTGTTGAACATTTTGGTGAGATCTGGTCAATTCGATTCGAACGATTTATTTACGGTATGAACTTTACAAAGAACTGGTTTAAGGAAATACGCATGTAATATGTCATTGTACAATACCTCTGCATTGTAACGTCGTTCTTTATAACGAGCCCTTTCAAACAAAGTTTTCAGTTTTAAGCATTTACTCGTGATTCTGCAGACAGCAGTTTCAAAGGATAGCCAGCAAGTATCACAAGCTCTGACAACTTTGACAGGATTGTGACCATCGTTGATAATCTGAAAGAGTAGTCTATACTCCTACTGTCGGAGCGTAGAGTGACTAAATCAAGTATAAGGTTCACTGACAAGAGACTCCAAATTTCTAGGAAATGCTTCTGCTGCAGCAGCTGTAGTAACAGAACTAGCTAACTGCAGGGAATGACAAGCACAAGGTATCGGTACCAAAGAAGAAACACCTTCCGTTTAATTCCTGTGAAGTCCATTATTTACACCAACCATAACAGATGCGTTGCCAGTGCCCAAACCAACAAGTTAGTTTAAATTGAGTCGTTTACTTGCAACATTTCCTTTACCGCAGAAACAATCCCACCCGCATTAGAAGTTGTACATTCCAATATTGAGAAATAACTGGGAATTATTTAATTTCAGCACCCCTATTGATTACATGCTTACACAAGATGTGCTCGTGATATATTTCTGAATTTATTAAATTCTTGTTTTCTCTATGTTAGGTATGGTAAGTAGGGCAAGCTTAGTATTCCACTCAAGTATGCTATCGCGAGTTCAATGGGAATTGGTGTTTTGATGTTCCTTGAATCCTGAGAGCATATTTAGAAAAGGATACGTGCGCATCCACGCGTGCATAACTCGAAAAGGAAAATTCCTGAAAACGCAAAGTTTGCTGTTCAGGTTCAAAACATTCCAATGATTACGGAGATTTTCACGCAACTACCAAAGTCTAAATTACCCCTTAACGCGAAACGTATCCTATTTTGTTTCCACAAAATGTGTTTAGTGACACTGATTAAAATTCTGTAGTAAAGTTTATTTGCACAGGCAATAAAATGTATATCTTATATAAATAGCCAGTTAAGTCCTTTTCATTCTGAATTAATTTGTTACTTATGTATAAGGCTTGAACTTTAAGAAAGAGAGAAAAGCTTACATTACACACACACACACACACACACACACACACACACACACACACACACACACACACACACACACACACACACACACACACACGCACGCACGCACACACAAACACAAAACACACACATACATACACACAAAAGAATACCGTAAAACTGTATAACTTATTTAAACATGCAATTTACGATCAATAATTTTATTTTAGTCTATTTGTAATTATTCACATTTACAATTTTAAGTTCTCCCAGATTAAATTTACTGTCATGCCGAATCTATAACGCATCTCCAATAATATGACACTGATAGTTTCCCACGTGGGATAATTAATAACGAAAGCTGACCCAGTATATGTGAACAAATGTGTTATATTGTTCAGTATCATGCTACTTACTACTATATTGGTGAATACTGCGATACACGGTATTCCCGAATCCCCATCCGCTCCTTGATGTTACGTCCCATAGAATTGCATGACGTGCCGATAATGTCGGTTGTATTTTGCAGCGGTTTCACGAGTCGTACCAATATTAGATATAACTTATATTACATTACATTATATTCCTTGTGAAAGGAATGGGCATTTAAAGGTTTATGCAAGTAAGGCTAACTTATTTTATGTATTTGGTTTTACAGGTTGTATGTGACATTGCAAGGCACGTTATTTCGTTGCGTTTTATGATTAATATTGTAACCAAAAAAATACATTTTGGACTGATACCGTGTATGCTAGGCAACTTCTTCGCCAAACATATACTACGTTATACCCTTCCCTTAAAGCTTACACCCCCTTAATAAAATTGACACAAAGCAATGACGTTATGATACGCTTTGAAATGAATGCTCATACCTGTGTGTCTTTCATTACTTCAATGTTATATTAGGCCTAGAGATACAGCGTTGGTGCTATACATTTATCAAGTAAATCCTTTACACCTGATATAATAAGCCGCTGTTCTGTGCCCCATGTGTGTTTTCAAAGTAGTATAGTAGTGTTATAAATCAGATTGTTACATATAGTAACGCTTTCATGACACAGAAATGTTATATTTTTCAGGACTGGTAAACTGCATTATCCGACCAATGTGTGTGGACCCCTTTTTGAGGAGGAGCTCGAGTTTTGGGGCTTGGATTCCAACCAGGTGGAACCGTGCTGCTGGAGCACCTATAGCATTCACCGCGATACGCAGGCAAGTGACTCCTGTAGTTGCCACTGTAAAAATATCATTGAAACAAAGTAAGGTAAAGGACCCCCTTCCTAATATGACCTGCCTATGTAAACCCTCCAGCAAGTGACACAGTTACAAAGTACTACCATGAACTACAACAGAGGACGCCTATAATCTTCGCAAAAGTTAAAGGAATATGGAGGCGGGGCGTACTGCAGACTGCAGCGAATCGTAAGCTTGCCCTTCCTACCAGCGCTGCCGAATGTGGTACACGCATCTCACGGACTCGTATGTACAGAACTTCTGCCGGTACACACACTACGCTTGGCAACAGCGCTCCGCTTGAGCATTGGCCAGCGTTCACATACCTTTAACTTTTGCGAGCGGTATAGTAGTGCATACAACGTGCAAGGAAGAAGCAGCTTTATGTGTAGTCCAAAATCTTGAGCTCATTTTATAGAGTAATGTTGAGTTTCCGGCACGTTTATGTTACAAAACATATTTACTTTGGAATATAACTATTATAAGTCAGCTTTTGGCACCACAGAAGCCCGTGATTCTTTGCTTTATCATAGAACAGTTTGCAAGATTATATAGTAAACATAATTTCGGCAAATAGGCGCCATATTAAAAGCAAGCCCTTCTCCAAATATGGCCCCCTTGGCGGTGCATACCAAATGTGTGCTATTCCACGTAAAACTGCACTTATTCTCACTATCTGAAAAGCAAATGTTAAAATTAAAATATTTTCCAAAGTTAATTTATTTTTGCATTATTTACATAGCTTACTCTCGCCTTTTTATACGTATTTCACGATAGGGGCCATATTTGGAACAATTTTGCCATAAATAAAGACATTTCACTTTTTATTTCATCATTATTTTCTAACCTCTAAATAAAGTTATTATTGCAGTTACGTTATATCTAATCGTAAGCTTACATGAATGCAATCTATGCTAGTGAGTTGTAAACAATCAAGAAGGCGCCATATATGGGGACCTTAGCCATATTGGTATATTACTGTTAGTGATAAAATTGAAATAGCTTTCCAATAGGATATATGCATGTGTTATACAGCTAGTTATCTTAAAACAACAGCATATAATGTTCAGTCAGTTCCGTAACCCATACATGTGCATATAGTTTATATACCTGAGTATGATCTCAATGCAACGAGGTATTTTCAGGAACGAACACTGCACTATTACAGAATAACTGTTAACGCAGTGTCGTGTTATATTTCAGGAGAGCTAATCACGTATAACATATTCTCTCTATTCTAGTTGCCTTGTATAACATATGTGACTTTACAATTGATGACAAGTACCTTATTACTTGTTAATGTTGCAATAGTTGGTAACGGGTACGTAAGCTGAGCTACATAATTTATTTCTACATGTTCAAAGGCTAATGATGATGATGATAAATGCAATGCTACTTTGCATTTTTTGTAGTGATAGTAGTTTGAATGTAGATAACTTGAAGGCAATTGCTTAAGAATTTCTGTCCCTTGTGACAAACTAATACACCTGTGAAAATGGGTGAAAAGCTGAAAGAAACTAAACGTTATTTTTCTTTATTTTCTTTACATTTATATGTTCATATGGCCATTTTATTTATTAATTTTGGCAATATAATGTCGTACCGATAACTTGTATTCTTTTGAGTGTAGTACTGAGATGGACATTTATATGCTGAATTCTCGTGTTAATCCAATAAAGCATTCGAAGAAGTGTTAGTGTATATTTCCTTATGGGTACAAAGGAAATAGAATACAGTAAGCTTAAAGTGATAGTCAAAACCTTTAAGATCTGATAGCTATGTGATTACTTTGATATTCTGTTCTCTTTAGACGTCTTCCCATTTAAGAAAAATACAAATATTAGAAATTTCAAACGAATAGCAACAACTATATCGGATATGCTTCACTCCACAATGTATTTGACATAACTTGTGTATGAGATTACGATTTTACTTTCTCTACTACTGGTGAAATAGAACACCGTTGTTCATTTTTTTTATATATATTAAGCGTGCAAAGAGAACGGGATCTCAAAGATTTAAAATATTTGACTATATCACTAAGCCTACTGTATTTCAATATTCCCCTTGCACCTACAAGGGAATTAGCAATAACAAATTTCTGTAAATGTTTATCTCAACTAACACGAAGAAGATAGAGGAATAAGAGTTTGTAAGAATGGTTAGTACAAGAGTAGAGAAAGTCATGTGAGTGCAACACATCAGATTTTTTAACTTTCTGTACTGGTAAGTATGAGGAACTATTGTATTCCAGTAAAAAATTCGATGTCGAGATTTCACCGGAAATATATGTTTTCAGACCCTCTGAATCCAAAAAAGCATTCTAAGAAAAAGGTCTGTGTGTGCGCGCGTGTATTTGTGTGTGTGTATGTGTTGTGTGTGTGTGTGTGTGTGTGTGTGTGTGTGTGTGTGTGTGTGTGTGTGTGTGTGTGTGTGTGTGTGTGTGTCTGTCAGTCTGGCTACCTGTCAGTCTGGCTACCTGTCAGTCTGCCAGTCTGTGAATCTGTGGACAGCATAAGTCAAAAACGAAAAGTCAGTTGAAAACAAAAGTAGATTTTTAAGTTTAATGTCTTTGAAGGATGCTACCCTAAACTACCCTTTAAATGGAAACTTTTTCGAAACTTTTTATTTTCTTGAAAATGGCTCTAACGATTTTGATTAAAATGTTATATGTTTAAGATATTTGTATGATAAATGAAATATATAGTTTGAATTTTCTTACTATAGCATATGTAGTCCTATTTACTCTGGATGACTGATGCATGACTCTTAAACCATAAGAGATAGACAAAATCTTACTGTACAAAAATGTAGATCTCGCTAAAGCACACAATTTATGTCCACATAAATTTTTTTTGTAGAGTGAACCATTTCGGAGATATTCCTTGTTATTTGTGTCCGTTTCGGAAAACGTGCAACGCAACATCGATGTTCTTTTTTTAATATGTTAAACGTGTAAAGAGAACGGGATCTCAAAGCTTCAAAAGATTTGACTATCACTCAAAGCCTACTGTATTATAATATTCCCCTTGCACTTACAAGGAAATAAGCAATAAGATAATTTCTGTTTATCTCAACTAACAGCTAGAACATAGAAGAATGGGAGTTTGTAAGAATGGTTAGTACAAGAGTAGAGAAAGTCATGTGAGTGCAACACATGAGATTTTTTGACCTAGTTATTTACAGGCCCTTAAACCTTGTGCACTCACTCTACATCATTTGTGTTGTAAGATTGTATCCTTCTTTTACGTTTACCAGTTCGAATTCCGAGGACATTCCTAGAAAATTGAATATATGCATTTCATTTGTCATGAGAATAGCTTGAACATGGGGCATTTTAATAAAAATCGTTACAGCTGTGTGCGGGAAAATCAAAGGTTTGGAAACATTTCTATGTAAAATGTACTTTGTGGTGGGTGGGGGTTATTTTCAAAACTGCCGTGTCGTATGCTTGGAAGACAAGCTTCAATACCAAGTTAGGTAATTAACTGACTTTTCGATTTTCGCTTGTGCACAGACAATTACACACACAAATGTACAAATGATAGTTTTTCTAAAAATACCTTTTTATTCAGGGGATCTCAAAACGTGTATTCTCAATGAAATCTCAGTATCTAATTTTTAGTTTTCTCTACCAAATATGTTCCTGGTAGAGGAAGTGAAAGCTCGCTCGCATATCTCGGTGCATTTGTTTCAGTTCGTTGCTATGTCGATTTGTTTTCCATAGCTACATGTGCTTAGCGTACTCAAGCATAGTTTCCTAGAAGAATTGGTAGCGATTTCATCTATAATCAGGTATTTAAAAGAGTATATTATCTTAAACTGTTTAGTATTAAAACAGACTTATTGTATAATTTCTTTAGGTTTCAAAACGCATTGTGTTGTTTAATTAGTTGAAGAATTTGGATCTTTGATTTGTTTCACGTATTTAGTATAAAAGCCTTATAGGTGGATACATATTTTGTAAATAATACAAGGACAAGCTGTGAGAGTTTGAAGTACCCTACGAGGAATTATTATCTAAACCAGAGTTTCTTAATGTAGAAGATGACAAATATATTTGCATAAATTGGACTGAGAAAATCTAGAAATAGAATGCAAACGAAATTCTTAAGTTGTATTGAAAATATGATAGCAAATTAGAAAGGATACATTACAGTGACAGAACATTAAATAAACAGGAATAATGCTCCAAATTGTTAATTATTTCTCGTTATATCCATTCTGCAGAGGTTGTGCCTATTGAATTATGTTTTACTTTCTCTAATACTTTCCTGTACTAAGTAAAGGAAGTATTGCATTTCACATACAATTTCGAGAGAAAAAGGTGATAAAATTGAAACAGATGCAACTACTTAGCTTAGCAGTGTTGTAAATACTAACATAATGCGAAGCACGATGTTGTGAATCGCAAACCTAGGCATATATAAATGGTGAATCATAAGCATCTTTAAGGTTAAGGAACGCTCATTTGCTTCGCTTGCGTGCTTTGGTGTAACCAGCGGCTGCCAGTTAAACTAAGCGTATAAGGAACAACTAAACCCAACCCCCTACGAATTAGTAAGCTTATAAAAATGCTGAATCATGAGCATCGTTAGGGAACGTATTCTCGCTTAACTCGCGTGCTTTGGTGTAATCACTCGTTGCTAATTAATGGAAGCTTCCCGTGCCCTGGTATGAAGTGTGTGGCTTGTCAGTCGTTGGCGGTGTTTGTCATTCTTACGTTGGCAGCGTTTTGTTTGTGCATTTATTTTAAAACAGCTGTAGGCAAGAAGAACTGTCTAATGGGAAGTTGAGAAATGACTTTGGGTTCTCGGGTCGTCCTGATACTAAAAGTGTAGCAATCGAAATTTCACTGATACACATTTTGAGCTCCCTGATTCGAAAAGGGCATTTTAACAAAAATGTACGTGTTTTCCGCGAGCATGTGTGTCTGTGAACAGCGCAACTGAGAAAAGATAGGTTAAATACCCATCTTTTATTCATGTGCATTATTTTTCTAGGATACGGCACTTAAGTTTTTTTCAAGAAAGCTTCTGATACCTAAACTATCCTTTACAAACATGGATATAAGTATTTTGATTTAAATGCCATATAGTTTAAATCAGTGATTGGATTTATGACCTGCGGTGTCATTTTCCTACCTTTCCCTTTCACCATATTGTGTCGCGGGTGGTCGGACTTTACGGCAACACAGTGGTAAGAGAATTCCTTGAACTGTAGGCAAATTGTCCCCTCCACTAGCAGCACTAGTTTATATATTTACATGCGCAAAACTTGACTAGCAACAGAATGTAAAATGTTATAAAAGTGAAAGGAAAGTGAGTTAACTTAGGAGTACTGTTAGGAGATTTTTCTTCCAGAGCCTGGAACCGACCGCCCCATTTTTAGGATGTTTACGGTTGTGCGCTTAGATGTATGCCTAACCCAACGTATGCTTCATTTTTCACCACCACGCTAAGTGAACGACATAGGAACATCACCCTTACGCCTAAGTCAACGGGGTTTTCGTTTCCGGGAGCCTTTTAGGAATGGTATTCAAATGCCTGACATGTTTCCCAAGGGCGAGAGGCTTTGGTGCCCTCGGTTACCTGGCACGTCCCATGTAAATTTTGGGATGACCATACACAGGAAGTCCACTGTGCCTATCTCTATTATCCGCTTTTTTTTTTTTTTTTTTTTGAGCTGTGCAACTTCTATCCTATTGTACAGCGTACCCAGGATGTCCCCATGTTCTAAACGCTTCTGGCGTTAACGTGGTGCGTGCATGGATTCCTGGTCATGCAGGTTTACCGGGGAATTAAATGACGGATTTGGCAGCAAAGGTGGCAACCACACAATCCAGTTCTACCATCTCTCATATTACTTCAGAGAACTCTGAGCTTGAAGTGCGGAGAGCGGTGCTATCATGCTGGCACGAAGAGTGGTCAGCTCTGCGCGGTAAGAAGCTTAGAGAGGTGAAAGAACTCCCGATAAACTGGGTAACTTCCTCCCGCAAATCTCGTCGCGAGGAGATGACTTTGGCTCCGTTACTGATAGGTTCCTGCAATTTTTCGCATTAACGGGACCCTGCTCCTCTTTGTCCGCTATGCGACAACCTTTTGTCAGTCCGTCACGTGCTGCTAGTGTTTCTTCCTAGCACACCTTCGAAACTCTCTGCAGTTGCCTGTCAGTCTTCCAAGAGGTCCTGGCGGACGATTAGCGAGAGTGTTGGTCAGGGTGGCTAAGTTCGTTAGGCGCTGGCCTGCTGATCCCAAGGTCGCGGGATCAAATCCGGCCCACACCAATGGCCTTTAAGTGTGCTTAAAAACGAAAGGTTCCTGTCAGTAGATTTAGTGACATGTAAAGGAACTCCTGCGGTACGAAATTCCGGCACACCCTCGACGCTGATATGATCCTGGTAATTGACAGCGTCATTAAACAACAAAGTAATTTTTAACTTTTCGAAAGGATTTTGAAGCTTTTAGCTGAGATTAACTTGAGCTTGAGAATTTGGAACTTTACATGTATAATTTTTATACTCTTTTGACATTTTTATTTTTTTCACTTATTTCTGGCTTTTGCCTTTCTGTTCTGTGTATTTATGTATATTTATTTTCTTATATTGAAGTTTATATCTGGCTTTTGCCGTGAACTGTTTTCAAGGGTGCTGATGACCATATAGTTGAGCGCACTTTAAACCTATATATATATATATATATATATATATATATATATATATATATATATATATATATATATCTTTCTCTATCTCTCTGTTTCTCTAGGATGTTCACCTTTACAGCAAAATTATGGCGTAACGATAAGAAACGTGGCCATCTTCCCGCGGCTGTGTTCTCCTCCGTGGTCTAGTGTGATATGATAACCTCTGGTTCCCGAAGTCGCGGGTTCAAACCCGGAGGAGGGCGAGGGATTTTTCGGGCATTTTTCTTAGCATGACTTCCTTCGGAAAGGGTAGTCAAGTCGGTGTTCTCGTGTCGTAGATTTACGGTCCGTAAAAGAACCTCAAGCCTCATAGGGAAACCTCTGAGCAAAATTAAGCGATTTTTTACGCCCAATATAGAGCGGGACGTTGAGAACCACAGCAGGTAAAGAGTGTCCACAAATAAAAATTCAATTTCAATTTTCCGCTACTGCACATGCGCTATGGGAATTTCCAACATAAATGAGAAGTGAAGTCCACAACTATATCAAGCTATACATTCTTCTTCTTCTTCTTCTGCTCCTCCTCCTCCTATTTCCACAACTTCTTCTAAACAAGGGATAAGTTGTTAGGTACTAATAAGCAAGTACAGCAGTAATTTACATCGCAATTTGTGATATACCATATTACCCACAAGCTTTCGTTTCTGTAGACTTTAACGAACATATTAACTACTGGTTGTTAATTATTCTAAGCTTATATAAAAATTATCTTATTCAAATATACGTAAATAACTTAACCTATTCTTCCGCAAACTTTTATAAGTATTGAATAATAAGCACCGTTAAGGAAACGCGTTAACTACTGTTTGTTAGTTAACTTAAGCTTATATGAACAAAAACAAAACAAGGCTAGGCCCGTAACTCAGTTGGTGGAGCACCTGCCAACTGTATAAGGGACCCCGGGTTCGATTCCCGGCTAGAGGGGAGGGGATTTTTCTTTAATTAAGATAATTCCCCATTACTACCTGCAGTCCGGAATTATGAATGGGAGTGCGAATGTGTTTGTGAATTTAATGTAATAAGTTATTCCGAAATAATAGAAATTCAAAAATCAACACTACCATTAAGGGAATGAACACCATTGTTGTTGAGAAAATGTTGCAAGAGGTTAAAGACCGCCAATATGACCTTCGAATGTTAAAGACGGCATATAAATGGAAAATTAAAGAAGAAAGACTTAACCTATCCTTCCGTGAATCTAATAACCTAACATTATATAAATAGTGAATAATACGCATCACTTAGGAACGCACTGCCGTGCTTTGGTATGGCGTTTGTCGTTTGTCAGTCGTTGACAGTATTTGTTACTCCTATGTTGGCAGAACTTTTTTTGTGCATTTGGAAACCACACGCAGCTGTACGAAAAGTGGGAAGTAATTTTTCGGTGTTTAGATTTGTCAATTTTTAAGACCAACGGAATGTATTTCCGGAAGTGCTTTTCATTCTGAGTGACTTTTGAATATCTGATGACCTATAAACGATGGACAAAGTCAGAGTGCATACAAAAATTTGAAAAAAAAAAAAAAAAAAAGCCACTCCTTGTTAAAATGATTTCCGGTTGTGTATCTAAACCCTGGAAACACATAGCCAATCCAATGGATTTCGCTTCTGGTTTAGACTGGTAATCTCCATCGGGCATGCGCAGTAGCGGAAAGATGGCAATGTTGTATGCCTTTATTCTCCTATAATAGAAGACGCACTAAAAAGACAGATGAGCGAACTCCAGCCCCTACAGCTCACAACATCGACTCTAAACAACACTCCTAAGGTAATTACAGTAATTTAGTTGTTACACAGTATGTTCTTCACCCGGCCAACCTACGCCTCAGATGGACCATTTTTCGAAATGTTTTGCTTTGTCAGAACCGGCTAGAACTATTATGAATAAAACCCGATATCTTTAAGATATTTTCATGACAATTGGAATGTACATCTTGAATTTTCTTGGAATGTCTCTAAATTCATGCTCACTCTAGTGACCTGTATATACTGGTAAATCGTATGAGATAGACAAAACGTTACTGTACACAAATATAGGTCTTGTTAAAGCACACGGTTTCACGTGATAAGGCGATATGCGTGCCCTTTTTCTTTTTTGACTTTTTTTGTTTTTGTTTGAGTTAGCAACTTATTTATAATTATTGGTTTAGCTATTAGAATATTTACTATACACCTTTCTTATATAGAAACTCGTTAGTCGCTTTTTACTTTCTCTACTGGCAAGTAGAGGAAGTGTATTCCATCCAGAAATTCGATGTCGAGATTTCACCGGAAATATATGTTTTGAGGCCCCCTGAATCCAAAAAAGCATTCTTAGGAAAGGGTCCGTGTGTGTGTCTGTCTGTGTGTCTGTCAGCCTGTGGGTAGCATAACTCAAAAACGAAAAGTCGGTTAAAAACCAAAGTTGGTATTTAAGTTTAGTATATTTCAAGGATCGACACGAAGATTTGGAAGCAAACAGCCCGATTCTAAACTACCCTTTTTATGGAAAATGTTTCGAAAATTTTCATTTTGTTGAAAATGACTCTAAGGATTTTGATAAAAATGCCATATGTTTAAGATATTTCTATGACAAATAAAATGTATATTTTGAATTTTCTGGCTATAGCCAATGTAGTCCTGTATACTCTGGATGACTTGAATAACTCGTAAACCGTAAGAGATAGAGAAAACTTTACTGTACAAAAAATGAGGACCTTACCAAAACACACAATTTATGTCAAATACATTTTTTTGTAGAGTGAACCATTTCGGTGATTTTCGAGGTTATTTTGTGAGTTTTGGAGAACTATACTTCTGTCAAATGGAACATCATTATTCATTTGTTTATGTCAACCGTACAAAGAGAACGGGATCTCAAACCTTTAAAAGATCTGACTATCGCTCAAAGCCTACTGTATGCTAATATTCCCCTTGCATCTACAAGGAAATAAGCAATAAGGTAATTTGTACTAATGTTTTTCTCAACTAACACGAAGAAGATACAGCAATAAGGGTTTCTAAGAATGGTTAGTACGAGTAGAGAAGGTCATGTTAGTGCAACACATCAGATTTTTCTGCAGTTGCCTTGCAAAGAGAACTGAATTTCAAAGCCATCACATAGCGACTAGTTCTTAAAAGGTTTTACATTCACTAAAATCTACTTATTTTCCTTTGCCTATTCTACCAACAAAGAAATACGTAACGAACCCATTTTTATGTGCATTACCGTGAAGTGGGTCGAAGAATATGCGCTTTTAAGAACAACTTGTGCAAGAGTGAATGGAGCAGGTCCTTAGAGTGTGTAGGCATATACTTTTATCACTTTTAATTTGGGTCACAATTGGCTGCTTTTTCGCTACCATGAAATTGTACACATCGTTAAAGCATATTTTTGTGTCAAACAAAGGACCCAGCTTAATTATGTGAGGGTAGCCTATCTGCATCATGTTCAAGAGATCCGGAGTTCGAATCTCGGTTATGGTGAGTTACCTGGATCGGAGGGCCCCGACTGCGTCAAGCCAAATGTCTACCTGTTTTAAAGTGCCCGACTGTGCGCGGCGGTCATTACTGTACTTCCCTTCCCAATTTTTTAGAGATTTAGAACTCTATTAATGCTGGCCTATTTGCCACTCATGTCAACTCTTTCACTGACAACTTCATTGCGAATCAACTTTAATGGTCTTTCAGACAATTCAATAATAGCTTTGCTCTTTACGCAATAAGACATTACTTGCCTGTCTAAACTATGAACGGTTTCATGATTATGAATTACTCATTACTAAATAAAATGTGAGTAGCAGTGTCATTTAAATAAATACGAGACTTACATGTTTTAACAGTGCACCTCCACGATACTCTTCGCTGTTTCTCTCTTTTTGCGAAATTTATGTCCATCCATAACAACCAAAATTTGTCCCCTTTGACTTTTCATAACTTGCACAGAAGCGCTGAATCCGTTGCTCTATAGAAACACACACGATGAGTACATCATCTTATAAACAGCACGCCATCTTATACACTTGGAACATTCGACAGTCGTTAACAGTGTCACTAACCCTATAACCTATAACCACAAATATTCTCGAAACAACTGACTAACATTATTTACTAGTGGTGCCACACTTCTGTTACTTAATGAGAAAGACTCGCAAGCTCGCGCGCTCTTGACAATCTCGTGTATAGTAGGCCTGTTTGCAATTTAGTACCTCGCGCGCAGTTAGGAAAAATATGACCCTTTCGCGTGCAGTGACCTTCTTTCCGAGTTTTTACCCTATACTGAGGAGAGGAATATCGGTAACTTTAAGCTCAATGAACGATGGCTTCATCTGAGCATAATTTCACCCATTTTATTTGCTCATCGTCCGATATGAGCTATCGTAATGTTAAAGAACATTAAACATCAAGGGGAAAATTGTTGCATTAAGAATTTTCAATATACTTCTTCCCCTTAAGTAGGACTTACACCCCCTAGGACATACAAGCCTGTGCCTAGGGTCAGACACCTGTCGGGGAGCACAGTGACCTCTGGACCAGACAGAAGGAAGACCTGGAAGCAGGTGGTCAGTCAAGCACCAGGCATGATAGTGAGGAAGAGGACGATATGAAATGCAGGCGAAATGGATAACTGGAAGCCTGATAATGGAGAAAGTGGTGTAATGCATGGCGGAGGAAACCGGAGAACCCGGAGAAAACCCTCCCAGACGCAGCTTCGTCCACCACGAGTACCACATGCGGGTCCCGCCTAGGTGGTAAGCGAGCGGTCTAACCACTCAGTCACGGTGCCGCCATTATACTTCCAGACTCAGGGAAGGATGAGGAATAATCCTGGCTGGAGAAAAATTCCTACCCCCCTGCCGGGAATTGAGCCCGGGACCCCTTGCACAGCATCCTGGTGCTCTACCAACTGCGCTACGGGGCCAGCCCTTTTCAATATATAGGATTAGTTAAAAGTCTCGTGCCACCTAAACAATAATTTATCAAGTATGTAGCTGAATAATACGAAACGTGGTGTACGAAGACAGTCACATACACCAGTCCTGCTCAACTGGTGCTCTCTGAGCGCAGCCTGCTCATGGCCTTGCATTGGTAAATGTATATCAGGGATGTCCAACCTTCTTTCCTTGGAGAAGCTTAGGTAATGATCGGCTATAACCCACTACACTCCTCCAATCGGAGGGACAGCCAGTGAATATCCAGTGACGGACACAAAGGCGGTTCCATGGCAGTTTCTATGTCACACCTTGAGTTTTCTGGCAATGTGCTCAGAAGACCTCTTCATTCTGGACCACTTTTGCATAACTTGTAAACAGTAAGAAACAGACAAAAGTTTACTAAATAAAAACCTGGATCTAGTTAAAACACAGTTTATTTCAAATCCTTAGTTTTTCTTTCGAGTGAACTATTTCCGAGATATTATTTCTTATTTGTTTGAATTTGCCAATACTTATTCTTATTTCAAATAGGAATATGTTACTCCTTTATTATCTCTTGGCCTTGCAAAGGGAACGGAATTTCAAGGGCATTGCATAGCAACCAGCTCTTAAAACATTTCACCATCGCTTGAAGCCTACTGTATCTCCATACTCCCCTTGCATCTACAAGAAAATTCGCAGTAAGGTAACTTTTCAAAATGCTTATGTCGATTAAAATGAGGTATATAGAGAAATAAGCATTTGCAAGAATAAAGCTCCACATACATTTGCGAACAGAGTTTCTCCAAATTGAACTATATTGAAAGTCTGTATCGCAGTATAATACGTGACTATCACTTGGTGTATCTTCTAATGCCATGCACTACGACTTTGCCGCCAAATATTGATTTACTTCTTAAACGTAAGCAGCACCAAAGAAGTCACTAATGACCATGTGTTTAGCACATAAGATTTGAAAGTGCTTTCTTAAATCAAACGCAATTTACGTGTAACTAACCCACCACCGCAACACGAATCACAGCTGCGTGTTAAAGAGAGGCGAAGTCCAGGTACAGTGGACGGAGGTAAATGCAAGCTCCCCTCTTTCACAAGCAGTTATTCTCTCAGATTCCAGGGCAGCAATTATAGCAATTACTTCCAAGTTGTCACCAAAAAACCAAACAATTATAGAATGTTGGAAAATCCTTACCCATCTAACAGCACTTCAAAAACACCTAGTCTTCCAATGGATACCAGCTCACTGTGGACTGAGTGGTAATGAGAAAGCTGATTTTATTACAAAATACCATCAGTGTACAGAAATCTATAGTTAATCTACCATGTTATGCAGCTAAAAGATTAGTCAACTCTGAGTTCAAAAAATTATTGCAAAATATTACTATGAAAAATCAAAGAATAAAAGATGGGAACTACCAAACACTCAAACAGTAATTCCTGAGTATCCTCCAAAAACGGGAGTTGCAACCTTCAGGTTTGATTACGGCACATGATTGTCTCGCAAAACATTTAAACAGAATTGGAATATATTCTTCACCACTCTGTCCTCTATGTGATCTGCAAGAGGAAATGGACCAAGACTACCTTCAATATGCCCGGCCACTTCTAGCGCCCCATCCACCAGTGAAAAATATTGGAGAGCAAGAGGATTAATGTCTTCATTGTCAGAAATCCAGAATTAGCTAACAACAACATTTGCCAATACGTTGATTTTCAAGTCAATCCCGCACTTCAAACTACTCATTAGAGCAAGATTTCAATTGCATCTTTTCAGGAAAATATTTTAACTCATAACTGGTACACCTGTGTCCTAGGGATCTGAGGGATATTAGCTTTTATCAGTGTCACAATATGTGTGGGAGCACTGGCGTGCACCTTGTGCTATTCTCTTAGCTTTCTGTTGACCTTCAGGCCACAGCATTATTGTAGATGTGTCTACAGTAGCTTTGCTTCTATAACGGCGATCGGCAAGGACCTTGGTGTACCTTTGGTGAATTTTTTTTCTTCTTAACGTCACATTCATTATTTTGCATTTGCTCTACCAGAATGTAGAAAAATGAGAAGGGATGAAAGAGGAATAATGCTCGGTGTGCCCATCTAGGGACAGGAAACATCAAGAACGTGTGCCAGATGTCAAGCACCACCTTTGTGTTTGGAATGCTCTAGATATTTGTATCCAAAGCGTTTTAGATAAGTAAAAAGACCAAATTTGACTGATGACACTAAAAAATCGAACTATAATATTTTGTCTCAATTGCTGCTGCTCTTTACGATTTTCATATATGAGGTAACATATCATTCAGCTGAAAATGTTGAAATTGAATTCCCCATAAGTTATCCCTGCAGAAATGTTATGTCCAATTTGAACTTTATTTGGGGGTGGGGTTGACGGTGAAAGTTTAGAAGAACAGCCTATTTTAAGCCTATGTGCAAAGTTTTATTTGTGTAGGTAAATATTCATAGTAGATGAGTGGATTTTTGTATGTACACGTTTTTCAGATTCTGTGCTTATGTACCTCACTGTCCTGTTGTACTCGTATAACTTTTGTAAGGGCTGATCAGAAGCATTGAACATAATTTAAAATTAGTAATAATAAGTGCTTACTAAATGTTTTATATTCACGTTCCACCCAATACCTTTGTTTCCTACCAAAACAACCTCATAATTTATATGGCTGCTGGGGACCCAGGAGTTCCTTATGTTTACAATTTTTAGGTGCATCAGTTACGGGTTAAACATATTGCATTTTAATCAAAATCATTATACCCGTTTTGGTGAAAATCAATTTTCCATCTAATGGGTAGTTTGAAGCTCACAACACACACACACACACACACACACACACACACACACACAGGCACACGCACACGCACACACACACTCACACACAGACAGACACACACATACACTCACGCACACGTGCACTCACACTGACGGACCTTTTCTAATGCTGTTTTCTTAATTCAGGAGGTATCAAAACGTGTATTTCCAGCGAAATATTGATATCGAACTTCTGTGTGCAGTGCAATACTTTGTCTACTATGTACATGGTAGAGAAACCAAAAAGAAATGGATAATTAACAATTTCTGCAACTACTTATCTCGATTATGATGCAAGAATAAGAGTTTGTAGGGATATTTTTAGAAGAGTATGTAGAGAATGTATGTGAAAGCAATACACCTATCTTCGCTGTGACTAGTATTAGCAGTTCATGTGCATGATAGAAGGAATGCTTGTAATTTTTTCAGTAAACATGCAGCTGATAAGTTGATACAGTGTCAAGTATGTATCGCGTCGTTTGCGGCATTAGAAGTCGACATAGTGCTACCATCTACAAGCCCATTCCTTGGAGAGGTCAAGTCGGAGGCATCACAAAGAGGTATTACACAGCTGTGCAGTGTAACAGGTGGGTCACAGCCTCCCTTCACAGATGTGCCTCACGGTCTTACTATACAACGTTCGTTCAAACTGATTTACCCATATGGATGCAACTTACGACTTACCCGTTATTGCTGAGTGCAATATGTGGCAGCTGCCTCAGATGGGCATGGAGGGGCGTCCCTATGAATACTCCTCAAGAAGTTTTAAAACTAATAATCACAAAGAAGCGTGTGTTCGTGTCTTCATGGCTGGTGGTATCATTGACAGCTTTCTTGATCTACGTCAATGGGCTTCAAAAAGATCCCATCTCCAACAGAAGAAGATTCATAGGGCTCAACAAGGAGCAAATAAACCAACTGGCAGAACTGCAGTTCCAAAACGCGCGGCTCCTAACTATGCAGTTAGTGCCCCAGTCCGATCCAAGGTACTCCAGATTGCGCAAGGTAATGAAGCGTCTCCTAATGGCAAACAAAGACATTGAGACAATTCAAGAGAAGGACTGGGATGTCCTGCTCATCGACGCACCGTACTATGCCAACGCTCTGGCCATACACAACGGCAAGGTGTTCGTTTTCAGTGGCATGCTACAAATGTGTTCCACAGACGATCAGCTGGCTTTCGTCCTTGCTCATGAAATATCCCATGTTATACTACTACACATGCCCGAGTGGCTCAGTAAGGTGCACCTGACAGATCTCTTGCTGCTCCTCCCCTTGATCCTGATATGGGCTACCGTGCACCTCAGAGTCGCCCTAACTTGTCATTACTGGGTGGTGACCCTGTCGCAGTTGTTTATCCACTTGCCCACCAAGAGGAAGCTGGAATATGAAGCTGACTCAGTCGGCCTCAAGCTGACTGCCAAAGCGTGCTTTGATGTCAGGGATGCAAGCGTGTTCTGGCACAAGATCCAGGTGCTCCTTTTCAATTGCGATGGGAAGCCTATGGAGTGGATTTCTACACACCCGGGTAGCAAAGCGAGGCGGAAGAGACTGGATAAGCAGATGTCTAAAGCCATGCTCATTAGGGATCAAAATGCTTGTCCCAAACTTCCCGCAGTTGATCCACGCATCGCCATTTCTGAGAAATATCGATCACCTCCAGCCTAATTTAACTCATCATTGACTCCTTGTACACTTTCTTTATAATAAAATGTTGTATCTGATAATATGAAGGCTATGAACTTCTGTTTTCTTTGCACGGCCAAGAGATAAAAAAGTGAATAACGACCTTCCATTTGATAAAAGTTTAAGCACTGCAAAATTCACACACATAACAAGGAATATTTCCGCAATGGTTCACTCCACAAAAATGGATTTGGACATAGCTTGTATGTTTTAAAGAGATATACATTTTTCCTACTTGGTCTAACTCTTATGGCTTACCAGTTATCAAAATACATCAAGAGTAAACGGGACATAGCCAGAAAGTTCAAGCGATACGTTTAATTTGCCATAAATGTATATTAAACATATGGCATTTTAATCAAAATCGTTACAGCCATTTTCGATAAAATAAAAATTTCCAAAAGCTTACCATGTAGTAGGACATATATCCACACACACACACCTTTTTCCGAAAATGCTTTTTGGATTCAGGGGGCCTCAGAAGATATATTTCCGATGAAATCTCGACATCCAATTTGTGGGTCGCATACAACACTTCAATTGCTTACTATACGTAGTAGAGAAAAAAAAAATGTAGACCTTAAAACACACAATTTATTTCATGTAACCTATTATAATTGGCCTGAAATGTTTAATAATTTTTACTTTCTCTGCTGGTAACTAGAGGAAGTATTGTGTTCCACCTAAAAAATCGACATCGAGATTTCGCGCGCGCGCGCGCGCGTGTGTGTGTCTGTCAGTCTGTGCACAGCGTAACTCAAAAACGAAAAGTCAGTTAAAAACCAAAGTTGGTATTTAAGTGTTTAAGTTTAATGACTTTCATAGAGGTGACACGAAGATTTTGGGGAAATTAGCCCCACCCTAAACTACCCTTTACATGGAAAATTTTTCGAAAATTTTTATTTTCTTGAAAATGCCTCTAACGATTTTGATTAAAATACGATATGTGTAAGATATTTTGATGAAAAATGAAATGTATATTTTGAATTTTCTTGCTATAGCCTACGTAGTCCTGTTTACTCTGGGTGACTTTTGAGCAACCCGTAAACCATAAGAGATGGACAGAATCTTACTATACAAAAAATGTAGATCTCGCTAAAGCACAGAATTTAAGTCTGAATAAAATTTTTTTAGAGTGAACCATTTCGGAGTCATTCCTTGTTATTTGTGTCAGTTTCGAAAAACTTAAAGCTTTCGTGAAATGGAACATCGTTGTTCATTTTTCTTTCTCTACCGGTAAGTAGGGGAAGTATTCTATTCCACCCAAAAATTCATGTCGATATTTCATCGGAGATATACGTTTTGAGACCCCCTGAATCCAAAAAAAGTATTTTTAGAAAAAGGTCCGTGTGTGTGTCTGTGTGTGTGTGTGTGTGTGTGTGTGTGTGTGTGTGTGTGTGTGTGTGTGTGTGTGTGTGTGTGTGTGTGTCTGTGTGTCTGTCAGTCTATGGACAGCATAACTCAAAAACGAAAAGTAGGTTAAAAACCGAAGTTGGTATTTAAGTTTAATCTCTTTCAAAGAGGTGACACGAAGATTTTGAAGAAAATAGCCCCACCCTAAACTACCCTTTAGATGGAAAATTTTTCCAAAGTTTTGATTTTCTTGAAAATGGCTCTAACGATTTTGATTAAAATGTCATATGTTTCAGATATTTTTATGAAAAATGAAGTGTATATTTTGAATTTTCTGTCCATAGCCCCTGTAGTCTCATTTACTCTGGACGACTTTTGCATAACTGGTAAACCGTTAGAGATAGACCAATCATACTATACAAAAAATGTAGATCTTGCTAAAACACACAATTTATGTCCGAATAAATTTTCTTGTAGGGTGAACCATTTCGGAGATATTCCTTGTTATGTGTGTGAGTTTCGGATAACATTCCTTTCGTGAAATGGAACATCGTTCATTTTTTTTAAATGTCAAGTGTGCAAAGAGAACGGAATCTCAAAACTTTAAAAGATTTGACTATCGCACAAAGCCTAGTGTATTCTAATATTCCCCTTGCACCTAAAAGGGAATAAGGAAGAAGATAGTTTGTACTAATGTTTATCTCAACTAATACGAAGAAGATATAGGAATAAGAGTTTGTAAGAATGGTTAGTTTAGGAGTGGAGAAAGTCATGTGAGTGCAACACATCGGATTTTTCACAGTTACTTTCTCTACTAGGTGCCTACGTAAGTAGAGGAAATATTGTATTTCACCCAAATATTCGATGCCAAGATCTCACCGGAAACACACGTTTGAGGCTCTACCTGAATCCAGAGAAAGGAAAAGCAATTTTAGAAAAACATCATCACACTCGCATGTCTTTGTGTTGTGTATGTGTTTGTATGTGAACAACAGAATTAAAGAACGAAGAGTCGGTTAAATACTTAACTTCAGCATCTTCCAAGGATGCGACACAAAGATTTTCAACAAAATTCTCTCTTCTTTCCATGAAAAGGTTTCTAAAATTTTTATTTTATGAAAAATGACCCTAAATATTTGAATTAAAATACAATATGTTTAACATATTTTCATCACAAATGAAATGTATATCTTAAATTTTCTGGGGATAACCTCTGAATATTCTTCAGTCACAATGAGCTTTGCGTAACTGGTACACCGTCAAAAATCTTACTACACAAAAAACGTAAACTGATATATCGTTGCATTGGAATGAAAAGGTACTGACTACCTTGTTCTGAGAAATCAGGCCTTATAGGGCCCAATAACTGCAACAGTTTGTTACATATTCTGCACACATTGAGCATTTATGGTACAATTTCTATTACGTTCAGGATTTTTTTATCATGGTGTCCAGTTAGTTTATACAATATAACTTATGGGTAGTGATACTTTGCAGTTGGAGTCTTGTTATCCCCAGAATAGCTAAACCTTTTGTAATACAAGGTTCTAATTACAATGTTCAGTAAGTTGAAATAAAAATGAAGTAAATGACTTGTCCATCATACACCAAAATAAAGTTTTATTAGTTTATTTGTAACATTTACTAATAAATAATTGTATATTAATAGGCTTTTATACACACATTTTTGGGTTTAACTAAGAACATTATTTTTCTATAGGATGCTTGCAATAAATGTGAAATAAAAAATAAAAACTAAAGCAAACACTTCTTATATAATTTGTATTCTTTCAGTTAAATTTGGAGCAGAGTAGAACTATACTATCATGTTCAGGCATAAATTTCATCATGTCTTTTAAATCTTTCTATTTTCATTGGGCATTTCTTTATTCCTTCTTGCTTCTCCACTTAAGCTTGCGATGTTTTTCTCAGTCCTTGGTTGCTTGTATTTGTTTTTGTGGAACCAATTTTCCTCTTCTGCTTACGTATGTTTCTCTTGCTTCATGTTGCTGCTCTTTGACATTACTTTTCCGCTTGCTATCGTTTGCAACTTCCTTCCTGCTCTTTTTTAGAGGTGAATTACTTCCTAGAACCATTGTGTTACTCTTACATCTGCTATAACCTCAGTTGTTACACATTCAAACACTAATGCAATAACAAAAGACAGTAGATAGTATGCTGTTACTCTAAAAAGATAGATAGAACTTTGTCACCCCAAAGGGATAACTTTTTTTCTATGGAAATAGAACCTCGTTATTTCTAAATCTCCCTTATGAACGACTAACAGTGATGATATATATTACAGATTGAATTATTTCAGTATCAAAGCAATATTAACTCGATTTGTTTCAATTTTGTCAGTTAAAATCTTGTCCTTCCAAAGCAAACGATATGTCAAACAGGTTTATATTTATTTTATTTTTTTGCTCACCATATTCGAGATTTCCTGGTTATTGCTTCGAATTGTTAAATACTCATACTTTTGTGAAATAGCTTCCTTATTTCCTGACCACGCAAAGAGAATGGAATATCATCTACTAGCGACCAGCTCTTAAAAGATGTGTCTATCGGTTGAACCTAGGTGGTTCTCCTGTTCCTGCACACACACACACGCGCGCACACATACACACACACACACACACAAACACACACACACACACACAAAACAGGAACTGAAAACATGAATAACAAATTATTTTTAAAAACATCTGATGCGTTGAACCTGCATGTTGTGTAATCTATTATTAAAAACGTGCATTCCTGTATCTCCTTAGTGCTAATCAAGACAAATCTTTGAAGAGAACATATAATTGCTAATTTTCCTCTAGCAAAAGGGCAATATGGGATTAAAAATATGGCATTAAAAATCTGATGTGTTGCACTCACATGACTTTCTCTACTCTTGTACTAACCATTCTTACAAACTCTTATTCCTGTATATTCTTCGTCTTAGTTAAGATAAACATTTGTACAAATTATCTTATTGCTTATTTCCTTGTAGGTGCAAGGGGAATATGGGAATACAGTAGGCTTTGTGTGATAGTCAAATGTTTGAGATTCTGTTGTCTTTGCACACTTAACATATAAAAAAATGAACAACGATAATCCATTTCACGAAAGTTCTAAGTTTTCCTAACTCACACACATAACAAGAAATATCTCCGAAATGGTTCACCCCACAAGACAATTTATTGAGACATAAATTGTGTATTTTAGCAAGATCTACATTTTTTGTACAGTATAATTTGGTTATCTCTAACGGTTTAAAAGTTATGCAAAAGTCGTCCAGAGTAAATACGACTACAGGGGCTATGGCCAGAAAAGTCAAGATATGCATTTCATTTGTCACAAAAATATCTCAAACATATGACATTTTAATCAAAATCGTTAGGACCATTTTCAAGAAAATTAAAATTCTCGCAAAATTTTTCATGTAAAGGGTAGTTTAGGGTGGGGCTATTTTCTTCAAAATCTTCGTGTCAGATCCTTAAACGATATCAAACTTAAATACCAACTTTGGTTTTTAACCGACTTTTCGTTTTTGACCTATGCTGTCCACAGACTAATGGACTTACAAACTGACAGACACACAGACACACACACGGACCTTTTTCTAAAAATGCTTTTTTTGGATTCAGGGGGTCTCAAAACATATATTTCCGGTGAAATCTCGACATCGAATTTTTGGGTGGAATACAATACTTACCAGTAGAGAAAGTAAAAATATGACAAGGGCAAAAAGAGCTGATCTCTATGTGATCGGTTTGAAATTCCATTCTCTTTTCAAGAGATAAAAAAGGGAATAAATACTTCCTATTTTAGAATAGTATAAGTATTGGAAAATTCCTACACATAATAACCAATAACTCGGAAATGGTTCACTACACCAAAATATTGGTACACCTTAAGTGTTCTTGTGTAGTAAGAGTTTGTCTGTCCATTACGGTTTCCCAGCAACGCAAAAGTCGTCCAGAATGAAGACTATCTTTGCGAAAATTCTCAGAAAATTCAAGATATATAATTAATTTGTCATATTAATATCTTTAACATGAGGTATTTTAATCAAATTCATCAACCATTTTAGAGAAAATCAACATTTTTTAAAAATATTCCATGTAAAAGGCAGTCTAGGTTGAGAGGATTATCTTGAAAATCTTCGTGTAGCGTTCTTGAAAGGTGCTAAACTTGAATACGAGGTTTGGTTTTGAACCAACATTTTGTTTTTGAGTTATGCTTTCCAAAGGCGCGCGTGCACGCGCACACATTGGACACACACAAGGACCTCTTTTTAAAATGCTATGTTTAAATTTTGGGGTCCTTAAACCGTGTATTTTCGTTGCAATCTTGAAGTAGAAATATTGGGTGTAACACAATATCTCCGCTGTGTATCTAATATTCGTGGTAAAGTAAAAATACTATTTTTCCATTCAGTGGACCTCAATCCGTGTATTCCCGGTGATATCGAATATTTGGATTGACTGCAAAACCTTCTGTACCTACTATGCAGGAAGTAAAAAAATTAATTATTCCTTCTCTAGGTCTAGCAAATAAAATAACACTTCATTTGGCTAACGTGGCAATATATACTTAGGAAGAAAGGGAAATCAACATTGGCATGGCTTAGACTGGGGAGTTGGAGGGTATGACAATTCCAGCACGAGAATCAGCCTATTCTGTGGTGTGGACGAAGACTGGGTAAATATTTTGGTGGAATGTGCAAAGTGGGAAATGCAATGAACAATTAAACTCACAGTAAACTTCATTAGTCCTGCAAGAAGGAGACTGGGATGCTCCTAACTACTGCGTGACCAGAGGGATTGGTAAAACATGTGCATTCTTCCTGACTAACTTGTGTGAAGCCAGATCAGATTTGTTCAGTAGTCAGAGGCAGTAGAGAAGGTTCTGTATCCAGCAAAAACCTGATGTGTGATGTGTCCAACGACTTCCTCTGCCGTCGTACAAATTACTCTCACAAACTCTTATTCCTCTATCTCTTTCAGGTTAATTGAGACAGTCACAGGGAATTATTTTATTGCCAATTTTCGTGTACGTTTAAGGGGAATATGGGAACACAGGCTTTAAGCGATAGTCAAGTCTTTAAAGGCCTTGTCACCATGTCATGACTTTGAAATTGCGATCCCTTTATATGGTCAAAGGATAACAAACGAATGACGCATTCCTGTTTGATAAACCTACAGGTATTGGAAAATTCAAACATACAACAAGGAATATCTGTGAAATAGTTTACTCCACCAAAATATATTTCACATAAATTATGTATTTTGATGAGATCTACAGTTTCTGTGTTTTCGTTTTACCAGTTACACAGAAGTTGCCCAGAATGAAGACTCCTGAGAATATTTCCAGAAAATTCAACATATAGATTTCATTTGTCATAAAAGCTTGTAAAATATAGGAGTTTAATCCAAATCCTTACAGCCATTTTTTGAAAATATAAAAGATTTCGAAAAATGTTCCCCCTAGAGGTAAGCTAGGATGGGAGATTTTCTTGAAAACCTTCGTGTCCCATTCTTGGAGGATTTTGAACTTGAACACTAAGTTTGGTGTTTAAACCACCTTTAGTTTTAGAACAATACTGTTCAAAATCTCTCTCTCTCTCTCTCTCTCACACACACACACACACACACACACACACACACACACACACACACACACACACACACAGGGATCACTTCAAAAATGCTGTTTTTAGATTCAGGGGTCCCAAACCATACCAGGTGGCCCACTCCAGCCGGCATTGGGGTAAGTAGATAAGCCTTCGTGCTTTAAAAGAGTTGCAGGAATCACGAGGATAAATCCAGACAGTGGCGTGCGTGAACTTTATTCTGCATGTAAGAGAAGCGGGCAGGATGCCAGACTAGCGTATGTAGCACGTGATAATGGACAAGAATATTAGAATATTTGCCACTTTACTCACAGGACTTCAGGGAATAAACCCATCGCTGTATATGCTGCTGTTCTCTAACATTACGGATTACAGATTGTAAATTGCCGTAACATAATCCATGGTGACAGACACAGGACACACACACACACACACACACACACACACACACACACACACACACACACACACACACACACACACACACACACACACACACACACACACACACACACACACACACACGCACGCACACGCAGTCACAATTACCTTTCTCTAAATTTCTCTTGGAAGAAATCTTCAGCAGAATGAAAGAAGACTGAAATAAGCATAGGTTTCGCACGAGGAAGCACAAGAAACATTTTATGATGGTGTCGGACGTCCGAGAAATAGATGGTCCAAACGCTGTGAAGACGGAACAGCCAAGAATGTCTAATTCCTGCAAAGTTGACGAAGAAGAACAAGAAGGAGAAGAGTTTCATTTTTCATGAGAAGGTTTAAAACATGCACTTTTAATCAAAAGTTTTTTAGCAACTTTTGAGAAAATCAAAACTTACAGAAACCGTTCCATAAAAAGAGTACCTAGTCTGGAGTGCGACGATTTTCTTGAAAATCTTTGTATCGCATCCACGGAAGATGAAGTTAAATTACAAGTTTGGTATTTAATCGACTTGCATTTCTGAGTTACGTTGTTAACGCACACACTGAAGCTTTTTTCTAAAATTCTGACGCATGCTCTCTCATGACATTCTGTACCTATTTTTGTGCATAAAACTCCTAAAAACGCTTATTCTACCATTTAGTTTATGTTAATCGAGATAAACGTTTGTGGAAATTCTTCAATTATATATTTTCTTGTAGGTAGGTGCAATGGAATAGGAAAACAGGGCGGTCTTAAGGCTTCAAGGACGTTACCAAGATGTAAGGTTAGACGCGCTCGCATGCAGGGCATGCCAGTTTAACCCTTTCAGTCCCGGTGTCCATTATAATGGATAAAGCCATTTTTTGCCTAATTCTAATACTTTCAACGGTTTTTTTCTGCTATATTCTTGTTATGCTGTTCGTCACCAATTAAACGTATGTATTTGAGATGTTCTGAATTCTACAATTTTTTTTTTTTTTTTTTTTTTTTTTTTTTTTTTTTTTTTACAATTTACACTGCAGTGTTTTTTTTTTTTTCAAGAAAAGAAGCAAAATCCATGAAACCGCAGTCAAATGATACCCCGTCATCATCCACGCGTGCCATCACACCGATTATTTTGCGTGGGCCCTCCCCGTCCTTTACCACAAGCACATTTGACTACGGTTGCCGACAGTCAAACTCACGACCTCAGGTTTTGAGTGCATGGCCAGTGCACTATGTGAGGCCTTAACGATCATGGCTATTCAATTCAGTGGGCCTGAGGCGACCAAGACAGCCTAATCTAAACCAGTTCCGAACTAGAGGCAGAACGGCATAAGTAGCAAAATAATTTGGGTCTGAAAGGGTTAACGGAGTTTTGAACTAGGATATTAGGTCGTCCAAAGAGGTAGCCCGGCACATAGCTCTATAAAGGAACAGGAAGGGTAAATAGTGCGAATGGATTTATATAACGGAATTTATAGTTGAATAGGAAGTGTACATAGTGCGATCTATTTAACAAGCTTTGGAAATAGAATATTAGGCCGTCGGAAGAGGTAGCCCTTCAAATAGTTTCATAGCCTAATAGGAAGGGGAGATAGTGCAAATGGATCTAGTTAACCGAGTTAATCGAGGAATGGCAATGGTACGTGGTTTTAATGGACCTATTTAAGGAACTTTGGAACTAGGATATTATGCCGTTGGAAGAGGTAGCCCTTCAAATAGGTTCATAGACTAATAGGAAGGGGAGATAGTGCGAATGGATCTAGTTAACTGAATTAATCGAGGAATAGCAAGGGTACGTAGTTCGAATATTGAAGGAACTTTGGAACTAGGGTATTATGCCGTCGGAAGACCCTTCAAACAGGGTCATAGAGGAATAAGAAGGGGACAGTACGAATGGATATATTTAACGAAGCTTTGAATTAGGATTTTAGGCCGTCCAAAGAGGCAGCCAGTGTGTCAGAATTATAGCGATCTGTGGACAGCAAAGCGCTAGACAGTGCCAGAGATGCATTTTTCACCCATCGGATGTATAGAGCAGTTGGGTGGGTACATAGTCTGACGGATAGGGCAAAGAATGTGCACAGTGCGCATGGATCTATTGCATTTTTACGCGTCTGGTGCATAAAGCAACAGGAAGGGTACATAGTGCGAATTGTTCTATTTAATGGTCTTTTGTATTAGTATATTAGGCCGTCTAAACAGGCAGGCTGTCACATAGGTGTATAGAGAAATGGGAAAAATACAGAGTGCGAATTGGTCTATTTAACCCTTTCAGTCCCGGTGTCCATTATAATGGACAAAGGCATTTTTTGCCTACTTGTAATACTTTTAACGGTTTTTTCTGCTATATTCTTGTTATACTGCTTGTCACCAATTAAGTACATGTATTTGAGATGCTCTGAATTGTACAAAATTATTTTTTTTACAATTTAAATTGTGGTGTTTTTTTTCAAGAAAAGAAGTAAAATCCATGCAACCGCAGTCAAATGATACCCCGTCATCATCTAAGCGTGCCATCACACCGATTATTTTACGTGGACCCTCCCCGTCCTTTACCACAAGCAGTTTTGACTACGGTTGCCGACAGTCGAACTCATGACCTCAGGATTTGAGTGCATGGCCAGTGCACTACGTGACGCCTTAACGATCATGGCTATTCAATTCAGTGGGCTGGAGGAGTCCAAGACCGCCTAATCTAAACCAGTTTGCATAAGTAGCAAAATAATTGGGGTTTGAAAGGGTTAACAGCTTTCACGCACTAACCGGGGTGCTATGCGGGACCCGATTAATGCAGGATGTTGCACGAAAATACACATCAGTGCACGGAACTAACACGTGAAGGGCTTTTTAGTGAGCACATGTACCCTCACACCGTTTTTTACCTGCATGGGGAAAAAAAAAATTTAAAAAGTTTAAAAATTAAAAAGTTAAAAAATAAATAAGCTAAAAAAAAAATTTACAAAATTAAAAAAAAAAAAAAAAAAAATAAAAAAAAAATAAAGAAATAAAAAAATAGTCAAGTTTTCGAAGAGCTGCACCCTATCAGAATATGTTGAAATTGCGTTCTCTTTGCACAGCGAGGAATAGAATAACAAATGACTTGCAGTTAGAGAAAAGTACAGCAGAAGCCCGAAATAGCGCGGTCCGAAAGTATGTTCCCCGAAAATATATCGTACTCCTTATTTAGTTATTGATTTTCTATTTTTGAAAGTTGAGTTTAAAATTGTCCTAAACGAGCGGTACTGGAATATACTTTGCGCTAGCTCTAGCGTGGACCTTGGCCACTGTGGCCGCTGCATTCCTAGTATTGACCTTGGCCACTGCATTGCTAACAAGCTCCCGAAGTAACGAGACATACATATGGAAGAACATATTCTGCATGTAACTGAAGTAGTAAGTACCATAAACAAGATTCTGTGTATGGAGCAGCAAAATGATCGAACAGTATTAACCTCCTTCATCTTGCTACAATCAAACAATACGCGGAGGAAGGAAACGTGAATTACAAACATAACATACTGATTTCTTTAAGAAATTAGGTTAGTGTAAAATGAATACAGTGTATTTCTATCTACTGTATAAATTATGATCAGTTACAGGGCTATAATACACTGCCAGCATAACTGGCGTATAGTTGCATTTAAAAGTGGTGTACTTTACCGCATATTACATGCTTTACATTGTACTGTAATTTATTATTGCACGAATGTTTCCCACTAGCTCCATAGGATCGATTTTTGTCATTTCTAAGCTCACATTTCGATATACCGCGGAATCGTTATAACGCAAGGCTAAAGTTTGTCCCTCAGCAACCACACAATTTGGGGTTCTACTGTATTAAGATGTGGAATATTCAAACAAACAAGGAATAGTTCGCTCTAGAAAAAATATGATGCGTTACACTCGAATGACTTTTCCTACTCTTGTACTAACCATTCTTACACACTCTTGTTCCTATATCTTCTTTGTGTTACTTGATATAAACGTTTACAGAAAGTATCTTACTGCTTATTTCAAGGGGAATATTAGAATACTGTAAGCTTTGAGCGACAGTCAAATCTTTTTAGCTTTGAGATCCTATTCTCTTAGCACGCTTAACATATTAAAAAAAGAACAGCGATGTTGCATTTCACAGTTTTCTGAAACTGACACAAATAACAAGGAATATCTCCAAAATGGTTCACTCTACAAACAAATTTATTCAGACATAAATTGTGTGTTTTAGCGAGGTCTACATTTTTTGTACAGTAAGATTTGGTCTATCTCTTATGGTTTATCAGTTATTCAAAAGTCATCCAGAGTAAACAGGACTACATAGGCTATAGCCATAAAATTCAAAATATGCATGACTTGTAATACACGTATCTTAAACATATGGTATTTTAATCAAAATCTTTAGAGCCATTTTCAAGAAAATTAAAATTTTCAAAACATTTTCCATGTAAAGGGTAGTTTGGGGTGGGGCTATTTTCTTAAAACTCTTTGTGTCGCATCCATGAATATATTGAGTTTAAATGCCAACTTTGGTTTCTAACCAATTTTTCGATTTTTAGTTATGCTGTCCATAGACAGACACATACACGGAACGTTTTCTAAAAATGCATTCCTTTATTCACGGGGCCTCAAAACATATATTTACGGTGAAATCTCGACATCAAATTTTTGGTTGGATTACAACACTTCCTCTACTTACCAGTACAGGAAGTAAAAATAATTGACATAGCTTGTTTGTTTCAACGAGACCAAGATTTTTGTGCACTAGGATTTTGTCTGTGTATTAAGGTTTGCTAATTTGTGAAAGTCATTCCGATTAGAGAGGTCTTCCGAGAACATCCCAGAAAATTCAAATATACAATTTATTTGTCGTAAAACATATCTTAAATATGTAACATTTTAATCAAAATCATTCGCTATGACTGACGAAATCAAAATGTTAGTGTAATGTTTCATGTGGGTAGTATGGGGTGAAAATCTCCGTGTCGCATTTTTTGGAAGTGCCAAATGTTAGTACCAACCAAGCGAGATGGCTCCAAGGTAACGCGTGAGGCTCGTATTTGTGAGGTTGTGAGTTTGATTCCCGTGGCCAGCCTTCCTGACTCATGGGCTCTTTTTAGGGGTTTCCACGGGTCGCCAGAGCAATGCTGGGAAGGATAATTACATTCCGCGAATTTCCTGTCCCTCCATTTCACTACGTTAATCATTTTGTTAATCGTTCATCCCGTTATACCTTTCTGGGTTGCAAGTGTCAGAGGATGCGTTAGGTGCAGCTTGGCAGGGATGATATATGCATAGGAACTCTCTGCGTCCCTCATCCATCGGATCCGGGCAAGGGGAACGCATATAGGGGAGTTAGACCCCACCGAGGTGTCCCTAAGAAGGTCCCAGAAGACCTAAAAGACTTCGAAGTGTCGTCAAACTTAGGAAACCCTAGGGACCTCTATCAATGTGTGTACCTGAATCTGACCACCCGGTGTCTCCTCTCACCTCATCCTTTCTCCCGGAGATGCTCTCCTGGAAGGTATAGGTGCAATAAGCCTCGTTTCAGTGCCGAACACCCTCCGTATCTCTCCTATTCCTATTCCTGGGTATTTTACCAAATTCTGGTTCTTCAGTTATGCTGTTCACGGACACACGTACGCACACATAGACACATACGCGCACGGGCCTTTTTCTAAGAATGTTTTCCTTTTTTCTACTTGGTTGAGAAAGTCTCAAAACATATATTTCATGTACTTACTGTACGTAGTAGAGAAAGGATGAAGGGTGAAGGGCAGAAAACAGGGGGACACCTCGTACACTGCGACCTCCACACAGATCTATTGCGGCTAGCACTACGCAGGAGGAAGGGAGGAAGCGGGAGAACCACAGAGGGGTGCAGGGTTGCAGGCAGAAGGCCACAGGGACACGGGGAATTGCCTAACAACTGCGGAGAGATTCTCATCCCATACTCCGGATTCGGCTTCAACAAGCGACTACGAGAGAACAGCGACCACACAGCGCCACCCAGAGCCAAGCTTAGCATTTACAATTGACAAGCATCCGTGCCGGCTGTCCGGTACTGCCATAAGCCTAAAGCCAAGCCTGAAAGATACCAAGGAGAAAAAAATAAGGGAAACTGATGGATAGGAAATTTAGTATGGAAGTAAGTATCCCAGCATTAGCCTATGTGTCATGGGAAAATTTCGGAAAACCTATGTCAGTGTGCGCGGGCGTCGGTGATCGAATCCACGATCTCCCGAATGCAAGTTGCAGACGTTACTACGGCACCACCTCGCTCTGTAGTAGAAAAACTATAATGCTTTTTTCGGATAGAAGGGACCTTAAAACGTATATTTATAATGAAATATCAGTATCAAATTTTTGGGTGGAATGTAATATCCTATGTACATGATAGGGAAACTAAAAATTACAGCAGTAATTACTGTCGCCCAGAGGAACTTCCAAACTAAAGAATATTATCAGTTAATCATAGGCAATTTATTCGTTTTCTTTTCTTTCGTTGTATTCTCCTTTTCCATATATTTGTTACATTTAACTATATTGAGTAAGCATAAGTAGTCAATGGCCCAGATATTAAGTGTTTACAGAATGACTTCTAGTAGCTTTACACTTTAAATAACCTTAAAATACCATAATAATCTCAATAGATTTCAGTTAAACCTAGGAATAATTACAAAAAGCATCGAAATGGAAGTTTTGGAAAGTACTAAAGTATTTTATCCCCCAAAAGTTATTTAATATTGTGGAATATGTAAAGCTTAAGGAATAATTAAGTAAAGAAAACATACACTTTTACTTTCTCTACCATGTACAGTAAGTAGGGAAAGTATAGTGTTCAACCCAAAAATTTGGTGTCGAGATTTCGCCAGAAATAAATGTTTTGAGGCTCCCTGAATCCAGAAAAATAGCATTCTTAGAAAAAGATGTGCGTGTGTGTTTGTGTGTGTGTGTGTCTGTGAACAAGATGTTTCAAAAGTGTAAAGTCGATTAAAAACCAAAGTTGGTATTTAAGCTTAGCATCTTTCAAGGATGCGACACAAAAATTTTGAAGAAAATTCCTCCATTCTAAACTACCCTTTACAGGGAAAACGTTTTGAAATTTTTAATTTTCTCTAAAGTGACTAACGATTTTGACTAAAATGGTATATATTTAAGATGGTAATTATTATTTATTTATGCCAACAAACTTACTGTTGCTGTTTTTAAACACACAAGCCGTGTGTGGGCAAAGTTTGAGAGGTAGAACTGGAACTTAAAAATTCAATGACACAACTGGGATTTGAACCACAGACCTTCCGCTTACCGGGCGGATGCTCTAACCACTGAGCTATTGTGACAAACTGCCAGAAGGTCTGTGGTTCAAATCCCAGTTGTGGCATTGAATTTTTAAGTTCCAGTTCTACCTCTCATATATTTAAGATATTTCCATGGAAAATGAAATGCATATGTTGAATTTTCTAGCTATAGCCAGTGCAATCGTGTTTACTGTTGATGACTTTCGCATAACTGATGAACCGTGATATATAGACCAAATCTTACTCTGAAGAAATGTACATCTCGTTAAAACACAGCTTATGTTAAATGTTCCTTTTTTCAGAAATGAACCATTTCAAAGGTATACAGGTGACCCAAAAAACAACGAAAACGCTTAGTATGCTATGCAGGATGGCAAATTGATTGGTTTTCAAATATGAACTCCTGTTCGGAAATGCACTGTCTGGACGCTGTAGTGCATCGAAGTGTGAGATGGTTGTTCGTTCACATTTCGTCAACAAACCCAACATCGAGCTGTCTACATTACAAATGGGTTTCGAACTGTGCTCCTCTCACGTCAAAGCAGAGCAAGGATCCTATGGAGGACTTTAGCGCATGCGCAAGAAAGTTAGTATGCTCAGGTCATTCATCCTAGTACACAGATGGCTTAATACCTTCCATATTGAGATACCAAAACGAATGTTAACAAGTTGTCACAACCGTTCATTCTGAAAGTTTGACACGTAATATATTCCTTGTTACTTGTCTGAATTTTGCAACAGTTATACTATGCGTTCTCAAATGGGAGGTCATTATTCATATTTTATCCCTTGCTCATTCAAAGAGAATGGAATTTCAAAGTCATCATATAGCGACCACTTTTAAAACATGTAACTATCGCTTAAAGCCTACTGTATTCCCCTTGCATCTACAAGAAAATTAGCAAGAAGATAATTTCTCCAAATGTTTATGCCGATTAACATGAAGTTAGGAACAAGGAATAACTATGTGTAAGAATTCTTTGTGCAAGAGTTCAGAAAGTCATGTGAGTGCAACACATCAGATTTTTTTGCTCTAGCACCATTACAGTGCAAAATAGCTGTAACGCCGTTCCCCTTAAAATAATTTATTAACGCTGAAATAAAATTTCGAGCAGGATTTAATAAACGGCCTGGCACGTGGGGTAATTAAGTTAACCTAAATTAAATCTAGAACTAAAATAATATTATCTGAAACACATTATGGAACTTGGTCATTGAAACTCTGAAGAATGTTTCTGTGTATGTTTAGTCGCACAAGTGAATGTTCTGGGTTTTAGGGGTTATGACGGGCACATTACGCTAATTACAGCAAACAACCTGATCAGCATAATTTTATTGTTAGAATGAGCTCTGTTCACCGTAATCCCGTAGACATGTGAATTCTTGTGGCCCACAGAAGTTGCCGCTAATGTGTGAACTCGTGGTGGTCTAAATTTAGGTGTATTGCAAAAGCTTGTTTGTATTGCATACCCTAGTATAAATCATTATATGAAAACCACAGGGTGGACCTTTACAGTATGACACCCAATAGGAAACCTTCATTTGGTGGAAAATTTGTATACAGGATGATTAGAACATACGTTTAGAAACTTCGGGCATGGATTCCTTACATCAAAAGAAGGGAAAAATTCCATGTGAACATATGTCCCATAATCCTTTGTTTTCTCGTTATTAATGAGAGTTTATGTTCAACTGTCTTCCCGGTCCAATCTCACAACTCACATTTATGCGTTCATTCATAGAAGGGTTGACCCATTCGTCTCATTTTCTCCAAGAGAGTGGCGAAGTGCTGCCATGGGGGCTTGTTTACATTATCATTAGTCTGTGTTCAACATTTCAATTGTGTACGTCACACTAGTCGGTTAACTGCACGTGTTTTGTTAAACCATGGAAGGATATTCATTTCGTGAGCGGGCTTGTACTTGTTGATAACCATCTGGCAGGTCTATAAATTCTCCCATCAAGTTTTACAGGCACTGCCTACAGGGGCTTTATCGAAAACACCCTTCCAGACTTACTACATGAAGATATGCCCTTGCAAATACGACAAAACATGTGATATATGCATGATTGGGCTACAGAACATTTTAGTCACATTGTTCGAGATGCACTAACTGGTATCTAGTATGACATATTGGTTTATACAGCAAACATACGGATGAAGAAACTCTTCTGCGACGTGTCATGAAATCCTCGAGAACTATTCGACACCATCCTGGAATATTTAAAAGGGTGCAACAGTCCATGATTCGACAATTACATGCGTGGCTAGAATCAAGAGGAGGACATTTCGGGAATTTCTTATGAGGTTGATGTTTTGAGGAGTTATGAATGAAACCTTCAAATAGCAAAAAATAAAGAATTATGGGACATATGTTCCTATGAACTTTTTCTTTTGATGTAAGGAATCCCTGGCCAAAATTTGTAAAAGTATTTTTGAATCATGCTGTCTAATTTATCTATGTTGAAACTGTTATTCTTAATGAAACATACGCTTATTTTTTATTCTAGGCTACATTGGCCATCCTAGACAAACTGGATATCGACGCAGAGAAGCCTAGTGATGAAGAGATTGCGCGCCTATTTGGGTATGAAGATGATTACCTAGCCGGAACCCTCTCAAGATGGCAGCGGCTTAAACCGCGCGTTTGGTCTCTGTTCGATGAACCCTACTCCTCATCTGGTGCCAAAGTAAGAAATGCATGAATTCTATTTTGTTTAAAATTAAGGTACTCCAGATTCCAGTCGATTAACTGATGTTATTGGGCATAGAAGATAACAGACTTATTCAAAATGAGGCATGTGGATGCAAGGGAGAAAATGTCAAAATCTATTCTTTATTAGAGATGCATTTGAAGAACTCCACAATCCCTAGGCCTTCTGGAAATGACACTGTGGTAAGAATTATTGTCGCCTAAGCTTTCCCTTCTCTATATTTGAATACGTGAATGATGCAGAGGTAAATAACTTAAAGGTATTTGAAATTATGTTTTCAGAAGTAGGAGCCTTTATGTGGTGCTTAACGCCCGTTGATACTATGTATGGTATACCAGCTGGTGAACACGGTAGATAAATATAAAGGAAAGGTATTTGGGAAAGGAAGTCTAGGAAGAAAACGCTCCAGTTATAAGTTTTGGTACCTTCCTGGTACTTTGCCAGTTATGTGGACTAAGGGAACTCGGGAATACATAAAATGAATATGGTGCTAGTGGGATTTTAACAGTGGACCTCTCGTTCACCAATCCGTAACTTAAACGACCTCGTCTAGCTGATTCATTAGAGGCATTCTGGTGATATAATATAATGGCTTATTATTAAAACCTGTGGCCGGTTCTTGATTTACGTTTAGGAATACGATCCCCAGGAAGGTTCCTTCCTTTACTACATAAATGACAAACGCGGGACTCGCGAGTCATTCTGACACTGGTTTGTTACCCATTTTTGTGTCACATGTTGCTGAGTAATGCAACGCATGATGCATTATTCGTGACTCCCGGAAAAAAAGGCATTTTCATCACAACTGCTTTAGAGTCTGCAGACAATAGTATTTCTCTTACCCACCGATAAAGCTACGAGGGCTTAGGCTGACCTTTAATGAGGTTGATGTGACTCCCTTGCTGTTGCAGATGAAGCTATTTTCTTCTTATCTGAGTTTACAGGTGTGACTGTGAACGCTTGATATCATATCTTCCAAAGTTGTCATTCCTCTCTCCAGCTTGAGAAATTTGTCGTATGTATCTGACATTTTTGTTTAATTATGGCAACTCTTTGCTAATAATATCTGTCTGTTTTCGGTTTTAAGGGTGGAGCTATTCTAGTTGTTTAGGCGTCCCAAAATCCATAGGGAATACATTCTCTCGTTATGCTGCTAGTAATGTGAACTTTCAAGAATGTGTGATTGATTGTTAATAAGCTTTCAATTAGGCCCCGCTTACGTAGGGATAGAACTTGGTGTCCCAAAAAACACCGACAATGTTTAGTATGTTGTGCGAGATGGCAAACTGATCGGTTTACAAACAGGAATCGCTGTCCGGAAATGCACGTTTTGGACGCTGGAGAGCGTCGAAGTTTGAGAACGAACAGTTGTGACATTTTGTCAACATTAATTTTGGTATCTTAATACGGAAGGTATGCAACCCTTTAGCCATCTGTGTACTAGGCTGGACGACCTGAGCATAATAGCATTCTTGCGCATGCACTAAATTCCTCCATATACTCCTTAGTACGCATCCTTCTGCGTTACTTGTGCAGTTTCCAGTACAGCATCGTGTTTAACAGTAGTACACAGCTGCGGAAATGGCCGGCATTTGCTCCAGCAAACCTTGATATAAATGTGCGAAATCACCTCAACGTAGCATATTCAAATCGACGGACTGGTAGAGGTGAGCCAGTTCCATGGCAAGCACTATCACCAAATCTGACGGCTCTTGACTATTTACTGTGGAGGTGTATGAAGAGCATGATGTATGGCACTCCGGTAACGTCAGCGAAGGACCTTATTGCTCGAGTCTACGGAGCGATTGAAAATCTTCAAAGACAACCGCACGCATTCGTTCATGTGCATGAGGCTCACCAACGTCGGTGTAGACTCTGCAATAACGTAGAAGGTAGATAGTTCGAGGCCTATTTGTGTTGTAGACAACTCGATGTTGGGTTTATTGACGAAATGTGAACGTGCACCCATCTCACACTTCGATGCGCTACAGCGTCCAAACCGTGTATTTCCGTACAGGGGTTCCTGTTTGAAAATCGATCAGGTTTGTCATCCTACAGAACATACTAAGCGTTATGTTTTGCGATACCCTGTGTTATATAGCGTTCGAACCTTTACACAGCTATCGGGAAATGAGGTGATTGCAAGTTACCTTCACATGGGCAGTGCGTTACGTCATTCCGTGAGTACAAGACAAACGAAACACTGCCTGTAGTGCATACTGTCTATCGAATGTGTTCACCAGTTTCACACACAAAATGCCTGCGGCAGGAAAGTTGAAATATTCATATATTGCTGAACTTGTACAGGAATTTGAGAGTGAATATTTTACTGCAAATGATGGCAGCATTGAATGTAAGTTATGCAAAAACTTTATATACAATGTTCCTGCGTCGACCTTACCTGGCCTCCTCTGTGCTGTGATCATGTGACTGCCTGACCCCTCCCGCTTCCATACCCCCAGCCTTTTGTTTCCTGTATGAAGGTTCGGTCCCTATATATTTAAATTTATATAGTGTCCGTAAAAATACTGTCATACTTTAAACCGGTATTACGCCGCTTTGGATAATCGCATTGAAGTGAAATTGGTGACATTGGAAAGAAAACTTCAAATTTATTTTTAATGTTTTATCTTCTTTCTTTTTCTTTAATATTTTTACTATACCTCATAGACATTGAATGTGGCCCCCACGAGAGACCTTGCAGACATCAATGCGATATTCCCATTCATACCGCACACGATTCAATGTATCTAATGAAATGTACTGAATGGCAATAGTGATACCGAGTTAAAGTTTTTAGGTATTGTGTGTACATAGAAACAATCAACATCACGGTATCACTTCAAAATTGACGTGGATGTTGAAAGCTTCACCTGAGAGCATGTTGTACTTGCACCAGACTCTGCGTACTGTCATTCCAATGACATATATAGCGTTCGTTCCAAAAAGCATTAACTTCGTTATTGTCGGTTTGCATTAACTCGTTAAAACTTCTTTAACAACACAATTTTAAAAACAAACATTCATATGTAATCTGCCTGTTAAATATCCAACAATGACAAACACAAACGTGAGTTTAGTTTCTACTTTGATTCCCGCGATTCCTAAGCTTGCCCTTTGTTATCCATTGATGACATGCGATGTAACCAATTTCGTTTGTAGTTCGAGCTAAATTGGGCTTTCCAGTTCCTTACAAAGCGATCGTTTTATTTATGTGTCAAGCTTCCGCCGAAAGTCGGCTTTTCAGATCGTTATAATGCGACCGCCATATTTATGTGCTACCGTACGGCTAGAATCAAAGAAACCAAGATGAAAATACAAAGAACGGCCCAACTATAAATGCAATTATCCAAAACGGCATAATGTTTACACGCGTCAGCCCCAAACGTGAAGAATGCCGATAACCTGTAGAGACGACCGATATCTGTGACGCCATATCCCAGCTCCCTAAGCTGGTGAGACATTCAGGTGTCTCACAATCCCGGTTGAGCGCCACCGCCCAGTCGTATCCAATATTCCACGAATGGCGGGAAGCATTATTTCGACAGTTCAATACAATTCGAATAACTCCCAACCGAGAGAATCTCAGATATTAGTTACGATGCATTTCTAGCTGGCCGAGGACCAGCTGATCTCCTCAAGGTTTGTGATTTGCCAGTACCTATGTACGTTCTTAGAAATAGCCTTCCATATGCTGCAGAGACAAGTGCTGCTGTGCTTGATAAACAAATCCAAAAGGAAGATGAAGAAAAATGCCACTGAACTACAAAATACCCTTATTATTACTCACCTCCTTCCCCTACACAAAAGTCGTTGCTGACAAGAAAGGTGGCGAGAAAAAGGCTTATTACGGCCTTCTGAAAGTTTGTCAGGAAATTAACATTACAAAGCACATATTTATAACCTTGTTTCATATCTGGCTATTGCCAATGTTTTTTACCTTTTGGGTATATTTTTCTTGTTGCTAGTATTTTTATTTTTTGAGTGAAATTTATATCTGGCTATTGCCATGAATCTTTTAAGGGCGCTGATGACCTAGAAGTTGAGCGCCCTTAAACCAAACCAAACAAACAAACATTACATTTTTTTTTTTTTTTTTTTTTTTAATATAATACACAATACGACTATAACTGGCTTCTATGGTGTATGCGTGTTTTGGTTTGTTCTCCAAGTTTTTAAGCGTGAATTTCAACATAGACGGTTAATTGGCGTATTTGTAGAGGTTCTAGAAAATGTGAGCTTCGAGAAAGGTCCGTGTTATGTCATCCTCGTTATATATCGAGGCGAGGCGATATGTCACGGATATGAGTGGTCGCAGCGGTTAGTTTTAGCGCGCGCGCGTGTGTACGGTCGTCCTGAGAGAACCGCGCGTTGTTGAAGGATAATAGCAAGGTGTTAATTAGTGCCTACTGATTGCGTCGTCAGTCAGCTGTTTGAGAGACAGGGAAAGATAACAAAGAGAGACAAGAGTGAATCAAGCTTACCAGAAGAAAACATTTGTGAGTTGTAATATAACGAAGGGACCGCCTCCGTAGCGCAGTTGGTAGCGCGCTTGCCTCTGGCGCGGAGGACCCGGGTTCGATCCCCGATATCCCGGTATCCCCTCTGGGAGGTCTGGCACGGGGTGCACTCAGCCTCGTTAGGTACCGGGGGGACCAATTGAGGAGCTACTTGATGAAGAAGTAGCGGCCCCAGGTCTAGAAAACCGCATAACTGGCCGGGAGGGCTCGGGGCGCTGACCACGTCCCACCCTCCAGTACTGCACCTCACCAATGACGCCTGTAGTGGGCAGAGGTGGGGGACGCAGCGGCTGGGCGGTAGGCCTTGGCCCTTCGTGGGCTGTCGAGGGGTTTACGTTTACAATATAACGAAGGACTGTAGATTCTGTTAACATCAGAAAAAAACAACTGTGTATTTGTGCAAACGTTTTGAGGAGAACAAAGTGAGAAAAATAACTCGACTGACTTTGTCGTTTTGTTGTAATAAATTGGATAAGTCACAGATGGGATATCTCACTGCATATTTGCAAAATCGGAAGAAAGATATATCCAGTCTTTATCAGAGTACAATACATAAGTTTGCAAAACCATACTGCTAGTATCTGGCCACTAGGGGCGCTGTGATTGGACAGCTGAAAAGCAATAGCTCAAGCGTCGTGGCTGTAACATAGCAGACTGTTAGGAATTCATTTTAACTTTCTGTGAATGCAGGGTGGCGTAAACGTTGTTGTTGTAGTGTTTAACGCCCGCTTTTACTACTACGGCACCGCAGGCGGTGACACTGATGATACATGAAGATGGAGCACCGGTGGAATGAGATGGCGGGGGAAACCGGAGTACCCGGAGAAAACCCGCCCTGACGCCGCTTCGTCCACCACGAATACCACATGCCGGTCCCTGGGATCGAACCCGGGCCGCCTAGGTGGTAGGCGAGCGCACTAACCGCTCGGCGTGGCGTAAACGGAAGTACTACCTCATCATATTTGAATATTAAAGTGATTTCTTGATTACAGTGATCCTTTCTATGTAGCTCACCATTTAGCATTAGAAAATCGATGCGATAGAAACCAAAAGGGTGAATGCAAATAGGAAATGGTCTGGAATATACGCATATAACCAATGGAGTTGCTTATATTTCCCTAAAATGTGGAAATATCGTTGGGGCTCACCATTTTGACTCTTATTACATCTCCCTAATCCTTAAGCATAATGGAATATTAACTTATAAAGTTCACAGCTCTTAGAATCACACATGTTTACAATTTAAAGTAATTGTCAGTACTATATTATGACTTCGTAAGAATATTTTCAGCCTTAATACAACAACAAATTGAAACAACTTGACTGATAAAGAAAAAAACCCACAGGCGTAGTGAAGGTCCTCACCGTAGACTTTCCGTGAAAACGTTACTTAAGTGTTTGGTATTATTATGTACCTTAATTATCAATCTTTAATATAATAGTTACACAGATTAATATCCTTATACCTATAATGAATAAATGTGTGCCTAGTAAATACTCAGACTCGACTGCGTTATTGAGCGTCCCTGAAGGAGCACCATTGTTTGCTGGCGCCTCGTCGTTGAGCTCTTTCAAAGCCGTACAGTTGATTGTGATGTAGTTATGTCGATAGGGCGGGATTTTAATTAAGTACTGTAACCATTTCTTTACAACACCCTTACGAATCACCCCGCTGAGATAGGATGCCTTGTGTGTAAGCCGCTTCTTTGCATTCACGTTAATTGAATAAGAACCGTCCAGATGGTGAGGCAATTGTCGGACCGTCTCGTCTACATAGAAGGGTATGCTGTGATTCCCAATGCACCTTCATGCCGCAAGCGGCTCAGTTACATAAATGGTCTCGGTGGGTACAAGAACGAAACTGTCAGTACAATTGCTTCATGTTACAAATTCCAAGATGGTATCTTCCGGCACAGTGTGATGTTTAGCTTTCTTTGCGTTGAAACCATAAGCGATCGCATACACTGCACGCATAGCCAAACTAGTTGGCGCTGAAGGTCTCCAATGATTAGCCAGTTGAGAATCCCTCAACTGAACATCACAGTCTATGTAGCGCTTACCATCGACGCACGCGCATTGATGTCCAATGTTGACAACGTGACGATATTTTGTGATCGCAATACATACTCGTCTGATGCTGTCACAGTACCATTAATCTCTATATTATCACTATTTTTTGTATTGCCTTCCAATGATGTCTGCACATGATCCATGGACCTTGGACTGTCGGTGGCCACTGTACGTCCAATGGGCCACCTAGGATATTGCTTTGCGGTCTTTTTACATTTCATTTCCTTTTCGATGCTGCCGTAGCTCTCGCGTTCGCTCAGCACTGGATCTTTTAGTTTTTTTTTTTTTTTTTTTTTTTTTTTTTTAATTTCCTTTTGATGCAGGCTTTCCTTTGATCTACATTTTCTATAATTCCGCGCATATTTACGATTCATATGAGCCGACATCTTAAATTTGTTTGCAATTTTCAATTTCTTACCGATTTTTATGTATATTTTGGCGAGTATTTTTGTTTCACTTTGAGTTCAGGTAGCGGTTCTCAATTTCTTTACAATGACATCCAAATTAACGTTCTAGCTAAATGCGTTCTCACACTACAGTATGACCGACTATTGCTCACAGACCGTTGACTTTAAGGTTCTTTTCATCTGAGAACACATGAAAGGATTAAGGTAAGTATTATTTAAATACATATTTAAATATCTCCCTTCTTTTGTTTCAGGTCTTAGTACCACACGACGGTGATTGGTGCTTTGAGGGGGCGGTAAAGTTTACGTTGCGTAAATATTTCTCATTGACATATGGATAGCCTGCTTGTACCACTTTCACACAGTGAAGAAGCGGTATTGTCATTCTATGTAAGCAATGATTTTACTAGAACTCGGCGTTTAAATATTCATAGAGAGGCAAGGTCTCGAAAATCTTGCATTTGTCTTTAATATAATCAAACTAAAGAAAAGAAAACGGTGTTGTCCTCCAGTAGAAGCCATAGTAGTCAATGAGACAGGTGGTGAATTACGGTTTCAATCTTTGATTTGTATTATACTTAATAGTATAATTTGAATGTTGGATGTTACCTAAATTAAACCACTACCTGCTAAACAGAATCTTCACTCAATATTTAAATGCGTTGCGATGGTAGTGATAGTCACAGAATGTGCTAACAACATTTTTCATGAGAAAATGAAGAAAGAAACCGAAGATTCGGAGTAAAAATATTAAAACAACTATGTGCGTTTGATTTTTACGTTGATCTTTAAATTTTGTATTTATTTATCTATTTATTTACTATTGTTTATTTATTTATTTATTTATTTATTTATTTATTCATTCATTTATTTGGGATTAAATATTTTCTTTAAAAGATTGTAGTTGCGTAAATATAAAGTATTAGAGCATTTGAATCCTTTCACTGTGATATCAAGATATAGCGTGTTCATTAAGTTTGTATTACAACTATAATTATATTGAATCGGCATTATACTTCTCTTGTAACTTGTTTTGCCAGTTTATATTTAGAATGATCGTTTCTCCTTTATGTTTAACAAGGTAATATAATATGTCAGTTTGTATTTGTAGTTTTTAATTGCCCTATCCAGAAAATTCCAAGATATTGCATGGGAATCCGAGAACAGGAACTTGATCACTACTTGTGTATCTCCTATATAATTTGAGTTGGAAAATATGAGTTTTGCTTCACCATTCTGTGCCCCCTATACTTCCCTATGAATAGAAATAATTTAATAGCCAGTAACTACCATCTGAAAAATGCCCATTAGAAGTTTTTCTTTGATTTCAGGTTAGGGTATTGTCCACACCTCTCCACTGTTTACTTTGCCCCATTTACCATCTTAGAGGTATCAAAAGGAAAATTATGCACTGTTCGCTATCTATACCCCAAAATAACTCTTATGAAAATTTCAGTTTAATTGAAAAACATTGAAATCTCAATCCTCATCATACCTTATAGGTGTTGAAATTTATAATAGTTTTTGTGTTAATCTATTCCATGCACCAATTGCAGAATACATGCAACATTTCATTCAAATTTGAGTGTTAGGAGGCTAGTAATGATTTTGTGCTATGTAGATTTGCCATTTGACCCACAGTGCAAGATTAGACTTATTCTGAAGTCGTTAAGAGACCACACATTGTCATCCGGATCTGGTTGCCTGCCCTTCGGGTTGCCGTTAGCTCCACATCCCAGAGGTCAGTTAAGCCACAAAGGGCTTACAATGGCCTATATCTGGTGCTGAGTTCCTCCGTCTGCTACTCCCCCCCACAGATGTTCTTCTTCACATTAATTCCTTTTCGCCTACGGTGGGCACAAACACTCATAAAAACTGATCCCTTTCCGGGCCAAGGCCTGCCACCCGGGCCCTGCGTCCTCCACCTCTGCCCACCACAGATGTAATGAGTGCGGTACAGTACCAGAGGGTGGGACGGTTTTTGCAGCCAGAGGCACTACTTCTCAATCAAATAGCTCTTCGGGAACCTAACGAGCTGAGTGCACCCCGGATCAGGTCCCTCAGCACAAGTAAATCCCCACTCCGGTAATGGGAATTGAACTCGGGTGTCTCGCTTGGTAAGAAGCAGCGTTACTACCTGCAAGAGAGATGATCCCATAAACTCTCACAATACACTAAAATCCACGACCAGTTATCGTTTTCCATCTACCAATTGGTATTAAATCTCATGTTAATTTGCATCATTACTCAATGCAATGGAGTCGGTTTCAATTTGTAAGTGAGTGAGTGAGTGGTGTTTAAGGGCCCGTTGGCAGCTAGGTCATTTGGGCCCCAAGTCAAGTTAATAGGTTAAAACACTCACAGATTGCTGATTAAAAACTAAGCTAAAACACAAAACCAAAAAGCGCTAAAACAGTTAGAAGACCAAACTGTTAATGTTAAAACAGTTAAAACATAAAAAGTGAATGATAAAATACTCAAGGTATAAAAACCGAATAAAAAACTACAAATCTGATTGCAGATTTGTAAATCCTAAAATTAAAATCTTAATAAAAAAAAACACAAGTTATACTTATTTGGCGAATCCAATTTCAGTGACGAAGCGCAGCACCGTATCTACGGAGACTGGGTCGTCGCCTAGGATGGACTGCAGACTAAAACCCAGGCCAAGCGACTGGCGCACCGGGGCATATCGTGGACAATCAATCAAAACGTGCGACACGGAGAGTTGGACGTCGCACGTGTGACAGACGGGGGCCGGGTCACCACGCAAATGGTGGCCATGAGTGGCGCGTGTGTGACCTATGCGTAAGCGCGTTAAAATGACCTCTGACCAACGGGAATCCCTGCAAGAAGTCCGCCAGGGTTTTACCAAGTCCTTGATCGTCCGAATTTGTAAGATGAACACATAACTTAATGAATGCCTTAGTGAATACGCAGAAAATAAATATCGTAACAAAATGGCAATTCTACGAATCCTACTCCTGACATCATTGTGACAAAGCGAAAAAGTAGGCACAGTTACTTTTCCATCGCTTTATTGTCTATTAAAATGTTATCACAAATGCAGTTTTTTTCTGGTTGTAAACTGTCTACAGTTTTTTGTGTTATTACAACTCACAAACTTTACTTCCTATAACCTTGACTCAGTCCTTTCAGTGTTTTTCTTCGCTTTTTCTATCTCTCGTACACTATCTACAACGTTACAATCACTTGACGCTCGTTGAATCTTCTTTACGACGCACGCGCCGTACCACACACGCTCAATGACATACTGACCAACTCATGTCCGTAACTCTAACTCACTGCTGGTCCCTGGCCTCCTTATATAGTCGGGATGGATTCCTCGTCTCGTAGGTGTGCCGGGAAACGAAATGGCGGATTTGGCAGCAAAGATGGCAACTACAGAACCCAGTATTACCAGCTCACGTGTTACTTCGGCAAACAAGTCTTGAAGTGCGGAGAGCGGTGCTGTCGTGCCAGGGTTGCCAACATTTAAAAGTGATATTATCGTACCAGCCACTCAAAATTATAGATTTGTATTCAAAATTATGTACATCATAAACCAAGTACTACAGCAATAAAAATATCAGTATAACACTAATGAAAATGTAATATTAATTATGTTCATGATATCTACTTACAAGATTGATGACCTCAATCAGTATTACAACTTTAGCACCCACTTATGTTTCTCGCACTATTCATCTGAATCTTCCTTAGACGTTGCAGCATTATACAAATTTGTTGTTGAGATAAACCTTAACAGCTTCTCGGTGACTTGTAGATTTTCGGATCTAGCACACTCTTTCATAAGCTGAGACGACAGAATAAGTCCATTTACCGTATCTAGCGCCAATCTGTTTCTAATTTTGGTTTTTATTAAACTCAGTTTAGAAAACACTCTTTCACAAGAAGCGCTTCTGTGGGGTAAAAAAATCATTGATAATGCAAAGGCTGCTAATTTTTTGAATCAGTATTTCCACCAATGTGACATGTATTTAATAGCACTCCAGAAATTGTCAGGTTCAGGTATGTTCTTTATTTCACACGGAATATCGCTAATTCCGAGTTTTCTCCATTAATCATAAATTTCCTGAACAGTGCCTTCTTCATTGAGATTACCAGATCTGGGCACACTGGCAACAAGAGGATAAAAGGTGGGAGGCTTAGTAGGGTATGAAATGGATGCCTTAGAGGGCTAGAGACAGGCCATGAGGACAAAAGTGGTGCCGCTATTTGTAATTAATTTCATTTCGCTGGTGTGACAAACCAGTGAAAATATTTCGCCGGTATCGAACTATCATACACTCAAACTATCGTACAGACCCATAATTATCGTACTGGTTGGTAACCATGTGTACAAACAATAAATTATCGTATACCCCCATAATTATCGTACGGGTTGGCAACCCTGTGTCGTGCTAGCATGAGGAGTGGTCAGCTCTCCGCGGTAATAAGCTTAGAGAAGTGAAAGAGCTTCCGATAAACTGGGTAACTTCCTCTCGTATTTCCCGTAGCGAGGAGGTTAAGTTAGCTCGGTTGTGCATTGGACACTGCAATTTTTCTCATGGTTACCTTTCTAAGCGGGACCCTGCTTCTCTTTGTGCGCTATGTGACAACCTTTTGTCAGTCCGTCACGTGCTCCTAGAGTGTTTCTCTCTAGTGCACCTTCGAAACTCTCTGCAGCTGCCTTGCAGAGGTGCTGCCGGGCGATAGGCATGCGGTTGAAAGGAGTTTTAGGTTTTTAGCAGAGCTTAACGTGAGTTTGAGAATTTAAAACTTTAGATATCTTGTTTTTATACCCTTTGTCACCTTGTTTTAATTCTGACTTTTGCCTCTCTGTAGAATATTTTTGGATATATATTTTCCTTTTTGCTGGCAATTTTACTTTATGTTGAAGTTTATATTTAGCTTTTACCATAAATTGTTTTTAAGGGCTCTGATGACCATGTGGCCTTAATCCTACATGTCCTCCTCTTATGTATTGGGAATGACGTTACACGGACATTTCGCGAACTACTTCAAGCACGCTGGGGGTGAGGCAGCTGGTTCTTTCTCGAAGGCTCCGGAGAATACCCCTTTTGTGTAGCCGCTTCGATTGTTGTTAGTCACGTACACACAAATGCATGAGGCACAGTGGCCTTGAACGCCTTTGCCCGCTCGCCGGCCCCGCATGTGGAGTGAAGCAGCTTAGCTCCGTCCGTACTTTGTTGTGTGCCGATCCTGGCGTCATGATACAAAGAACAGAAAGAAGAAACTACGTCTACTGGTTCACATATATTGATTGAAGTATTATGATACATATTTGAGCACAATTCTGGCACTGATTGACACGTAGCTAACTCATGTAAACCGGACATTACTTCACCTAGCAGGTATAACGGGTTAGTTAACACTTTGCTCTTCAGCACTAAAGCCTCATCCCTAATATATACCCAATATGCATTACACGGCCTCAAAAAATGTTTATTTATATCGCACTAGTTTAATTACATAGTGGATTTAGGAGCAGTTAGTAGTTAAAAGCAAAATTACTAATATTGTAAGATACTTTTAGCTCGACCATGCCATTATGTAGCGGTTACACGCTACAACAACAACAACAACAACAACAATAATAATAATACTAATAATAATAATAATAATAATAATAATAATAATAATAATAATAATAATAATAATAATAATAATAATAATAATAATAATAATAATAATAATAATAATAATAATAATAATAATAATAATAATAATAATAATAATAATAATAATAATAATAATAATAATAATAATAATAATAATAATAATAATAATAATAATAATAATAATAATAATAATAATAATAATAAATTGAGGAATTTGGACATAGTATACACCATGCCCGGGCTGCTTAGGGTTTCCCCTCTTCTGCCTAGCTTAGTTTTTTGTTTGTCGTGTGCTTGGAGATCTTCGGCGGTGGGGCAGATTGTCATGTACGTATGATGTGCATGTGTTTTGGTTAAGTATTATGAGTATATATATGTTTTTTTTATAGTATAATATAGATATGTATTTTGTTTGGTTTTTTTTATTTTTTTATTTTTTTATTTTATTTTTTTTTTATTTATTTATTTTTTATTTATTATTATTATTTTTTTTTAATTTTATTAGTGCACATCAGTGACGTTCGAAGGCGAGTTTTTTGGTGCCAGGTCCCACAACCATTTGGTGCCGACTGAGAAGAACATGGATTTTTCTTGTCGTAATTGTTGTTTCTTTGTGCTGCTGCAATGACTCGCCTCGCATTACTGTTGTCTTGTGATCTTGTTTTCCTGTCGGGGTGTAGGTTTATCTGCTTAGTAGCTGGTTGAGTGTCTGTATGTGTTGTTGTACTTTATCCAGTTCGTCTTGTTGGTATTTATCATATATCCTGATCAGTGTGAGCAGTGGTGGATTTTTTTCTTCTTGGCCGGGAGGGAGAGTTCTCATATTTTGCGCTGTTCTTATAAGCTGTCGTCTGTGTTTTCTTGTGTGGGCGTTGTGGATATATTTTAGCATTAGTTGGGCTATGTGGTTGTCTATGGGTTTAGTATTTGTGTGATTATGTACTAGATTTGATTTGTAGTCTTTTTTTAGCTTGAAGGCCGTTCTTAGACATCGTCGTTCGAATGCCTGTATTTTTTCAATGGTCGCGGTTAATAAGGGGCATGAGGGCGACTGCGGCGTATGTTAATTGAGGCCTTATAAGAGCCATATATACTTTTTTGAGGATTTTTGGGCTGAGCCCCTGATTGTCGAGGCGGGCGAGGAAGTTTAGCGCAGAGTGTACCTGTGTGGTTCGTTGGAGTAGCTTCGTATAGTGTATTTGTACGGAGAGCTTGTTGTTAATGAGGACGCCGAGATACTTGATTGCTTTTTGGCAGTTGATTTCGGTTTTTTCGAATTTTATGGTGGCATATTTTTTTTGTTTTTTTTTCGGATTAGGATGGCTTGTGTCTTCTGTATGTTGATGTTATGCGCCACTTTCGTGTCCAGTCCGAGAATTTCTTTAGTTGACGCTCGAGTTGGTGTTTCGCCATTGTTATCCTCGGACTGGTGCACCAGTAGGCTGTGTCGTCTGCGTATTGTGCAAGCTGTATTTTTGGGTGAATGGGTTGTGGGGTGTCTGCGGTAAAAATTATGTATAAAAGGCCTGATATGGCACTTCCTTGGGGTGTTCCGGCTCTTAATTGTATGGCGTTTGACAGTTTGTCTTGTATCCTGATCTGTGCTGAACTGTCCATGAGAAAACTGGATATCCATCTGATGAGTCGTGCGTGAACTTTATATGTGGAAAGTTTGTAGAGTAGACCGTTCAGCCAGCATTTATCGAATACTGACTGAACGTCTAGGAAGGCTGCGGCGGTGGCATAACCTCTGTTGTATCCATCCTGGAATTGTGACATTACCCGTACAAGCTGATCCTGTATGGTAATGTCACCTCGGTACCCTGCTTGTGTGTTAGGTAGTATGTTGTTTTGCTCGCATATTCTACTTAGTCTCCCTACCATGATTCTCTCGAATACTTTTGATAGGGTAGACGTAAGTGATATGGGCCGATAGTTTCTGTGGTCTGATTTGAGTTTCCCGGGCTTTTCAATCAGATGGATGTGCGCTGTTTTCCATTGCCGGGGGTGGTATCCGTGTTTCAGCATGAGGTTGTATACGTTGGCTATTGCTTCGATGGTACATAATGGGAGGTGTTTCAGCGTGTGGTAGGTGATGCCATCGGGTCCGGGCGCGGTGTTTTTGGTGTGGGATACTATTTTGATGATTTCTTGTGGTGTGACTGGTGTTTCTGTGTTGTCTTCCGGGTTTTGGTCTTCAATGGGGAACTGTGGGGTGTAGAGCTGTTCATTCTGTTTGATGTATTTGTTTACTGTGTTGTAGTGTCCTTTGTGGAAGTGAGGGCTTTGTGGCGTCTGAACACATCATTGTAGTGTTGGCTGAAGATTTGCAGCTTTTCTTGTATGTCGTGTATATCACGTCCATCCTTTTTGAGTGGGTAAGTGGGTGTGGTTTTCTTCCTTGTGCTTTTTACGAGTTTCCAGAATTTCGCTGGATCTCTGGCGTGTGTGTTGGTGAATTGTTCTAATTTGTTTTCCCAGTGCTTTTTGTTATGTTCGTAGATCCGGTCTTTTACTTCCTGTTGCAGTCTATTTAATATTGTTTTATCCGCCGGGTGATGTGTCTTTAGGTATGTTCTATAGGCTTTCCTTTTTTGTTTGATGAGATGGATGATTTCTTTTGGTAGGGGTTTACTATAAGGGTTTATGTTGATGGTTTTTGTTGGTATTGCTGCTGTTTTTGCTTGTGTGATGATGTGTGTTATTTGTGTTGCTTATTCTTCCAGTTCTTGCTGTGTGTTGGGTGTGATGTGTATAAGGTTATTTGTCAGCGTTGTTGCAGTCTGTCTGTAGAGGTCCCAGTCGGCGTTTTCCGGGTCCAGTGTGGTGATGGTTCGCCGGGTTTGTGCGTTCCATGGCCCTGTACGCAGTGTGACGATCACCGGTATGTGGTCGGTGTCTGGCGGCGCGTCTGTCTCTATGTTTTCCACTAGGGCATAGGCTCGTTTTGACGCTAGGATTTTGTCTGGGGATGTATTGTTTTGATTGTGGTTGCCTAGTCTTGTGGGTCCAGGTATTAAAACTATTCTTAAGTCCGTGTTATTTAGTACTTTTTTAGTTCTCGGCCGTGTGGGTTAGTACATTCATCTAAAAATTCTCGGTTGTTGGCGTTGAGGTCTGCAGCTATGATTAGATTTTTATAGTTGTCATTGAGGTATTTTATCAGGTCGTGTGGGAAAGTTGCGGTGGGAGGGACGTATATTGTGGCTATGTATATCTTGGTTCTTTTGATTTTAACTTCTATTAGAAGGAACTCTCGTTCTTGGAAGACGGGGGGCGTGGCCACTTGTGTTGGACATACTACTGTAATGGGCCTCATTATATCCACCTCTTCATAACACTGCTATCCACCAATCAAATGTGCACCAGTCCATAATGACACTGCTAGCCGCCAATCAAAAGACCAGCATGTAGCGGTCAAAACTTCTGCATCTGCGCACATTTCCACGCAGCTGAAAGCGTATACGGAATAAAGCTGCTCTTTTTATTTAATACTTTGGTGTTAATGGTCTAAATAATGTTGTAATAAATTCAGTTTGTCTTCTGGTTTTCTAAACTCTTTTAAAGGTTCTAACATATATACTCTATGTATCATTGTCAACACAGACAAAGTAATACAAGTTGGAAGGATGTGATATCGATTCTTGTATATACAATCGAATAACAACTTGCTAAAATGGCGGATACCAGTGAGAATAACATGCAGAGTAGAATATTAAAAACATTTTATAAATATTTTCAACATGACCTAGCATAAGTAGTATGAAACTGAGTATAATGAATACTTACAATTACAATTAATTCTGCAAAAATTATTTGATACTGATACAATACTATTATTGCAGTAAAACGCACAGATTAGGAGCGCTTCACGTAATTTCTTTGTAGAGCCATATTTTGTTTGATTATATCTAGATGCAAAGTGCGACATTTCACTTTTCTATAAAAATGAGATCTTCATAAAACGCATGTTAGCTATCCTGTCAGTCGGTAAAAGTCATAGTTTGCAAACTTCTTCTTTTTATACACTTCAAACTTAATATTTTCTAGTAGCAGTTTAGCGTCAACGTGAGTCATTTTCATGGGTAACTTATTTTTTAAAATCTGATGTGTTGCACTCACATGACTTTCTCTACTCTTGTACTAACTATTATTACAAACTCTTATTCCTCTATCTTCTTCATGTTAGTTGAGATAAACTTTTCAGACATTATGCTATTGCTTATTTCCTTGTAGGTGCAAGGGGAATATGGGAATACAGTTAGCTTTGAGCGATAGTCAAATCTTTCAAAGCTTTGAAATTCCGCTCTCCTTACACGGCAAAGCAGGAAATTGTCAATAACGAACTTCCATTTGACAGAAGTTTAAATATTATGATCCTTATATAAATAACAAATATCTCCCAAATGGTTCACTCCACAAAAATAAACGCATTTGGACATAACTTGTGTGTTCTAACGAGACCGATTTTTTTTTTTTTTTTTTTTTTTTTTTTTTTTTTTTTTAACTTTCTCTAGTACGTATAGTAAAGTAGAGGAAGTATTGTATCCTACCCGATGTCGAGATTTGAGTGGAAATATATATTTTGAGACTCCTAAATCAAAATAAAGCATTTTTAGGAACAGGTCCCGGTGTGTGTGTGTGTGTGTGTGTGTGTGTGTGTGTGTGTGTGTGTGTGTGTGTGTGTGTGTGTGTGTGTGTGTGTGTGAACAGTATAACATAAAAATGAAAAGTAGGTTAAAACCAAAGTTGGTATTTAAGTTTAATATCTTTGAAGGTTGAAGAAAATTCCTCCATCCCTAAGCTACCGTTTACATGGAAACTTTTTCGAAAATTTTGATTTTCTCAAAAATGACCCTAACGATTTTGATTAAAATATCGTATGTTTAATATATTTTTAAGGTATATGAAGTGTCAAACATTTTTAGATCTTGGTGCTAGATGTCGCAACTCTTGAAGTATTATATCTGTTAACATCTGAAATATTAATAAATTTAGGATTAAAAATAACCGTTTTCCTAATAACAATGAGAAGCGTGAGTTACCGTGAATCACAGAAATGCTAAAAGGCGAATCCCCTTCCGACTACCACAAAATGTGTAATAACCCGAGCGCTTCTTTAAGCGATACGGACTCCCGAAAATCGACCACAGTAGAACAATGTAACAGATTGCAAGCTATGACTTTTAGAAATACACACTATTTTATCAATTAAGTCCTGCCTACTTCAAGACTATCTCAACAAATTCCAGTGATAATCGTCGCCAAATTTTAAGCCTCTTATTTGTATCTGAAGCAGAGTTTTTAATTTTTAATAACTAAATGTTAATAATGCTTTCCGTTTCTAATTTTCATAACTGGTATACGTGTGCTTTAACGCAACTGTCTGATTTCTGAACACAGCAAGCTTTAATTACCCGAACCTTGAGCTAATTGGTCTTGTGGACTGAGGCTGCCGGAACACTTAATCAGCTTAGCCACTGTGACTTCTGCTTTACCTCAATCCGTAACTTTTCTGACTAATGATTTTTTTTCCACTGCATAACTAGATTGTGATTTTCTCCAAGATACTGTTACATTAGTCCGACAAATATCCATATTGTTGCAAATAGCTCTTTGGACAACACATATTTGGAATGATTCACCAGTCCTTAGGCTTTCCTCTCGTTTGTGTGTCACTAAATAAAGCATTGCTGAAAAATACGATCTGTGGAAAAAGCGGCCAACGTTCTGGAGTAGGGATATGAAGAGGGATGTGGGGTGGTTTAGAAACTCCAATATGTGAAATAAGCAGTCAGTCTCTATTTACGTTAGGCTTACTGCTCTATGTTAGCAGTTGTAATGAATACTGAAAGACAGCCGCATCTTCAAATTTAAGTGAAAAGTGACTCGATCAAAAATACTGATCCAATCACACATTTTTCCAGGCTTAGAAGATAATACCGATAACTTTGTAACTTTTAAGGGAATACGGAATGGGTTTTCGGTCACAAAATTCAGTTTTTGTACTATTATCTTATATGAAAGTATGAAGTTTTTCTTCATTATGTCGTTTGAGTTACATCGATATCTATCCTAGAAGTAGGTTAATTATTAAAATATGGGAATGGCTGCACACAATTTCGTACAGCGAATTACAGTAGCCTAGTGGAAGAATTGCACTTTTCAGTGGTTTGAGAAGTACCATAAAGCACACTACGCTAATTACTTGGGAGATAGTGACACTAACGCATATAAAGAAGTTGTAACGTTACATTCATATGGAGAAATGTAAGAATTGAAAACTGGAATGTATGGTCATGTCCAGAAGGGGATGGTTGTCGACTAAGAAAATGAAGGTGTCCTTGAGGGGAATAGTTCTTCTTGAATGTGAACATGAATTTATTGAACACCAAAGCATATGCATCCTGGGCTGCCCATGAGCTTAGGCCCTAGCCCCTCTCTCATTGGACAATCCTCTGCGATTCTCTACATATACTTTTTGATGTGTGCTGTTTGTTCTTTGACTTCAGTTAATTAACCTTGTTCAAACTTGTCTTTTGATTCACTTATCTTCACCAAATTCTCAACACCATTACTTTTTTAGTTTACCTATTCCATTCTAAAATTTATTTTCCCCTCATTGTTCTTCTGTTTCATGATCATTTGTTAATAGTTTCCTACACCCCTGTAATTCACTTCCTTCTTAACTTTATATCACTTCCATTTCCTTTCCCCATTTAAATTTCGCTTTTTATAATACCTACCTGACTTTACCCCTCAACTTTTATTTCCATCCCGCCTAACAACCCTAAACACAGTTCACTTGATCATTTGTTTTTCGTTGTTGTGGAGCATTATTTTCCTACCTTTTTCCTTCAGCTTCCTATATGTTAACACAGGCATGGACACGAGAGGAGAGGTAGCAATGGAACTTGCCTTACCCACCCTAGATTCTCTTGCCGAGTGACAAAGGTTGTTTGATACAACACTTGTAGTGGTGGGTTCGTTCCACTTGCGCGGTAGTAATAATTTCTACCATGTTATTAACTATGTTGTTTATATTAAACATATTTTGCATACAGGCACTTACTGTGCTTAGGCAAATTACATAATCCTAAGTTGATAACCTTCCTTATCTTATGCACGTAATAACCTTACGCTGCCTTATGATTAACATACTAAATTATTTCTTAATAAATAAAGCAATAAAGTTCCATTGCTGTTAGCCAAAAATATTTTAAAACTATTTCATCAACATAACAAATTCTTTGGTTTTAAACTTAATATTATTTTCAAACTTTGAGACACGAAATGCTCGTTTATATTATATAAACTAATATGAAACTAAACCACTAAACAGTGGAATTATATCGTCCCGTTTATATGTTTAAAAATACGAGTATTCAAAAAGTATGTTTTTAAATTGTAAATAAATACCTTTAAGATCACCAAAGATTGATTTATGCTTCTGATCAAAGTTGCGATTGATACTGTAACGCTTTAAATTTGCAAATTGAAATTCGTATATCTACCACTCTTCATGCAACAGACATACTCAACACTGAATGAGGCGTGTCGGAACTTGAACAGCAGTGCAGGGAAGGGATGGTCGGTGGAGTGCGGCAAAAGCATGTTTCAAGGCATTGGTCCTTTTTAGCTGATTTTACCCATACCTGGGTACGCATGTTCATTATCTGATATCCAGATACAAGGTGGTCCTTTCTGTTCGCCCTTCTCTGGTTCCAATCTACCCACATACGTAATGCCTATCTCTCTGTTCTCCCATTCCACCTAGTCATATCACACCTTTTCTTGTTTGCCCGGTTTATTTCTACTCAACTTTGAAATTGCCCCTTTGTTATTTGAGTAATTTGCACCAGCATTTTCGCTCACGCGGCCATTCATTGTTCTTTGGTCGTCTGCTGGTAACATTTCCAATTTCCCGCCGCAATGTTCTTTCTCCGTCGAATTACTGTCACCAATCATAGCTTCTTTCTTCTCCTTCTTCTCTGTCACGTTGTTACTTGCAAATTTCCTCTCTCTTTTCACTCTCACATCTGTCCTTGAGGTAATGTGCCTTTTCAATCTCAGCGATTCTTCGACATGCGATACGACTGACATTAATTTTCTGTGTCACTTGTCACTTCTTGAATTTCTGCTACTGTTAATTTGTTCTTTTCCTCTGTAATTTGTCCATCTGCCCATTATTTTAAACCTCGTATGTATGTCTGCTTCCCCTCACATTTTGCTCGTCTTCTCTATTCCATTAATATCTTCATTTGCTGCCTTTGGTCATATAAGTTTTGTGGATAAATATGTTTGTTCCTTTCTGTTCTTTTGTCTGTTCAGTATACGTACCTGTAAATCTTGCTAGAATGTTTCTTCTTCCTAATGTAAATGCTTCACGTATTTCATAGTTACTAGTGATCATCTCTAGCTTCTTTCTTCATTTACCTCTTGCTTTGGACCGAAGCCCGTTCTGTCTTCTATTCCGAAAAACACCAAGATATATTTCCTACCTCTGCTCTCCAATTTTTCCATTTTTACTCCCTCTACTACGATTAGCAAAGTAGAGGAAGTATTGTATTCCACCCAAAAATTCGATATCGAGGTTTCACCGGAAATATGTTTTGAGGCCCCCTGAATAAAAAAAGAACATTTTTAGAGAAAGTTCCGTGGGTCTGTCAGTCTGTGGACAGCATAACTCAAAAACGAAAAGTCGGTTAAAATCCTAAGTTGGTATTTAAATTTAATGTCTTTCAAGGATGCGGCACGAAGATTTTGAAGAAAATTTCTCTACCCTCTCCATTACATGGAAACATTTTCGAAAATGTTGATTTTATTGAAAATGGCTCTTAACGATTTTCATTAAAATGCCACATGTTTGAGGTATTTTTATGACAAATGAAATGAATATTTTGAATTTTCTGGCTATGGCCTATGTAGTCCTGTTTACTCTGGATGACCTTTGAATAACTCGTAAACCCTAAGAGAAAGACACAATCTTACTATACAAAAAATGTAGATCTCGCCAAAACACACAGTTTATCACCCAATAAATTTTGTTGTAGAGTGAACCATTTCGGAGGTACTCTTTGTTATTTGTATAAGTTTTGGAGAACATATACTTCTGTCAAATGAAACATCATTATTCATTTTTTATGTTAGGCGCGCAAAGAGAACGGACTTTGAAAGCTATAAAAGATTTGACTATCGCTCAAAGCCTGCTGTATACTCATATTCACGTTGCACGTGCAAGAATACGAGCAATAAGATAATTTCTGCAAATGTTTATCTCAACTAACACGAAGATAGAGGAATAAGAGTTTGTAAGAATTGCTAGTGCAAGAGTAGAGAAAGTCATGTGAGCGCAACACATCAGATTTTTTTCTTTGATGTTTTGCAATCCTTCTTTAATCGTTTCTATATCTTTAAGTATTTCCCCTTCTTTCTCGACTAGTTTTCCTCCTTTAGTCCCCTCGGTACTCTGTTCCATTGCTAGTATTCTCCTATTTCCCCCAGCTTTACCAGCGCATCGTCTGTAGTATCTTTTCCGACCATGTCCTTTGCGTAATTCTTAGTGACGGAAGTGACAGTTATTTAAGAAACCTACAATTTATTACAACAAAAAGGCTACGAATTGTGCATTCTTTTAAATTTAATTTACACAAAAACTGTTGAATCTATTGAAATACGCCAAGGGAAAAAGTCATTTATTCACTTTTCTATGAACATATCCATAAATCAAGAACCTTCAATCAATAATAATTCAGTCAGGTGATGATAAACTTTTTTGATGAAAATATTTTTTTTCTACAAAACTATACACTTTTCAACATTTTGGTATTAGACTTTCTTGTTATTCACAACATGAGAAATTAACTGTTAAAGTCTGGCGGATCATTTCACTTCCATCCTGTATACACACGCACACACACACACACACACATACACACACACACACCACACACACACACACACACACAAGATGTTAGAGATATTTCTACTGATGATTCAGGATAATGCGGTGAGCAGAGCTACTTCAATATTTACTTAAGTTGCAGACTAATAATTTTAGTTAATCAAAGTGGTATGCTTGAGGTTGGTTAGTACCTCCAAGTATGCGTGGCACTTACAAGCCCTACGTGTTTATTTTTTCCGAGAGCATAGGATGGTTAGTAGGAAGGCCTAAAGTGGCAGTCTTTGCGATAAAGATTGTCGTGGCCACTCTCACAAAAATAAGAACAAATGGCTCTTACGTACCCAAATGTTCATTACTTGTGTTATCTAGAACTTACATTTTCATAGAGAAGGAAGGGGAGAGTAAGTTTAAATACGTTTAGCTGAGGATTTAATGCTTACTTTTCCATTTCCAATGCACTATTTATTTTAATGTGTAACTGAATTTGAATGCCATCTGTAAGGTTAGTGACCGTAGACTATCTGGGCCAGGAAGTCGCGTAGTGAAATGTGAACACATAGAAGAAAACAAGATAGTCTATGCGGACATGTGTGGTTCACTTCGCGACGCAGTTATGACCGAGCAGGAAACATTACATAATTAATTATGTGACGAGTTTGTGGGAAAAGAGTTATACTAAGAGAGAAAAAAAAAAAAAAAACACAATACGCTGAAGTGGAAATATATTATGGAAGCCATCATGAAGATATCTGTACGTTTATCCCGAACTTCCTGTATCTGTAGTTGAACACGTTAACATGGAGGTAGAGGTTTATCTGGCAGGTGGTGTGGAAAGGGTAGCGCACTTTGCGTGCATCTGACACATAGCGGCACGATCTAAATTGCATCACGCCGCATATTATACCACGGAATCATTACAGCTTTGGTTTTGTGGTCTCTGGTTTCCCCGACTTCACACTTCATTTTATTTACCTTGTATGTCGGCTGAAAGCAAAGGGTCTGTAACCAATCTTCATAGGTACTGCGAGAGCTTAATGCACACTGCAGGAAATTGCGGGCGTAATTAAGGCAGATATAGTAATTGCTGCTGGAAACGGGCTTGTGTCCTGCATACATTGTTCATATTTCGCTATGAAATGAGGTTTTGAGGCATAAATTTGCTTTTGTGTCTTGAAATTGTCCCGGAGAACTTAATAACGATATACAAAGGAGATTTTACTGAAGGTGGAATATTGTGACAAAATGACAATTCGACGAATCCCACTCCTGACACCAGTGTGACAAAATGACAACATCCGTTTGCTTTTCTATCATTTAATTGTCTTCTAAAATTGTATCACAAATACGCAGTTTTCTTCTCGTCGTTAATAGTCTACAGTCCTCCGTGCTGTCACAACTCACAACTTTTACTTCCGCAACCTTGCTCAGTCCTTTCAGTGTCTTTCTTCACCTTTTGTGTCTCTCACATAGTCACTACAACGATGGAATCACTTGACGCCTATTAGAATCCTCTTTACGACGACCAACGTATCTTTCGCCACAACACACACGCACAGATGTCTCGCACTCACTGATGCACTGATCGATTCATTAATGTAACCGCAAGCTCACTCACTGCTGTTTTCTGGCCTCCTTGTATAGTGGGAATGACGTCACACGTGCCTTTCTCGACGTTTACACACAAGCCGATGATCACGTGGCCAAATCTTTCTCGAAAGTTTTAGAGAAAGCTTTTTCTGTGTAGCCGTTTCCATTGCTGTTAGTCACATACCCTGAACACCTTTGCCCACATGCTGGCCCGTCAGGGGGTGTGAAGTTGCCCGGTCCTGACAGTCCTTTGTTTTGCCCCGCGCCCGGCGTCACAATATGTTTATACATTTTAAGTAGCTTTGGCAGGGGATAGTCTACAGAAGTGTGAAACTTCTTAGACTAAAAACAAACTTTTGGTTATTTGCGAGGTAGAATGCTCCACAAATCAGAGTTAGATATGGTGATATAAATAAGACCGTCAGTTTGAAGAAGTATAATAAAAGTGCAAACTCAACTGCTTATCCTGTACTTCCGAACAGGTGGAGATATTTTCTTCTTTTTCTTGTTCTTCCTTTTTTTTTTTTTTTTTTTTTTTTTTTTTTTTTTTTTTTTTGTCATTCATTAAATCTTATACGGCCATTTTCAGTAATTGTTGCCTCGGTATTTACTAGTTGTGAAAACTTAAGACTATATCTGCAAATTAAGTACCAGATGTTTGTTTAATGATTTGATTCCTTTGTTCCCTGTGAAATTTTAGAGGCCTGCAACCGGAAAAATTGTTTTATCACGATATATTCTTAGTGTAGTAGAATTATTGAAGGGAAAAAAGGCAATTAATAATGTAAAGTAGCCAATAGACATTCGCAAAAGGTATTGGTTTTATTTTAGACATATTCAAATAATTCAGATCATGTCAGTATAAAAATACACGAGTGTAATCATTTTCACACTTCTTTCACACCCTAACTCTAGAAGCATGCTTCAAAGATGCCTTCATTTGAAGTGCCTTTTCATAGCAACGTGTAGGAGCAAGAAGTTTCACAATTTCTTTCGTTATATACTGAAAATTTTCAGAAGCGCTCAGACTAATATATTCCTGTATTTAAATCGGTTTCTTAGAACTTTAGTCTTCAAATCGTTTTGTAAGGACAACACAAACCATGTAGATTCGTAATCCATTTATGTTCGCACAACCTTTACATTTCAACGTCCTTCAGCGTGATGTAAAGAGTAAATATCCTGTAAATTGGATAGACATGTCATTGAATTCCGCTTTTGTGACACATTTTTCTTCAGCATTTTTCTTCATTGCAAAGGTTCCAACTATGGAAATGTTATGTATTTCTATTTTCGTGCTGCAGGCATTTTGCTGTGGGGTACACTCGAGAGACACTATGCGGTGTAGGCGGTGTGTTTTGTGCTGGCACTATACCCACACGCTCTGTCCTTGTGGAGGTAACTTGCAGTCACCTCATAGCTGTATAACGTTTCCGACCCTAGTTATTACATTAAATTCACACTTTCATGCATACTTCCGAACTCTAGGATGGTTGGGAAATAATTATGGATGAATAAAAATGTCTACCCGGGAATTGACCCGGAACGTCTGGATTTGAGGTTAGCATGCTAACCACCAGGCCACAGAGGCAGATCCAGAGCAGTGGTATTTGTCCTAATGCGCTTTTGAAATTATTCAAATAACAACGCTTAATTTGAATTTTAGAAAAATTGGTTTCTTTGAGTCGCCCTGTATAAACCGGCAGTATTGAATAGCGCAATGAAGCGGTCTACAAAAGTTATTTAAATACAGAATACCACACAAGCTATTTTTTTAAACTCGCACAGGATATCAAGTGGATTGTTTTGCCTACATTACTCTAGCTGTTACTGTTTGTTGTCATCAGACAAACAGTTTGGTAGACTTCCGGAGCTACATACCATCGAAACTATAATTTCCATGGTACATTTTCCAGATAACAGTAAGGAACCCGAAGGATTTGAATTTCTAAAACAAGAGAAAGGTCTTCCTTCCGGGCATTCACACAAGTTTACTGGCTCAAGAACTGTAACTATCATCTCATCAGCATCACAAATGTAATCAGCCTTGCCGGAGCAACCGACTCCCCAACTAGGTTGGGAAAGAAACGCCGTAGATGCCTGTGAAAAGAAATACCACAGCAAGATTAGTTGTGCAACATCCTACCTTCCCCATGGTCCCAAAATATTCCGTAGAGGTATGAATAGATGAATAACATCCATAAGAGATGGATGCCATCTGTGAGTCTTCCTGAAGTTACGGTACAATGCCCTTGTTTGTTGATTTTACAAACGACATGTAAACATTTCTTAGTTTAGGAATTTCTTATAAAGGGCTGAAGTATGTTCCTAAAATATACATTGTATGTATAACCCAATTGTCCATTTACGAGAACAGTAAAGGCGTAAAACGTTAAATCTTAAGACTGCATATTTATTTGATAACTATGAAAATATCAATTTTAGAACTTTACACATTAATAAAATTTGGTTTTTTAAATTGATATGGAGAAGTTATATTGAGTTAGTTGCACTTAAAGGCTTGTCACGCGGCCAGTTAAGTAGCCATTGTAAAGATAAGGCGCAGTACCTCAAACAGTAAAGTTCGTTTTCCTCATGATTCACTTCACTTTCCTAAAGCCTGTGAATGATCAAAATGTTCCCTGCGGTAAAAACTTCAACCAGTTGTATAACTAACTGCCGTGCTAATAGACAATAACAGTATTTTTGCAACACTTTATATGTAAGTTAATCATTATTAACACATATTTTGTAGTGTAAGCTAGATTTACAATTATTGTATCAATTCCCATGGCAACAAGGCTAAACTGGTCGTTAATACTTACGGTACCAGTAGAAAATGACGTAACACCCAATAGCATAGTGGCCTAAGAATAAGTTGCTAATGAATCCTTAGCAAAATATCCAAAGGTATGCATTATTTATTGTATGTATGTATGCATTATACTAAATGTGCAATTGATATGTTAACATTAAGAAGCGATTCAATTCTTTTTATTTCTTCAACATTTCTTGAAGTGGAACCTGGATCTTCACATGACACGTGTTACTCCAGGTACAGAATCTATTGCAAAATTCATTAACAAATGCCAATGAAACATTACGTGCCCTCATGCTTGCACAATATCTAATCCGTAATGTTGGACAATAGCACCATATACAGGAGAGAGTTTATTCCCTAGAAAATAAAGAGGATGTGAGTAAAGTGAGACCTTATCGGTTGTTTATACTGTTATTGTCTATTTTCACGGATTACACACGCTAGTTCAACTACCTCACACCTCACGCCTTCGCTGAGAGGCAGAACTCACCACTCATAGACCAGAATTGCCCCGTGGAGTTCTGCAACTGTTTTAACGCACGAAGTGGATCATCTGGTATAACTTTACCTCTAAAATAATAATATATGAATAAGTAACATCCCTTAGTTCTACAGTAATACTAGTTCTTTTAAAAAAAATCCTTCAATATCCGCTTTATAGAAATGTAAATGAAAAGCTTTGTTACAAAACTTTTGAAAACCATAGTTAAAGAGGGTGTTTTTTTTTTTTTTTTTTTTTTTTTTTTTTTTTTTTTTTTTTTTTTTTTAAGCGCAGGTAAAATACAAGAAATAGTTTTTCAAACACTGTTTTATTGTTTTTTTTTTTTCAAAAATCTGGAAGTAGTTTTACATAAATTTAATATTATGTGATAAAAATAGGGGTTGTTTGCTTAAAAGGCACACACTTTGGAATTTTTACTTGCTGTTGTCTTAAAGCAGTGGCTTGAATATAAGATTGTGATTTATATTCTAAGGAGAAAAATGAAAATGTTCATGCATTAGGAAAATGGCCATTTGGGGTATAAAGACTTGGTATAACGATAGTATAACGATTGTGTTTGAGACGGGCTTTAAGACAGTAAGGTACCCTGTTTTATAGAGCATGTGGCAGCGCAGTTCATTTCTATATTAAGGTTTGGATAATCCTATTTTTCAAAGTCCCTAACATGCTTCCAGCTTAATTTTTGATGTTTATATGAACTATTTCAGTGTCAACCAAGCGAGTGATGTTTGATGTAAAAGAACGTGTAGGTCTTGCTCCGAGTGCAAAATGGAGCTATTAGCAGCTGTAGGGTGTGCGGGAAAATGAGTAACTGGCGAAATTACTCATAAGTAGAGGGCGGAAGAGTGTGCAAAAAGCCGCAAGTTTAGTGCACGTGGGTTCTGCTGTTCCCTCTCGCATGTACACACCTGCAGGCGTCTGCTGATGTGGGTGCATATGCGATGGCTGCGTGGTACCGGTTACTCATTTGTTCTCCGTGTCCAGCTAATGCGTATCACGTGTGACGGCACACGGCTCCGCGCTCTACTCATAAGTACAAGGAAATTGATTTATGTATTTAGTACAGATGTATGAAAAACTGATGCAGAGACGTTGCTCGTCCCTTCTGATCTTTTAGTAACGAATATCTGGAAGACAAATGCACTTTTGCAGTTAATCCAGCTGGCTGAGCGTACTTCGTATCATGGTAAAGAGAATTGATCAGTTCCTGATGGCCAGACCTCTTGTACTTCTCTGAAGCCTTTATCGTTTGGAGTACATAGTCTCGCTGTCAACTTACAGATAAAGTGGCCTATTTGTGCCCATATTAGGAGTTAAACCTATATTTCCAAAGACCCATGGACGTAGACATAATTTTTCACTAAAAATCTGCTTTGTGATCTTCTATTCCCTATTATATTTACATTGTCAAATAATTCAAGAGGCGGTTCAGATTTTAGGACTTTTAATAATCGTTTATTACATCCTGTATTTGGTTTCGAACATTTAGCCTTGGTAGGGGTGGGGAGCATAACCAAAACTGAATTTCTCGTGGAAATTCGTTCAACACACTTGCTGTTATTCGTATAGTATCACAAGAAGTGATAACATTATGGCTTCTATAGACCTGCGAGTATCTTAAAATGATTATGAACAGCTCAATAATACTAGTTACTTTGACGTTCACAGGGGATTGCGGTACCCTACTGATTCTGGAGAAAGACGGCATATTTGAATATATATTTTCCACATACGCAGTATTCAGATTTTGACATTTTTACTCAGGGATGATTGCTTTGGAACTTCAATGTAAAAGTTTGATTTAATTCCTAACATTAAGTATTTTCGACATTTTTTAGGTTGGTGAGGAGATTAACTGTAGTGTTATACATGGAGCATTGAATATTTAAAATCCAAGAGAAGGAAAGAAAGAGCATTAAAACCAAAAGCAAACATTACATTTTATGATTCCATATTGTAATCTAAGCGGAAGCTTGTAACTCGGATTTTACTGGGCATTATTCGAGAATAATGAGCTGTGAAAAAGTTTCTAGAAAACAGTGGTTAGCTGGGTGAGCAATATGCAGCTTATTCCTCCCGAGGGTCTTCATATTTCATTCTCACCCGACGTCCTAACTAACATAACCACGTTCCCAGGACTTTAAACTTCCGGATATGCTGACACAGTACCGGTCCATTAAAACCGTCTTGTCGTTGCCGGATTTCATAAGGGCATTAGTTGTCCAAAACGGGTCCATGTAGCGCGTTAAAAAAGGAACGACTACTATGTATTCCGTAAACGTGCTGACGCATATGCTGCAACTTTAAACAGACTGCCTCCCAGCAACATAACCTAACATGGACACACATATATCTGTAATCTGATTTTCCTCTTCACACAGACAAGAAGAAAAATAAGCAAATGTTCAGCTATTATAGATTAAATGTGGATAATTACCCTTGAGATGACTTAATAAATATGTTTATATCCTAAAAGTGTGCGTTATATGAAAGAATAGGTCCAAAGGCAAGATTGTTCACTACAATACTGAGAGTTTTTTATAGCTATGCACCACAAAAACGCAACAACACAACGCTTATGTTGAAAGAATTACCCTACAGGCAGGGAAACTCAGTGAGCTGATTTAGCCTGTAAGGATAGTACGTACAAATTTCTCATTTTTACCCGTGCATAGATATTTTCCCTCGTGAGATACACAATAAGTAAGGGCGTAAGTGCAGTTTTTAATAAAAATTTTGTTTGTACTAAAAAGTAATGTATTTAGGTCTACTCATAACGTTTATAAGGCCCAAGTAGTGGGTACATCTCTTATAGGACTCCTGCCGAGCGAGATGGTTCCTCGGTAACGTGCCAGGGAGGTCCTACATTCCTTTCCTGGCGCCAGTCGCACTGGCCATGGTTTTTTCATGTCGTCCCTTTTTTGGCAAGCCGAATGCTGGGGAGTTTCTCTTCTACCCGAATTTACCTTTCCTCGTGTCCTATCATATTCCTTCCCCCTCCTCCTCATTTTTCAGTTAGGCTTAGGGGCTGTGCAGTGCCAGTTGGTATCGGACAGATGGCACGGACATTTGCTAGTTGGAAGGTTCTTCTCGGCCCTGCCTCCTGTGGATTGAGTTTTCCTCCGGTCCGTTAGAGAAAAGCCTTTTCTGAACAGTCCGCCGATGTCACCAGATAATCAAGCTTGGAATTGTTGGGAACCTCTGCGCGTCTCTGTCAGCCTGACTACACCCTATAGCCTCCTGCGATTGTTCCTCCTTCCCTCCTAGGGGTAGTAAACAAAAAGATCCACGTCGGAATCGAGGTGAGGCGTGTCCCATCCGTTTCTTGATTAGTTCATATAGGTCTTCTAGGTATTCAAATGTGTCAGGACGTGTACAAACCAAGAAACCGCTAACGTATATTGTGATTCCATTGACAAGCGCATTCAGCAAAGCAATCAAGAAGTCAGTGTTGAAGTTAAGAAGACCCCAACACATTTTAATATATTAATTTGGTTTGTTACTTACAGTATGATTTAAAATAATATATAAATGAAATCAAAACCAATATGTCAATATAGGTTTCATCGTTGCTGCTTTCTTTAGTACAGAGAGATCCAAATACATGTGAACCGCTACGCCTTGTTCTTCCACTGCGCACGAGGAAACACGTCACCAGCAGCTGATATAAGGCCACGAGCATCACTTGTTTTTGTCTGCTCTGCTCACAATAAGTATTGAGTTGACGCGATATCGTGCGGCTGTATTATTACCAGTGTGCTTTATTATTTAGTCCTGTACTTAGTCACAAAGTGTGATATGGCTCAGCATTTTTGTAATGCACAGCGCGTATTTATTTATGATTCGTATGTGTTAACTCAGTCAGCTCACCAGGTGTATGGTGCGCCATTAGTGGAGAGAGAGTTATAGGCCCAATTTTTTTTCAAGTCAACAGTTGAGGTCCGTACATACGTGAATACAATTTTGCGCCCTTTTTTAGAGAATTAACCGACAGGGAGCATGAGTTTGCCTTTTTTCAACGTCTCTGCAACAACTCATACAGCCAATCTTTCGACGAGAACAACTGAAAGTGTGTTTCAGGACAGAATTATAGGTAGAAATTTGTGGCCCCCTCGGTCCTGCGATTTCTATCTCTGGGGTAACTTGAAGCATAAAGTATACAAGACAAACCCATACACCCTGGAAGAATTAAAACAAAGTATCGGTCAGGAAACTGCCAGTATTTCTCAACATGAACTACGGTGAGTGATGGATAGTTATCTAAAGAGGTGCCAAAATCTATGGCCAACGAAGTGGCCAGTTTCAGCATCTGCTATAATTATATTGGTAAAGTAAAACCTTTAAAAGTAATTTTAAAAATGTTGATTTGTTTTATCCTGGCTGTTCTATGATAGCGGCAGTCGGCGACGGGCGCAGAGGACCCGTACAACAAAACACAGCGCAGTCGGTTCACAGTCTTTTGGATCACCCGTTACTTACCAATAGATACTACGAGAAATATTGTGGCGTCCTCTGTGGTCTAGGTTTAATTACACAGTTACCGAGGTATCTAGCGAGTATCTCCAAGTTTACTAATCTAATGTAATTCTTGTGTTTTGAATTTGTAATGGATCATCCGTTACTTGCCAATAGATACTACGAGAAATATTGTGTCGTCCTGTGTGGTCTAGGTGTAATTACACACTTACTGACGTATCTAGCGATGATCTCCAAGTTTACTAATCTAACGTAATTCTTGTGTTTTGAATTTGTAATGGATCACCCGTTACTTACCAATAGATACTACGAGAAATATTGTGTCGTCCTCTGTGGTCTAGGTTTAATTACACAGTTACCGAGGTATCTAGCGAGTATCTCCAAGTTTACTAATCTAATGTAATTCTTGTGTTTTGAATTTGTAATGGATCATCCGTTACTTGCCAATAGATACTACGAGAAATATTGTGTCGTCCTGTGTGGTCTAGGTGTAATTACACACTTACTGACGTATCTAGCGATGATCTCCAAGTTTACTAATATAATGTATTATTCTTGTGTTTTGAATTTGTAATGGAGAGAACACGGGCACGGTCATGTAGACATTACTCCCATGGGACTCCTTGTGTTGGTGAAGTAGCGCGTGAAGTTACCACATGTGCACTGATTCATGCTACATGCTCAGCTGCTTCCATATTGGGTGCTGTTAAATGCATGGTCTTCTTGGTACATCGCATTGTCCCGCTTACTTACCTTCGATCTTGGGAACAGCAAATTATGTTAATGGAGCAAACAGGAGTAATATGGCCGGGACGTGAGTCAGTGGTTTGAGAATTCCTTGTGGGTACATATGTATAAGTGAAATTTATATATTGTAAAGTTAGTAACACATGTTTTCTTTTAATTTATACAAGTAAAAACCCAAATCATTACCATGCTTACCAATTTTCGTTGCAATGTCTCGAGTATTTTTCAACTTATTGTGACGCCGGCCGCGGCGCAGCAGCGGACGTTCAGGCCTAAGTTACTTCGGACCACATACCAGGCCGGCGAGCAAGCAAAGGCACTCAAGTTGAGGCTGGCTCGCCCGACTGTTTGTGTATATGTGACTAACAATAATGAGCGCGGCGTTTAACTAAGGACTGCTGGGATGTTCGAGAGGCATCCGGTGGCCGGCGTGTTTGTAGAAGTTCCAGAAAAGACCGTGTGGAGTCATTCCCGCTATAAATAAGGAGACGAAACAATGAGTTAAGGAAGTTATGTTTACAGACATGAGTCGGTGTCAGTGAGTGCGAGACAGCTGTGTGTGTGTGCGTGTGTGTGTGTGTGTGTGTGTGTGTATGTGGTACTGTCGTCATGAAAGATACGTCGTTTTGCAGTGAAGAAGTTGTACTGAGCGTTGCGTGATTGTATCGTCGGAGTTAGTATATGAAAGACAGAGAATGTGAAGAAAGGCACTGAAAGGACTGATCCAAGGCTACGAGAAGAATACAGTTGTGAGTTACAATATCTCGAAAGCCTGTAGACTGTGTTAACGTCAGTGGAAGGGGGCTGTGTTTCTGTGATAAAGTTTAGAGGGAAAGTAAACTGATAGAAAAGTATCTGGACTGGACTGATTTTATCATTTTGTTACATAATTAATTGTTTAATTAATTATGTTAATGGTACACAATAGCGACATTCTTGATGCCCATGGAGTATGTGTAAATTTTGCTTAAGGAAATTAAGTGGAATCTGTAATTTCCAGACTATGGGACAATCTCTCTAGGACTTCCAATAGTTGAAGAGAAGCAAAGGCTGTCCGTTTGACGTTAATACGAGGCTTCAGGAAGTGAAATTGCTATTCGAGGAGAGATTCACTATAAATGAGAAACACACCAGTCATCTGATAATGGGCGCTTCCGAACACCAACTCTCAAGGAATATTTAATGCTGAATCATACACGTGGATATCCTACTAGAACTTCAGGCAGACTCCACTGCATATAGCACTGCTTCGGAGAGAAACTTTGAATGTATTATTCCTAGGAGCTTTTAAATAGAACTACCTGTTACTTTTAAGCTCACGCTTGCCTCTGGCGAGGAGGGCCCAGGTTCGATCCCCGGTACCAGCATGGGGATTTTGTCCCCTCTGGGAGGTCTGGCACGGGGTGCACTCAGCCTCGTTAGTCCCGGGGGGACCAAATTGAGGAGCTACTTGATGGAAAAGTAGCGGCCCCAGGTCGTGAAGACCGCATAACTGGCCGGGAGGCATTGGGACGCTGACCACGTACCACCCTCCAGTACTGTACTCCACCAATGACGCCTGTAGTGGGCCGAGGTGGGAGACGCAGCGGCTGGGCGGTAACGCGTGGCACTTCATGGGCTGTAGTGCCGGGCTTAGTTTAGCTTAGTTACTTTTAAGCCGAGGACAGTAGCACGAGTAGTACGAGCGATGAGGTCTCTCTGCACAACAAATCTTAATAAGGCTGGCTGCTAAGTTTAGTAGGACTAAGCACCAACAAGGAAGAACGCGACTCTTAGGATTTGTTACCATAAAGAGCTCCGAGCAGTAATTGCCTGTACCTTTGCCTTTGTGGAATGTATTGACCATACATTTGTTTATTTCTTGATTTAATTATTTATTCATTTATTTTAAGAACGAAATTAATAATACAAATAAATAAGAGATATCCCTTATCAAAGGATCATTTAGGTTTTATTGGCTTGAATACTGCATCCTTCATTGATATCGTTGAACTGGGCAAGTATCATGCATGACATTTAAGATTACAGAGACCTCACATTGGCTTCATCCTTTCTGCGTTGCATATTATACACAAGTACCTACTTTATTTGCCGTGTTTTTAAGTTAAATCTCTCAGTGTTAAATGAGTCTGGTTGGAGTCAGAATATTACATTTTTAAAGCAATAAATAAAAGGAAGCAATTAATATATAAAAACAGTATGATTTGAGACTTGCAATATCTAAACTGTTATGTAAACACAATTAAAACCGATCAGCACGGCTCAGGCCTTCAAACGAAGGTATCCATGACTTCATCATTTTGGAGATTTTAAGTTTGAATTCCTGTCCCCTAGACAGATAAGATAGATGTAAAATATACAATAGAACTATACAATAAGAGGAACACTTTAAAATAGACTAAGAAAAGTTGCAATAATAGAATTTTGTAAAACAATGGTCACACCTATATGCTTATGGCAGTGATGATTAGCCACTGAAGAAAAGAGGTGTAAGTCGATTACAAACAACTAAGATTATATTGTTATGGCAATCACGGGGATAGCAGGACAAGATAGATTATAAAATGAAACAATAAAACAAGAATTGTAAATTATAATACAAGCTAAAGAACTTTAGAAATATGTAACTGGCTGAAACAGGCGCCGAATGGCAAGTAAGAGATGCTCAAGAAGAGGTCTTAAGTTACACGCCATAAACAAAGAGAAAATTGGGAAGACCAAAATAATCTGGAGAACTAAACGGGCTAAAGGAGCTCAATGCTTGAAGGGGAAGAAGACAACTATATACAGTGTTACGTGTAAAGGTATAACAAAGAAGTAGCTATAACTTCTGAACTATACAGATCTGGAGATGAAAGCACTTACTACAAATAGTGAAAACTAGAATGTTTCTTTCACCTTATAGTTCTTAAACCTCAACACGGCTGTCATTAGTGACACCGGAAATGTCCAATCGGCATTCAGCCTCGACCCATATGTTATGACGCATTTGTGATGTAGCATAAGTTCTTTGTCGTAACCCTGGAAATCATGTACTGATGTCCTTTAGACTTGATCCTTAACAAATCCCCACAGGAAAAAATCAGGTTCTGTCAGGTCTGATGATCTGGGAGGCCATGTGATGTACGCTGATCCACTTCCGATCATCTTCCAGGGAATTGTCTCTCCAAGAATGTCTATACTACATTGGTCAAGTGTGATGGTGCCCCATCTGGCTGGAAAATTGCCCGCATGCTGCCTGATGAATGATATGACATGCATTATTGTATGCAATGATCTGCGCATGCTCGCGATGGGTGATTGCTCTAAACTTAAAAACACGAATAGATTAAAACTCCCCAACCTCCTCTTTCAAGTGGTAACAACCATAACCCATTTGTTTACATAGTTTTGAAATTAATAATATTAATTTTATTATGCTTATAAGCGGAACACACTGTATTCCTCTTAAACAAATGGTCTTTAGGAAGGAAAATTCCGGTTCCCTTCAAAAGAACAAATTGTAGGAAAGTAGTTTACTTATTGAATAAAGGTATGTATTTTGAAGGGTGGCTATGGCACACAATTTTCGGGAGGTCGGCTCCCAGCAGTTGGAACTGTAAACAGAAATGCAGTGCGTTCGCTTGGCGTAAACCCGATAAGCACTACCACCAGCTAACTAAACCATACAGGATTTTCTCAATCTCGAACGTTCTGGAAACTTCCTACGGCTATATACGTGAGCACTCTTGCGACGCAAGTATTTTGAAATGCCTTTTTGGATAACTTCTAGCTCTTTGGTTCTTGGATACATTTAATAGGAAACTAAATGATAAAGTTGTCAATAATTGTACCTTTAGTGTTTCCATAGCTTATAAATTGAACTATATACCGTTGCAAACACAATGCTTATATTTTAAATTATGTTATTGAAATATGACAGTGCATTTTGCTTCCTTTTTGTTCTAAACTGTGTTTCCCGTCATTAACATAAAGTACCTGTGTGACCGAGCTTCGCTCGGCGATTTTCGCCTCTGTTTTTGTGAAATCTTGTTTTTTGTGGAAGAAGATACTTATTTAGATAAACCTGAATGTTAACTATATAAAACTGTTTGTAACAATTGTTAAGAGTCATTTCCGATATCAAAAACATATAGAAATTCCTATAAAAATGTCATAAACACCATCATTTCAGTTGTAAAACGTCTAGTGCTGAACGCAGGCCTACCCCAGATATCCACCTAGCTTGAGGTTTTCGTCAAGCATTTGTTCCATTATGGAGTTCAGTTCTTTGGTGCTGCAATTGACTCCAGGGCGTTAACACGTTGCCCAAGGTCCTTCATATTTCCTTCGAGTTCTTCCATGGCTTCCTTAACCCCGGCCAGTCACTCGTTAGTATTCTCCGATAGATCTATCTTTATGTTGGACATTCCCGTCTTCATCTTTTCCGTTTTGGAATTTACATTTTCAATTTGGCTTTATTTTTGTTTCCATTTTTTCCATTTTTGTTCCCATGTTTTCTATTCCGTAGTTTACACTTTTACAATTCGGCTTTCATATTTGTTTGCTCTACCGCATTCCGGAATTCATTTCATTTCCCATTATGTCCATCTTGACTAACATTTGTTTCATCAACTGTTCCATATCTGCTTTTCGTCGCGCTATTGATACAAATTGTGATTACTTTACTTATTTAACTATTTCTTTATTTTTTTATTAAAACACGGAGCGACACTAAGCAAAAGTACTTTTGAACAATAACAAATACTACAGGAAGATAAGCTGGTTGATACAGCCATGTGAATGTACAACGCATTTCTGTTTCAATCATATAGAAAATTGTATCAATTGGTCGTATTGTTCGTCGAAGCGGGAGTAGTGAAAGAAATGTGATTGTGTTTAGTAAAAGAAAAATGAGTAGAAAAACCATGTGAATGTTATGGGTTTTTTTTTTTGTTTTGTTTTTTTTTTTTTAATTAACGTCCTCCAACATTGTGTCATATCGGACGATGTTATGCGTTGCACTTATATTTCAAGTGTATGGGAAAACGTATGGATTGTTTGTAGAAGAGGGAGTAATGTGTTAGGTAAAAGAAAAGGGAGTAGAGAAAACCATGTGAACGTAATACAAAATGCATTGCATAAAAACCTTCGCCATGAAAACACTTAGATATGTCAATTTTTATGGCGATCGGTCAATCTGCTTTGGAGTTTACTCACTCTTCAACATACAATATGTAGAGGCGTTGGTATTTATGAAGTTGATAACCGATAGGGAGTACCATGTGAATTGTTACGTAAAACAAACGTGAATAGAGAAAATAGTATGAATGTAATACATTGTATTTCTGTTTCAAACATATAGCAAATTGTAGGAATTGTATGTTGAAGGGCGAGTAGCAAAAGAAGACTGTGTCTCGTAAAGGAAGAATTAGCAGAGGAAATCGTGTGAATGTAACACGTTGCATTTATATGTCAGTGATAGAAAATTATATGAGTTGTATGTTGAAGGGCAAACAGGGGATATATGAATGCGCTATGTAAAAGAAAAGCAAGTAGAACACCATTTGAAAGTAAATTATTGTGTAGTAAAATTGTTACCATAAAAACTTTCTCCATAATACGTATACGTGCCGAATTTCGCTGTGATCGATTAGGCGGTTTTAGAGATTAAGTCACATATATACAAACATCTAATTTGTGTGTGTGTGTGTGTGTGTGTGTGTGTGTGTGTGTGTGTGTGTGTGTGTGTGTGTGTGTGTGTGTGTGTGTGTGTGTGTGTATGATATGATATGAATTGTTTGTAAAAAAGTGAGTAGATAAAGAGATGTGAATGTGTTACCAAAAAGTAAGTAGAAAAATCACTGTGAATGTAATATGCGCATTTCTATTTCAAGCATACAGAAAATTGTATGACATTTGTAGAAGAGTGAGCAGAGAAAGAGATGTGAATGTGTTACCTAAAAGTGAGAGGGGAAAACAGCGTGAATATAATAGCATTTCTATTTCAAACATACCGGACATGGTATGACTTATTTTAAAAGCGAGATTAAAAACTTTTTTTTTGTGCAAAGTCACGTTTTTTATGGAAAATTGTTTATAGAAGAGTGAGTAGAGAAAGAGATGTGAAAGATGTGAATGTGTTACATAAAAGTGAGAAGAGAAAATAGTATGAATATAATGTGTAGCATTTTTATTTCAAACATACAGAAAATTGTATGACTTATTTTAAAATTGGGGATAAAAATGTTTTTTGGTATAAAATCACACTTTTTATGGAAAATTGTTTATAGAAGATTGAGTAGAGAAAGCGATGTGAATGTGTTACCTAAAAGTAAGTAAGAAACCACTGTGAATGTAATATGCAGCATGTCTACTTCAAACATACAGAAAGTTGTATGATTTCTTTGTAGAAGAGTGAGTAGAGAAACCACTGTGAATTGTGTTACTTAAAAGTGAGAGTAGAAAACAGTGTGAACGTAACAGAATTTCTATTTCAAACACACAGAACATGGTATGACTTATTATGAAAGCGGAGATAAAAATTTTTTGGGGCGTAAAATCACGTTTTTTATGGAAAATTGTTTATAGAGGAGTGAGTAGAGAAGGAGATGTGAATGTGTTACTTAAAAGTGTGTAGAGAAAACACTGTTAATGTAATATGCATGTATACAAAAATTTAACCAAACCTTTAGAGCCGTTTCTGAAATATTTACAAGAATTGGTCTGTAGAAGCGGGAATAAAAATGTTTATTTTTTATGTAAAATCGCGTTTTTTTTTTTTGGGAATTACACCTATGTAGATGAACTTAAAAAGCAAAACTCTATCTGAACACAAAATTTGATCGAAATCGTTAGAGCCGTTTCCAAGTTGCGCGGAATATATATACAAGAATTGCTTGTTTAAATATATAAGATAAGATATGGCTGGGGTACAGATGTACATTTTAGTTTATCGTTTAAGGGAAGCTTTGCTACACAAATTGGTATGTCTTCTAAATATGACAATTTCCGCATGTCCAAATTCCCAGTTTTGCTTTGTAAATGTACAAGAGTTTCTCCTCTATTTCTCTTTGAACAAAATTTTCTCTAATCACATTTTCGGATATTATGTTTCGTGTTAGGAAGAACTACTGAAAACATAACGAAAATGTATACTGTAAAAACTTCTCAGTGGTGTAATTAATCTATGTTATGTAATGTTAGATGTCCTGGACAGGCAAGTACCTAGGTGCGTTCGTTCACAAACTATAACGTTTAAATAAACCTAGGAGTCTTTCAGGCCTCTTAACGATTAACGGATGTTTAAATAGTTTCAGATAAGAGGACACTAAGTGGGAAAAATCAACATTGGTGATATAGTGCTTTAAACCTCCCTTTCCGAGAAACACGCCACGATCATTATCGCATTAGTCTATATGAAGCTGAGATTTTATAAAGGGCGTTGAATATTCCAAAAATGCCATGGTCTGCATGCACCAAGTTGGCAGAAAGGGTAGCTCTGGCTGCCTTAGCAATAATAAAACGCTACTCCGTGCATTCCAGCAGCTACTACAAAAGGCGCAACGAAACTTTAAAGCTGGAACGCTTTTGACAGGCTCTAGATATTAGCTTGATACAGGAGAAGTAAACACGCTTTTATTAATTTATAATAGCCTCAAAGCATAAGCTATTTGCAATTCATCCGCCTTTGGAGCTAATTAACTTCTACACTAATTATTTCATGCTGAGCAGGATCATTTTAGTATGCATGTAATGGAGTTTGAAAGCGATTATTTTTATGGCGTTAATTGTATTACTTTATTAATATTCATAGTCACATATTTCATATTCAGAGGCAATATCATTTACGTAATGACACAATGAAGCAGTGCAAATAAATTTAAATTGCTATCGCTGTACGAAATTATGGATTTTGAAACTTGTCACAGGGATAATTATGCTTATTTTCATTGATAAGCATGTGCCTTCTTGTAACAGTAGCGACTTATAATAAGTGCAACTGAGCGAGATGGCTCCGTGGTTGTATCTTAGGCTCGATTTGGCAGGTCTCGGGTTCCTTGAGTTTTCTCGAAGAGTTTTCCCAGGTCAATCAGGCGAATGCCTTACATCCCCCGAATTACACCCTATCATTTCATTAATTTCATTATCTCTCTCTCTCTCTCGTTTTTCCAGGCGAGTTCGCCAGTAGGATGAGCTGCGTTGGAGCTTGCGCTCTGGAAATACGGTGTTCGGATGAGGGAGGGCCCTGTAGCCAGCTGGCCGCCCGCCAGGTGCCTGATTGATAAGGTGGTGTACTCTCTGTGGCGACATGGATCTCCGTCGGGCTGAAAAACTTCCTGCATCTGTTAGGGACCCACCGTAGTAGTTCTGACTGTGATGAGTTCTGACAGCCTGTAGGGTACTTTCATATCATCCTTCTTCCCGGGCTCTGATGCACAATAAACCATCGGCTGACGTACCGGAATCCCTCCGTGACAGACAAGACAAGGACCCGGGTTCTATTCCCGTCGATAACAAGCGTTTTTCATGTTTTTTCCTACATGATAGGCAAATGCTGGAATGGTTTCTCATTTATCATGATCTTCGTCCCATCGTTTCCTATTCACTCGGTTTCTATCGCATGTTCCAGGTGTGCTCCTAGGTTTCCTGACGCATGGCACTCCCTACAGATTGCGTCAATGATTGTTCAAAGGAAAAGCAATTTCGGTAGACACTAGAGGGCTGCTTGCTTGACGGGGCGTTCACTGTCCTCTCTAGGCAACTCTATCAGTAGGAGGATTTTCGAGCCGGGAACTGTTAGATTTCCGTGTGTTTCTGCAGTTTCTCTGCCTGTGACCTGAACCTGCGGTTTTTTTCACTCCATTCCATCTTCCTGAGCGGTGGCAGCGAAAATAGACCTATGTAGGTCGTAGTGACTGAGGTAGCTCTCTTCGTTGTATAATCTATACCTATAGAAAAAGAGTATATTTCTTATGAGCAGACAAGGAATGCTTAAGCAGTTGGCTTAAAGTTATCTACACTCAAACCAAAACTGCAAAACAACAGAGACTAAGACTCGCTGAAAGCTAAAATCCTTCCAGTTGCTGTCTGCAAACGCCAAAAGATTGTACAAGGATTGGGGTGATTTTTTGTGTGCGAACCTCGCCTGCCCTTGTAGTCATGGTTACTCCATCTGTCTTTGGCGCTGCGCCACACAGCTGATCACGGGTTCGAGTCCCGCTTCGGGCATGTTTGTGTGTATGCAAATGTGTGTATGTGACAGAATAAGGAGTAAACAATTAGTATCCTTGTGGTGCAGCACCAAAGACACACGCTCCAACAACCACGACTACAAGGGCCGGTGAGGTTCGCAGATAAAAAAATCACCCCAACGAAAAACGAAAATTGAAAAGTTGTAAGAGTAAAAAAATTAAAAACGGAACAGAGAGAGAGAGAGAGAAAGAGGACTATAGTCCAGTGACGGTTAAACCTTACTTTAATAATACCTATGCCTGCTAATTATCTAAGATAGTTGCAGAGGATATACCACTACCTTGTTCATGCCACTAATTGTCAATTCGGGTGAATGACTTATAAGCATAGCTTCAGTAACAGTATTTTGTATAAAAATAAAGAAACGTTTGTACCTATATTAGTTACGTAAGCCAATTTTATCACCATATTGTTATAAAAATGAGTTATTTGTTAGTCCATTTTAATGAAATTGTCACTTTCTTCCATTATACTAACATCTTAACCCATATTGTTAAATTCTTCAAAACTGGTTCCAAAATATCTGGTTAAATGCTTATTTTTGATAGAGCAGTACACGAATGACAATGCGGCATTTTGGTGTACCTAAACTCTTATAAGGAATTCATATTAATCTCTATGTAAACGTATGTATAAATATATACTTTTTTAAATTTGTATATAATTATAGCTATTCTAACTCACTGTTAATGACTATTCATGAAAACCAACGAGTTTTGCTACGATTAACAATATAGCCTGTTCCATTTGAAGAAATGCAAATTTCTGTGATAGTTGTTGGAAGTTTTGTATGTATAATGTTTATGAGTTGCCTCCCTGGTAATGTGTGAGGCTCAGGAGGTCCATGTTCTATTCCGTTAACCACTCACTCTGACCTTGGAATATTCGTGGTTTTTCCTGGATGGTAGGCAAATGCTGGGACTGTTTCTCGTTTTCCGCGATTTCCATTCTCTCATTTGCCTTTCATTCCGGTGTGTTTCTAAGTTTTGGGGTGTGTTTGCTCCAAGTATCCTCCGTGGACCTGGAAGGCTGCTTGGTTCATATTCCTCTCTGAGAATGCTCCGGTAGGAGCACAGTCTTCGAGCTGGGAACTACAGATTGCTGTTTCCGATCTCTGATAACGAAATGCGGAGCAAGGTCAAGCGCTTGTGAGACAAACAAACCAGTTACTGTGTTGCCTTCATAGAATTAGGATGTATGCCTTAGCAAATTAAACCACATTGGAAAGGCTACATTACTGTTCTTACCGACACACAAAATAGTGATTCTGCTATTATTGAAGCATGCAAGAGGCGAAACTTTGCTGTGCCAAAGTACGGAATTAGCTCGGTGTTGAATAAAAAGGGAAAGCGTCGCATGCGACTAGTTCCCAAAGGAAGAAAGCAGGCAAAACCACGACCTCATACTACATAACCTCCAGAGGTGATAAGGAAGGTCAAGATCCTCATCTCTGTATCCAGCTACGCAACACACCATTGCAAACAAAATGGGAATATGTCCCAAAAATATTAACACCATTATAAACAAAGATGTAAATATGGAGAAACACCGATGTTCGAGATTGCCACGTTACATCTCAGAACGTCGCACCATAAGCAGGAAGATCTGTGAGAAGCACCTGGCAGGAGAAAACTGGACATTTATGATCACATTACAGGAGGCATACGTGTATCTTAAGTGCATCAAATCCCGTGCAATTAACTGCGACGAAGTGGTGAAAAATAATTTAAAACTGGTATGCAGAATGCAGAGAACTGGATTTGTGGTCATCGTTACTGCTACAATGGGAAACTAATAATTAGTAGGGTTGCTAAAATGGCCAAAACCAATTTCAAGTATTATTAGAATGAACTTCTCTTTCCAATTTATCACACTGAAATTCCGGCTCTCTATGGGAGAGACCAAAATAATGTCTGGGTGCACCAAGATAAGGCGTCTAGTTATACTTCTGTTTCTACTGACGTATTCTTGCAAAGAATTGAGCAGTAAAGTAGAATGAAAACATGCTATTCCGTTTAGCAACATTCCAGTGAAATCTCCTGATGCCTCATCGAATGATGTTTTGCCTTTGGACTCTTGAAAATGCATTAGGAAGTAGGCCTCTCGAACAATTCATAATCTTTGGAAAGCCTGTAAAGAGGAATGGGAACTTCTGGACATGACTGCACTCCTAGGGGTGGAAACAGGTGCAGAGCTATTGCTCGGATGAAGGGACAACAAATAGCACATAATCGTTGGTGAAGGCTTTGCATAAGGTAGAAACGAAGTCAAACTTGTTATCAGAAACAGGAAACAGCCATCCGTATTAGGGACTTCTACGCGTATCTGTGACATATCTGCCTCCGATAGATACTTGTGTTTCTACACTTATTTTCTCCCTCCTGAGGAAATCTCCCGTAGGTCGTAGTGTGGGAGGTCTTCGCCTGCGTTATAGACCCTAAACATTATACCTTATATTCTATATTTGTGATACGCTATCTGAATTTCCTTCTTGAAAAAATAGCGGATCAATTGCACGTATGTTTTTAACTTTCAGGTGTAGGTGTAAACAGTTCACTCATGCAAGAGATATGAAATAAGGTGAAAAAAGCACATATTTACACAAATTATATTACAGCATTCGTTTAAATAGATATTGATACATTACCTATTAATTTGTATTATGGTAGGCTGCTGAGGACAAATACAAAAAACTACTTCTCAAACCTGCAAATAAGATACTTTGTAGTCACGGGGTTTATCTTTTTTCTTTAACAGGCGTTCAAAAGACGATGTAAGAGAATGCATAGAAATATAAGGCTGAGCTATGCTGCTCAAATAATTGCATTCCTTTTGTAATTTCATTCCACTTGGGAAAGGGTTTGAAGGAAAGAGAGAGAACGGGATAGAGGCAACTTCAAATACTGAACCACGGAATGAGGATCGATCCGTTTTATGTACACTAAAGCTGCTCTGATATAACACACATAATTGAAAGGGCGGCTGGAACTGGTAATCACTAAAGCTAACAAGGCTCAAGCGTTCTATTTATTCGGAGATGAACGGAGAATTACGAGGGCGACAACTGGAACAATAGCTTATAACGTTTCGGAAAACATCTCAAAGCATTTGTATTCAAGAGAAACTTCTTGACACTTCGCTGTTGTCCGAGTGACTAAGTTTTGTTGTATATTCTGAATCATCAGTGAAAGAAAGCAGTAGTCCCAGATACTCATTCTGTGCCGTTAAAAATATAACTGATGCCTTGGCTAATTTAGGAAAATTGTAAAAAGCCTTAGAGCTACAGAATGCAATAGGATACATTTGTGATAGTAGCATTCATCCGTCTTTTGTCGTGCATACGTATGGGGAGAGAAGTTTTTGCAATAGTAGCCCAGAAATGCTCCTCTTTGCAAATCAATATGTTCACCTGATTCATTTTTCCTTTTTAAACTACTTCCTTTGCACTACCCACCGCTGGGGTGTCTAATAAACTTGCATGGCTGTTTCATCCAATCTGCTGGATACACTAAATATTAAAAGTTAATCCTTCTTCATAAGAACGAAGTATACCGGGTAGAAGGGAACTTATTACATCCATTCCAATATGTGCTTCATAGAAGCATTACAAACAAAAAGGTCTAATGACATTCTGTTTTTTGACCTGCCAAGTTTAAGTATATATATACATTTTAAAAATTCGCTATTGTTTTCGTTAATCCATTGCCTTGGAGTCAAACAGAAACGAATTGTAACAACTTACTATCTTTTATAAATATAAGCATGTACAAATCCTCAGTTTCATTTCACTTGAAACATGTTCTACCCAAATGTTTATCATACTGAAGGTAAACCAATGGAGCAATTGTATTTTTATGAATAGTATCTGTAAAATTGTAATTGATAGAGAAGGTCATACCAGTCATCTGAATGCGATGAAAGTTGGCAAATCTAAATGCTTTTACATAGAGAAGGTTTCTATGCTATTCGTTTCACTATCCAACGTATTACATTCATATGGCTTTCCCCCATCGCGTTTCTTTTACATAACACATTCACATGACCTCCACTTGCACTTCAAAAAAACAAATTTCTATGACTGAAATAGAAATGCAATGTAACCCATTCACAGTTTTCTCTACACGCTTTTCTTTTATGCAACACACTCGCATGTCCTTCTCTACTGGCTCTTCAACATACAATTCATACAATTTTCTATATGGTTGAAATACAAATGCAACGTACTACATTCACATGGTTTTCTTAACTCACTTTCATTTTACGTTACATATTCTTCTACATATCTTCTCACTCTTCTACAAACAAGTCATACACTTTTTGTATCGTCAATTCATAAAAATTTCTATGATTGAAATAGAAATGCAATGTATTACATTCATATGGTTTTCTCTACACGCTTTTATTTTACGTAACACACTCGCATGCTCTTCTCTATGGGCCCTTTAACATACAATTTTATATATGGTTGAAATACAAATGCAACGTACAACATTCACACGGTTTTCTCCGCTAGTATTTTTAATGTGATATATTCACATGTTCTTCTCTACTCACTCCTCAACATAAAATCCATACAGTTTTCTGTATTATTGATATACAAATGTAACGTATTTCATGCACATGGTTATCTTAACTCACTTTCTTTTCACGTAATATATTTACATGTATTTCTCTTTTACTCTTCTACAATCATACACTTTTCTGTATTATTGGAATAGAGATGCAAGGTATTTAATTCACGCGGTTTTCTCTATTTACTTTTCTTCCTGTGGTTTTTGTTGTTGCTCAACAGCGCTTTTGCATACTGTCTTCCTGGTGTTTTTATATATTATTTTAGGGATAAGTCATCAAGCCACGGACAACGCCGGGTGCTTCAGCTAGTAAGTTTTAAAATCAGTTACATGAAGTCTCTGATATTATTCTTGCTTCCATCTGAAAGATCACTCATGTTAAATTGTCTACAAAAAAAAAAAAAAAAAAAAAAAAAAAACATTAGTGTCATTTTCCTTCACTCGTTTTCTGTCATAATCAAATTTGTTGTCAGTATAAATAACTAACAGAGTTAACAGAGTTTCCTAACACAAAGGATCCCCAAATGTTAGCTAAACACTGGGTTAACCACCCTGTATGGTTACTAAACACTGCCATAGTACGCGACTCGGTGCTTCCCAAACGAGTTACTTCCGATAGCGTGGGCCAGGCACGTGTCTTTGTTCCTAGGTAACTGGGTGGCCCACGCTGACCACAATCCGTTATGTTAATGAACTTTTGTTGACTTTGAAAACTATATTTTCGTTCGGTGACGTTCTAAAACACCCTGAGCAGTAAAAGTTTAGCCCTTAAACTCTCTTATTGTTTTCTCAACGTTAGGTTCATCATATTTTTCTAAAACATAACGTTGCTTTTTTCTGAACATTACGAACATTAGAATCCTTTGGAAATAGTCAAACATTAGTGCAGTTATGGTAAAATTGAAAAGTAATGCTGCATTTCAACATTTCTTCCAGGTAATATGATTGGGAAGTTGAAGTAAAACGTAATAATTTTCTGCAGAATAACATTACTCAAAAGAAACTTAAGAATTTCATAAATATTCTCTGAGACTAATTTCTTTTAATACTATTTTTCGTTAGCTGAAGTAGCCTTTGGTAAATTTCTTTGCATTTTCTTTATATATCGACACATCAAAATTGGCTTTCACGTCCTATCTCTTCCTGCTGGTTAATTTAATTTACGCGTGCATTTTAAATATGCTCTATTTATTTCTTGAACCTCTTATTAGATGCTAAACCCCACGAAGTTTTACATATGTTCATTAGGTAACAATCTTTTCAGTCTAGTTCGTGCCTTGTAGAGCACCATACTACAGCAAAAGGAAATATGGGCTTAGTTTTTGTCATTTCCAGCTTACGATAGGCCACTATAGTTGCAAAAAATTAATAACATTCTACGGTGCAAAAAGCCTTGTTTGGTCATGATATACCAAATTGAAGTTACAGCCCACGCCACATAGCACAGCAGAGGTGAGAGACTTTTACCTGATACAAAGGAAATATGCTCAGCATCATCCTTCCTCCTAGTGGAGAGTTGGCAGCTAACAGTTCTAACCGAGGAAAAATTAGACAAGATAGAAGAAAAATTACACAAGAAGTCCTAGAAGATCCTTACCTTGTATAACAACATTCTTATGGAAGAATAGCTGAATTGTCTGCAAATTGTTCTAAATAAATGGGATATTAGCTTTGTAGAATGTTAACATAAAACTTACATAACAACACCTCGTACGCTAAACGACTTAGAAAACTGAATACCGTCTTTGATTTTCCGATATTTCGACTGGAGAAATTTGCTGACTGTTGAATAATGTCTTTAACAGGTGCACTATACCCGGTGGAAGTTGCTGCTTCGCCTATACGTTCTGCATGAGTGTAACAAATATGTGCAATATAATTATAGTCAATAAAGAGTCGTTTCGCGAAAAAAAAGCATAATTTGGTGAAATATTGGGAACCATCCAAATTCTTGACGAATGGACATAAATGGTGTATTATTTCACTAACTGTCACACGAGCGTTATGTAAACGATCTTTTAATACCTTTTTATCTTAATTCAAAAGACTTTGGCCACAATTTTGTTTTAAAATGTCATGCAATGTTTAATTTCTAAGAAAAACATGGCAACACCATGGACCACCCAAAACCTTCTTGCGGCATGTTCTCATCTTGATTGAACGGCCGGCATATTCGTATGGAAGGTAAGTGTGGTCGCAGCCCATCGTAACCAGCTCACGTTGAGGATGCGACTGCCGGGGCAGATGCTTCAGTAGTTCGTCTTGGCAATTGCACAGTTGGCAAACAAAACTCTGGTGAACTACTCGACCAGTCAGGCGTTCCAGGAAACTGCCTACTGCTTCGTCGACGTGGTACGCCACACCGAGATTCGAAAACACCTGATGCTCGGTGAGTACATCACGAGGCGCTGGTGGCCGAGTTGAGGATGTAGGCGGCCAAGGGTACAATTATCCCTACCTCGAGGATCAGGAGTGTTCGGTACGTCGAGGACAGATGATCGGCCAAACACTCGACGATCTCCCAGATGTGTATGATGGAGGTGTGTTTAGCTAGGACACCTAACGAGTAGTTGTCCACACCAAGTCAGCTGGTGCCAGCGGGTACACCAAATAGGGCAGGCTTGAGGAGAAGAGAGCTATCGGCCAAGGTAATCATAATTCTCATCTTGGATAATGGAAGTATTCTACACGATGGGAGTGGGAAATGAACTCAAGGATATCTGCGAAGCCCCGAGCAGGGTGCTAACGATGCATCTACGTGGGACAATTGGCGTGGGACTATCCACGATCAAACCGGCGGGCATCAAGTGGTGTGTGCTGGGGATTTGGCCAACAGGCGTCTATAGTGAAGGATTGTCAACAGCCAAGTGGATGAGCTGGCGGAAAATGAGGGAGAACTAACCTAGCGTGGAGCCGTCGGAGCCATCGTCTCGAGTGACGTTGTATGCCTTGGACAGACGAGTAGGGGACAACCTCATAGCGGTCGGCCAGGTACAGGTGAGACCGGGCTTGGTGGACCCAGGTGCAGCCGTGACCGTAATCAGACCCAGTGTGGCGGAGTGCTCGGCAGCAAGAAAACCGGATTGACCATACCAAATAGTGATGAGTGAAAAAGGAGGCCTTGCTCGAGTTGAATTTGGAGCGAAGCGTTGCAAGCATATGGGCATTCACCGCGAGGGTGGCTGAGGAAGTAACCCTGGGGCTGGCTCAGGGGCCACTACCGACAGTCAAATTCGGCATGAGGGTCTACAAATCGAACAAGATTAGGCAACGCTGCAAAGTCCAGGAAATGTCTTGGAGTCTGTGCGATAACCCTAGCGAAGGTTGTGGTTGAGCCCGTCAGAAGCAAAGTGGTTGGGATGGCGCACCAGGAGAGCCAGCTGCCATGGAACCCCATGGAGTGTCTTCACAAGTGGAGGCCCCTTTACGACTGGCAAGCTTGCAGAACAGGTTTCAAACACGATGGCATGCATCGTCCTACCCGGGGCAGGAGGCGCTGTGCCAAGCTTCAGCAACCAAAACGGATGCTGTACCACGAAAAGAAGAGGATGAATGACGTAGTCTACCGCATCTAGAGGGAGGATACTGGTAGTCCACTCGCATGGTCTGGCCCTTTACGATAGTACTTATCGGGTCGACAAAATGATGAGGAGGGAACAATATCACCGCACCCGTGGCTAATTACCTACACCAAGGAATGGACCTGAGCACCTACCTGCGTTAATGACTCGAGCCCGGACAGGACAATAGCCCATACAGAAACAAGCACTACTGTTTGCAGTTCTGAGCAGCAAATGCTTCGGTTTCTGGCATTCGAGAATATTCCATTTCTAGGACTTTTGTGCATGAGAGCTATATAAGGGCCTCGCTCGTGACCAGAGAACAGGTAAGGAGCGGAACAATCACTGTTAAACTTTTGTGAAGCGTTCAGTGGACAGCGACTGTGAATCGCTCCGAGTGCACTTCAATGAGAGTTGTGATACGGCAGTGGCAGTTCAGTTGTGATTCGATTCGACGGTTAAGTTCTGTTGCTCTGAGTTTGTGCAACAGTGACTTAAGTGTAACATTAGCACTACGCTAACCGATTAGAGGGCAAATAGTCTGATTAGCAGTAACCGTTGTTCTTCTTTGTTACATTATTATTGAAGCGTACACGACGAATTTTGTCTTCAGCGCTGGCGAGACCCACATCCAGATCAGAAATCGTGGTACCCCTCCCTTGAAACGGTGCACGAGAACCACTGCAGGATCAAGTGACTCTTCTGAATGGATCGAGTGTACCACTTCATGAGAGCAGTAATTCTGAAGGTAGTCTTAGTTGTTCATCCCAATATTATCGCGGATTATTGTTTTAGCTTGTATGTTCTTTTTTTCCAAGTAGGTATGCGAGGTTATTCCCGCCCCTCAAGTTTTGACTCCAGAGATATCTTGCGATATCTCACTGCCAGGATTTGCTGCTCAGGAAGCTAAACTCTCAACCTTAATAGCGCTCTTAAATCACATAGAGCGAATGTCCATTTTAAGTATTTTTACACAAAGAAATGTGCGAAGTTGTGACACAGGTATGGACAATTAGTGCATTTTTGCTTAATGCTGCACAGGTGGGCAAAAGTGGATACATGACTCCAAGTAATTCGTGAACGTTTCGCCATGTAACTTCTTCTTCTTCTTCTGCTTCTTCTTCATCTTCTTCTTCTTCATAAGCTTCATCATCATATTTGTAGAATTTTTAGAACCTAATCCATAAATGAATATTTTCTAACCCACGCTAAATGTTTTGAAATGTTATTTATAATGAGTCCATTTTCCTGTAGCGTGAAGAAAATATAGTGCAAACAATTTTAACACATATACCCTTAAAATTTGTCAAATGCACGTTAAAGTCACCAAAATGTACCGAAAGTTAATATAAATGTGACTCCGCCACTTAGAACAGGGAATTTAAATCCCTTTTTGGAGTCACTATTACGCAGGCTCTCATTTATTTCATTACCTGATATAACGTATCAAATATAGGTAAACTTATAATAGACAAAAGAAAATTGAACTAGCTGGCTATTTTAGAAGTATTAAACAAGGATTGTCTCTAGACTATTAACATCTCGGAATATAACAAAACGCCAGAAGAAGTAAATGTACTTATTTTACATAGTCGCTGTTACATTTATGTTTTATAAACTATGTCTTAATGAAATGCTTGTTATTACATTAACAGTTAAAATTTTAAATGAAGTTACATTTTTGTCAGTATTGCCAGTCAGGCAAATGCAGTAACTGAAACATGCGTGAATGAATGATAATTTAATTCTTTCTATCGCCGAGATTTTATTTGCAATAAAAACTCATATGTTAAATTTTCTGAATTTATGAAAATAGTTTTAAACATTGAAGCTAGATTAACTAACAAGGTGAACTCAGGAATTTCAATGCTTATGCCTACCAACATCTTAATCTATGTGTGAAGTGGTAGCTTCAGTTTCCGTTTATAGCTTTCTTCGTATCTGAGTCGTCTAGACATGTGAGAATGCTAATTATCGCACGAATCTGTGTTTCTAAAAAAGATTTAAAGCAAGCAGAAACCATCATAATATATTGCTCCATTTTAACCGCAACACCAAAAGGGGAACATGTAGATAAATTAAAGGGATAATTAGATCATACAGGTATCTCTCATGAAGGAAAGAGATGCAAAATGTATTCAATAGAAGCTGCTCAAGTTTAATAACTCCGAAATAAATTTCGTTAAAGGTTAAAGTAGTTCCCATAAATTCTAGCATGTAGGTAAAGGGCTGAAATATGACTTACGATTAAACAATCGAACGTAATGATTAAGACGGAAACTTAGTAACTCGCATTTCGGAAATCTTAGATTCGAACCTCGCACAGCAGTTCAACTTTTATGAACTATTATCTGCAAATGACTTTAGGGTGAAAAGCCCCCATGCAGCTCCTAACATTCATCTCTATTTCCTGGCAGATAAGTAGCTACATATTACCTATGATAGGGACTTGGAAAATGTCATCTTTGAAACACTGAAATAAAGCATAAATAGGTTTACACCGACAGTTTGTGTATCATTTAAAGTTTCTTCCTTTAGTTTCTCAGATTAGAACTCAGAGACAGCTATGTGAAACATTTAAGGTTTGTGTAGTTAAAGGTATAAACATTTTAATGTTGTATTTATGATGTGATATTTATTCAAGCTTTGAGGACCGCTGATCAAATAATTTCTTAGAAAGTGAAATAATATCATTAGTCTGCGATTTGGTTATTTTATTGCTAACGGCGGTTTTGCCTCCTTAGGATCTGACTCTTGATTCAACAAATTTTATATTTACTTTGCTTATATACCTTTCGGTTGTCTGCGCCATTGAAGTTTGAAGTAAATCTCACAAATATATAGATTTTGTGTTTCCAAAAAATATTCCAATTGTATAATATAAACATAAGTTTTCATTTTTTTTCTTAACTGCAATTTTTCCTTTAGTTCTTTGCCATGTTTAATTTTTCAGGAGTTTGCACATAACACACATTCAGTTCACTTCATTTTCAATTTACGGCCAAGTTACCGAAAGATAAATGATTAGGTTTCACTTTGTTCCTAAGGGTATCTTAAGTTCAATTTTCCTCTTGACATTTCTCCATAAAACATATTTTTGGTATTTTACATTACTAACAACCACATTATTTCCGGGTTTATCCACAAAGTTGTTTTTGATCTGCCTGGTCTTTATGAATATCAATATAAGTGCCTTTGTTGGTATCCTGTTTTGTTTTTTTTTTTTTTGTTTTTTTTTTTCGAACTATATTTTTACTCATGTATTTTATTTTATTTCACTGAAGAATTCTTTAGAAAACATAGTGCTGAGCTTAGACATAAGCATTTGATTTACAATTTCAGCATATTAAATTATATAAAGTAATTAATAAGAAAATGCCGTTATTTCTAAATAAATAACCTAAACCTTTATTTTCAAAGCAATTTTTGAAGCATGCTGGGAATGCTAATTGTCACAAACGGTAAATGTATGTATTAATTCACCACTGTTGAACAACTGCCTAAAACAAGACTAAACCAATACAAGCAAAAGAAAATGCCAAGTTCCAAGACATTCAGATATGCTCAAAATGGCGATACAAATAAACACTTTGAATTTGCGCAATTTGAATTAAGTTGATTAGGAGACGTTCCAAAATGATCCAGATTATCTATATAGAACGCCAAAATGCTTTTCCGCAGTTTCAGATTGTGAATTTATGTTCATCATATATGCAACATACGAGGGTGAAATCATTCTTGGCAGAATAATTTTAATTTTGCCTATCTCTGTGAAAGGAACGCAAAGTCATCATCTCCCACTTGGACTCATCCAGAGACTTCACGGAGAGTGTTTTTTATTTGTTTGTTTATTTTTCCCCTATTGACTCTATCACTCTATGGCAACTTGCGGAGAGGAACTTAGCACCCTGATGGAGCACCCCCGAGGGGATGGATGAGACAAATAGATCCTAAGAGCGGCCGGAAAGTTGCCACGACAGAGCAGAGGGCAGGGCCCCTACATTTTCCCAGTTGAAACACCCCGGCGCAGGCTGACTCAGTTCGGTTCCTCTCCCACCCCTTCGGATCGTACTTCCAAGGGGACGCGGGACTCAGAAAACGACTCCCTTCCCCTCTCAGGTTTGTACCATACTATGGGGGCCCAGAAACTAGTAGGCTCGTTTTCCAATCCGGGGGACCAGAGTTCTAGAGCACATTCATTCCCCTGCACAGCTCGCCGACGCTTCCAACCTTAAAAGAAGTCCAACACAATGAAGAGTGAAATACAGTTATTAATATAACGAGGTGGAGAGACAGAAAAATCGAAGGATACGGAAATACTTCCCAACATTCTCCTAGCGTCCCGGGGAAACCTCCGAAAAACCCAAGGGTCAGGAAGGTCGGCCACGGTAATCGAACTCGCGACCTCTCAAATGCGGGCCACAGAGGTTACTGCCTAAAGCATTCCCTCTTACATTGTCGTGTTACTAAATTACAGCACTACAACAACATGGTTCTTGCTTACAAAATAATTGCTTTGAAGCAAAATACCGAGCATTTCTTGAACGACGCGACTTGAAGCCCGCCGCTTCCATGACACTGCTATTCGAATCCTTAGGTGCAGTAGCGGTTCGCGGTTTCTCTCCTAGATAATGGTAACGATGCAAAGCAATATGGTTATTTAATTCTTATCTTTGACTACAACATGTGTCTGAAATGAAGCTAGTGCTTCCTGAATATTTTGTTCAACACTAGAGTGATTTCTGCAGCCGAAATACTAGAAAACGCATGCCGCATACTGTTTATTAATTTGTGGAGTTTTGTTTATCCTTATTTACTCCCCATAAGTAGTAGCCATTGGGCCTGTAGATGGAAAAGGCTAGATAAATATTCTGATACAAAAATAGTATATTTCATAGGACATCAAAGCCTCAATTTTGTCTATCCTTTTACCCGGTTACAGCCTCTGGCTCCTTAGGTTTCCTTTCATCTGACATGAACTCTGTATATTTAAATTTTTCTAATAACGTATACATTGTTTAGTGGTAAATACAGTGAAAACAAGCTATTTTTGTAAACTTTTGAGCAGCCTCCATTCGAGGAAAAGGTAACGCAACAAATATAAAGCGTTAGAAGTCCCTAAGCAATGAACACTGAAATAATTGTAATACTGATTAAAAGTATAATAATTGGTAGAATAATTGGTCATGTGCTGCTATAGTGTGCTGCTACAGTTCATATATGTATCTATATATAAATTTCTTCCAAACATTAATTCGGATTGGTAGTAGTTGATAATAATCTTGAGTGTTTTGAAAATGTTTATTTTAAACTTTGCCAAATAGTAAAAGCTATGGAAATGCCTCTTCGATATACACCCATGGAGCTCTCTTTAGAAATTAACATATTTTCTGAAGCACCATTCAGCAGATATTTGTGAATAAACCAACAGGAGACCTGGAAAGCGGCATTTCCATTAAATCAAAGGAATTACATTTAAAAATGTAGGAGGAAACAGAGACCAACTGGGAGAAAATGAGTTTTTCACAGCGTATACGCTCGTACTAAAGCGCTTACAGAAACTTAAAAGAAAATAAATGGTCAGGATCCCTTGAAATGCACATGTAAATGAAGTACATTTATCTCGATGTCACTGAAATGCCGCATGGAGCCCAAGGTGCGATAGTCTGCATTCATTCAAGGCTTCCGCCAAAAGCTATGTACTTCAAATGAGTTAAATCTCGCTGAAGAGTACGGCAGCTGGAATATATGAGAGTAACACTGAGGATATTTAGAATACCATGTTTTAAAAACAAATTAAATTTGTTTATATATAATGTCCACCTTCTAATCCTTTGCGAGCTGATTGTCTTGTAGCTTGTTCAATTTCCTCTAATAGTTTGTTGATTATCACCATTTAAAGATTTTGTTTATTCAAAAATGAATTTTAGTAGAGAACATTTTTGGAATAGATTTTTACGACTTTAATTGTCACTAACGCCTGTACAACATGAAAATCGGCCTAGAAATGCATGTGACGAGGAAACCTTATCTAAGGAAGCAATTTATAATCAGTGGATGAAAATCAAGAAATCTATTTTTTCTTAGTGATGACTGATGAATTTCGTGAAAAACTCCCATGAACTGCTGTTACTCACGAAAATATTGCCGCTGTTTGAGTATGACTTTGGGCATTGGACTGAGTTAACTCCAAGACATTTTACATCAACCTTTGTTATCCTGCATTTCCCATTAACAAAGTCCCGATCAAAGAGAACAACACATTGATTGATGCAGAAAAAGCTGGAAAAATTCCAAGTCAGCGCTTCAAATTTAGTTGGGAATGTCATTACTGGTGCAGAATCTTGGATTTTTTATTATGATTCTGAGAAGAAAAGAGAGCAAGCTCAAGGAACAGAATCTAAGCCTACTTAAGCTTGACAAATTCGTAGTGCTGGTAAGAAGATGATTACAATCTTCTTTTGTTCCTAAAACTGGCCATATTGTTATAATAGTAAGACTTGCCATTACTGAAAAAAATGTCTGTTTACTGCAAAGTTTTGAGACGTGATGCACACACATGACTTGCTCTACTCTTATAAAAATGTTATTATGAACGTTTATTCTTCAGTCTACCACATGTCAATGGGATAAACGTTTGTAATAATGGTTTTATTGCATACACATGTATTTAGCAAATATGGGCGCAGGAGAATAAAGTACGCTTGACCGATATAATCGCTATGTGAATGACTTTGACATTCCATTATGTTTTTATGTTCAGAACATAATAAAATGAGTGACTTTCCATTTGAGAAAGGTATAAGTGGTGGAAAATTGGAACGAACAATGAAAATCTTGGAAATGGTCCACTCCAAAAAAATGTATTTCATATAAGTTGTGTGTTTTAACAATATCTGTATTTTTTCCGTAGTAAAACTTTGTCATTTACCAGTTGTGCAAAAGTCATTCAGTATGAAGAGGACTTCTGAGAGCATTCTGCATATACCTACATTGATTGGAATAAAATTATATGATCCGTATATTTCATTAGGAAAATTACTTGTCAAAATTCATAATCGCTCTAGGATCCCCAGTCATGAAGTTATTGGACAGTGGTATTTTGTGTCCTAAAAATGTGAAAATAATAACAACCAAGCCAAATTATGTAGTACATTACACCTTACAAAACCTACACGTTTTTATAGATAAAACTTACTTTTCATTTTCGCCAATTCAAACTTTAAAAACAGTATTATTTTTCTTAAAGTTACATTGTTCCTTTGAAAAATCGCAATAAAATGTTCTCATTAACACTAGAACGCCCAGCCTTTCCCTAACCCCTCTAACGCCCAAGGGGATCAATTTGACCCCTAGTGTTTAAATTTAAAGTTCTTCATTTTATTTTAAAAATTATATTTATTTATTACATTTTAATGTTTAATATCTACATCGTTATATTAATGGTTAATTTGCATTGCAAGCGTACCTTAATATACACAATTAGATTAAATGTTACATCATGAATCATAAAGAAGATCCTGTACACAATAATTCTTGACCTGTTGTCCCTCATAAGTGAAGTTCTACTGAAGGGCTGCTGAACCTTCCACATATAACATCATGGACGAAGTGATATTTCAAGCATGTTCATACTCCCAATCCCTTTGGAATTATTTCCGAGACTGTCGTCTCTTCCTTTCCTTCAAGTAGCTCTTCCATTGCTCTCTAAGGAACTCACAAGAAGGGGAGCTCCCATCACTAGAATGCCCAACAGGGGAACAATTTTATTCTTATGCCGGTATCGGTCCCCTTGCATCGCAGATAGCAGCCGCTACAATGACTGTGAAGGCGCGATACAGTAAAACCTTGTTTATCCGATCCTCGTTTATTCAGATCACTGGATTATCCTGATCAGATTTGTGGATTTCTTTTTTAATTTAATTTTCACAATAGATAATAAATTTAACTATGATAGAAAGAACATAGGCACAAGTACGTCAAATATTTGCTTTGGTCGCTCAGTTTTCGGTGTTTTCAAACGGCACATATCATTATGTTTATCGGTGTGTTTCAACCGGATTGTTTTTGTATCTTATCAAAGTGTTTGAGAGTGTAATTCAGTGTACAAGTTTAAAATTGCATTAAATTGAAAGAAGTTCGTGGTTTCAATGGATAAAATGTTGGATGCTATCAATCGAATTGATAAAGGAGAAACATTGAAGAAAATAGCTGCGGAATTGGCAGTTGCTGCGCACCAGCTGACAAACTTTATGGCCTACTTGGAGCGTCAGCCCGACACCACTCCAGCTGAGCTATTAATGTTAACGCATTTGAATGATCGTACTTCGTTCAAACACCACACGTATTTAAAACAGAAGACTGTGGATCAATGGTTTGCTAAGAAATGGTTTCTTTATGTGATCAAGATTTTTGTATTTTTTAATGTCTTGTAAACACTATATACTATATACTGTACATAATTTTGTTACTAGACACCGTTCTTTATCGTCATAAACGGCTAGTCTGCTTATTTAAGGATTTAAGAATTTTGTTTTGTTGATTACCCATATGACCCAAATTACCCGGATTTCTTATTTTTCGGATTTCCCTTGGTTCATGTTAGTCCAGGTAAACGAGGTCTTACTGTATACTGTAGTATACTGTGAGAGTGAGACAACGTGGAGAAAATTATGGAGTAGAAAAGGCAATATCAAAATAAGGGTACTGAGAGTAGGAACAAAGGTTTCCAGGAGTTCTTTTACTAAGCTGCATGTATCAACGTTAAATCCACATATTAGACCCCTGAGATAGTGGTGTATCAGATGTACACAAAACTCACTCGTTAATAGTAATAGACTTTGGAGCACATGAAGGAGGATGGAGGGAATCCTCTGCGCATAGAGACAGAGATAGTAAGTACACTGTCTTATTCATTCTGGCTCGCTATGCGCTTGCAGGCCACTTTACCCCGAGCAATGCTACTGCGCAACCTATATCCACAGCCTTATTGTGCGCCTCCAGCTGTAATCACTGTCGCTAAGTTTGTGTGTGTGTGTGTGTGTGTGTGTGTGTGTGTGTGTGTGTGTGTGTGTGTGTGTGTGTGTGTGTGTGTGTGTGTGTGTCTGTGTGTGTGCGTGTGTGTGTGTGTGTGTGTGTGTTATCGTGCGTATGCTTGCGAGGTTTGAGGCCTACTACCATACCGTAACACGGAGCGTTCGTACTCATTAGTTGAGACAACCGGTACACACATATCGTGTGAGTTACATTTAATTTTGACTAGCAAATGAAGGTGCTTTTTAAAGTTAAGTTTCAATTATCCTCATACAGAACTCCTATTATATTGCGTCTGGGACCCCACGTTCTTTAAACTGATGTTTTTATGTGTTTGTGTTATCTTTGTTTTCCTAAATGATTATTCTGTGCTTTAGTGTGTTTTCTGTGTTTCAGTTTGGGTTCACAGTCCTAAATACATTGCTTTGTTTATTTACACTCTGGTTAGACAAAACTTGATCAGTCGAGCATACATTTGTTTCAGGGGTGCACCGGAAACGAACGCGATTTCACGGCTTCAAAGGTAACACTGATATTAGTTTTGTAATGCTGGGTTTTACCGTTACTTCACTAAATACAAATATAGCACATGCACTTCACTGTTTCTCTTCCATTTTCACCAAAGTTGTCTTAGATGTAACGTAACTGGAAAATGCTGTCTTCTCGTATACTTGATGATAGTAACTCTATTATCTGACACTTTCCTTAAGTAATTTTGCATTCTATACACATCTTATTAAGTCCACTTTTTTCCCAGATACTTTCCTATGTAGTAATATTTAAGCTGACATTTATAAACTTTTACATTATTTTTAGTATTCATCTTGCAAACTGCACGTTTGTGATTCATGGAGTGACGTGTACCCTGTGAGGTAAATTCGAGAAGTGTGTGCTGCTAAACATATTAGATTCCATCCAGAAGCCTACTGGCTTCCCCTACCACAATAATTATTCTCGTTTCGACTGTCACATTGTTATAAATTTGTCTCCATTTTTGGAGAAAAATTCGATCCCTTTCATTTGACTGTTTGACCTTGCGTCTTCTAAACGTTTTAACTGGCAACAGGATGTCTCCCCCACGGTTTCATAACAACAATTTTGCTCAAGGTCCTTCCTTTTTGTAAACTTGCCATATTTCTTTAGGTATTTCTCCCTCACTGTGAACTTTGGTGCATCTTTCAAGCCTTGTCACATTATATTTCACCTTACAGGTTCAGCAAAAGCTTAAAACTAATAATCTATATAGTCCGTAAGCTAAGTTGAATATATACTATAATGTTATACAAAATACATAATATGTTTTGCACTTTAAATAGCTTTCATTTAATTGCCCACAGCATTAGTGCATCACGGTTATTTGTTTTTCTTGATCTCCTTTCTCCTGATTATTTATTTGTGACTCTAGGGAACTAATTACTTGTTTATTTCTAAGTGTAAATAAATAGTTTTTCACTCTTAACCTCAAAATGCTTAGTTTAGTACTGCCCTTCTACTCTACAATGTTGTGCACTTTATTTCTTCCCAACCTGCATAATGGTGCATGAAGTATGTACCCCAATCATGATGGCAATGCTGCGATAAGATAGTTCAATCACGTCAGGAAAACCTGACTGTGGCACACCAAGCACATTTAGGAACGTTGTAAATATTCACTCCTTTCATTGCATGTTGCAAAATGAACAAAGGGTGCACTGTGAAACATAACGCTAAGGCACAACAGACCTTTCCGGGCCAGGGCCTAACGCTCGGCCGCTGCGCCCCCACCTCTGCCCATGACAGACGTCAGGAGTGGGGTGAAGTGCTGGAAGATGGTGGGTGGTCAGCGCCCCGGTCCCTCCTGGCTGGTTATGCTGTCTTCGCGACCAGGGGCCACTACTTCTCAATCAAGTAGCTCCTCAATTGGCCCCTCTGGGATCTACCGAGACTGAGTGCACCCCGGGCCATGTCTCCCAGCGGGATAAAATCCCCACGCCGACACCGGGAATCGAAGCCGGATCTCCCACTTGGTAAGCAGCAGCGCTACCCCACGCTAAGGAGACGAGACATACCCTTAGTTCTACCCCGAAACTTCAAAGCGCACGCTTACAAGTATTTTAACCTTTTGCGTTAGTTATGGGCGTTTTAAAAGTAGTATTTTACATATTCTTTGCTATCTTAAGTTTCGTCGCCACTCTCGTCAATTGCTGAACAATCCTGTTTTTCAAAACTTTGTTTCAAAACCTCGTGGCTTGTGAAAACTAACAATATAGAAGTGTCATGAACACACGTTTATTCCATGCGGCCTAACATTCCATACGCTTTGAATCACGTGGGTAACGATGTTTGGTTTCAGATTATACAGTTAATATTCTCCCCTGTAAGACCTGTTTCTGGAGTTACACGGTTCTAGAATTAAGACACAATTTGGTTAACTTTGTTACACTCCCAGTGCTTCCAATTCAGCTTACATTGAGCGTTTGCTAGTTCTGATTTTGATGCTGACTGTTGCAGGTAGTGGCCGTCGTATCCGTATTTTTTATATGTGTGTCAGTACTAAGCTTCTGCCTTAAGACACATCCAGACATGAGGGTTCCCGTAATCAGGAATGTGACGGTTCCAGTGGCTCCACCGAAGAACTGGACCGGCGGACCTCTACTAGTTCCAATGGCATGGATTCTGGACAAAGAACGTACTGATCCCCACGAGGCCTTTTTTTACCTCGAGCTCGTGTGTAACGCCTGGTTCACTTTCGAGCTCGCCGTCCGCTCAGTGGTGAGATCATTATATTTGTACACACCTTAAGCTTTTGCTCTAAGTCTGTTTAGTAGTTCCAGATTATACTCTTTCTCAACATTTTGCTTCTACATTCTAAAACATACCTTACCACAAATGTAAGGGCTGTGAACTTCTGTGAACTTCTCAGCACTCAATTGAATATGTTAGGTGTTTTTGTTATATTTTAATATATTAGATCTACATAAATAAGTTTGGTTGATAAGTTTTGTACATATATGTCGTTTCTAAATTTAGCGTTTCAAAACAAAACTGTAAACTAATTCACCAAAACTATTCCTTACAATGCAATTTTCATAACTTTTAAACAACACTTGAAATCTATGTTTCTTATTGAGCTATAAAACAAGTGTGCAAGGAAATATAGCTTTAAGTTAATTGGTTTTAAAAATATAATTGTTGTTCATTCGAGAGTTTCGGCAGTTTCAAAACATATACACTTACCTATCAAATTTGATGGAGGTCGGTGGTGTAGCATATTTGACATATATTAATAACTGCATAGAAAGTTTTAGTTAGGATATATATTGGGATATTATCTGAAGTTATCATTCTGATAACATAATTCTCTCATCGTAAGTAGCATTTAAAACGCTGAAAAATGTGTAAAATGCTATGGCAAAGAAAGGCGCATCGGAAAATCTGATAAAAAATATGTAAGAAAAAATAAACAGGTCGGTTTTATGTGTAACTTTTACTTAATATATCTACATCATTTGTAATTTAGCATGGATGTAACTTTTGCACCAACAGGATTCCGTTCTATAATCTGCATCAAACAACTATTAGAGTTTGCATATTACCCACATCCCTATTCAAGTTTAGATTTTAATTCAGTGTCTACATTGCAGGGAACATTTGGAATATAATTTATTACGGCTTTTTTGGATTTTAATGACACATGCACGTAGTTACCCCTTCTTGCTCAAGATCTCATTAGTCCATTTATTATACACCAATCAAAGCAGAGTTTGTTAAGAAACACTATTTCTGACCCCACTAATTCACACTACATATAACATTTGCAGCTTCGTGGAGACGACTGTAATCTAGCCACATTCCTCCTATAAAAGCAGTCTCAAAGAGCCAACGTTATAGAATGGTGCAATTTTTCATGCTTAATTATGTTGTTGAATAGTAAACCATAAACCATACAATTTTTGTGTTTGTTATGGTTAGCCACCAAAGTTTATATTGTCCAGTTCCCTTCAAATAACATTTCAGTAATTTATTAAAATCTATAACCATTTACTTGTCAGCCTTAATTAAGTTCTGGTGTTTGTCTAACCCCATCTCACCAGATACGCCCCCAAAAGTTCCCTCACCAGTTACGGGATAATTTGGTCTTAGAAAAACATGGGAACCTTTCCAAGAAAATCGCTCCTGGGGCCTAGGAGAATAGGAAATCTTTTGTACATTAAGCCTAGTTAAAGGTTTACCATTTCAACCCTGGGTTCTACATAAAACACCAGGCTGAGGGTCTGCTACTGACTTGAGAGATAGCAAAAAAAATGGGAATTTAATGCGAGGATTCTTGCTAGTTATTTTAGTGTGAATCAACATTTTGTTTGTATTTTATATGTTGTTACTGGTGCTACTTTGCTACCCAGGTTGAACAAACTGGTAGCTTTTTATGGCATGTACATAGATGCTATGTTCAATTCTATTTTCAGGTGAGCCCAAATCTTATGCAGTTCGTGAAATCGCCCGTGAACGTAATAGACTTTGTCGCCACACTGAGTTTCTACACAGATATGCTACTTCAGAGCAGTGTGGCACATCGGATCGACAAAGCCGACATCCTGGAGTTCTTCTCTATCATTCGTATCCTCAGACTTTTTAAACTGACTCGCCACTCCCCGGGTCTCAAGATACTTATACACACCTTCAAAGCCAGTGCCAAAGAACTGACATTGTTAGTTTTCTTCCTCGTCCTAGGTATCGTTGTATTTGCATCCCTGGTGTATTATGCTGAACGTCTGGAGGTAAGGAAACCTAACGCATGAGTTTTCTTTTTATGTTATGCACATTATATTTGGAATAAAATTATTGGTTACGAGTTGCGTTTCCATATTTTTTATAAGCTTTAGGGCTCCCTGAACTGAAGGTAGCAAATTGTGTTTAGTTAAACCTAGAGAATTTGAATGTTTTACAAGGAGAAGGAGATGTAGGTTTAAGGGACTCAACTACTTACTCATCAGCGCCCTTAAAAACAGTTCATGGCAAAATTCAGATATAAACTTTAGTATAAAATAAAGTTACGAATAAAAAACGAAAATAAATATACAGAAATATACAAAGCAGAGAGGCAAAAACCAGAATTAAAACGAAGTTACGAAGGTATCAAACGAGTATAAACATTCTAATTAAAGTTTTACATTTTCAAGTTCATGTCTATCACCGCAAAAAAACTTAGCCTTTCGACCGCTTGCTTATCGTCCGCCAAGACAAAGACAAGTCTGGCAGGCAGCTGCAGAGAGTATAATTATTTTACACATAACGAACAATATATGATATATTTGCATAATTTTCAACTGCTTACTCTTACTTAAACATGTATTCAGTGTTTGTGTATCCAACCCAATACCCCGCTTTTTCACACAGATTTTGGAATATACTGAAAGTTTTTAAATGTATTCTACGTAGAACGTTATATAATAGATAAGTATTTTATTATAGGAGGTTCTTGGATCTATAAAAATTTCAAAATGACAGTACATGCTACATTAAATAAGGGTTGACGAATAATTACAATAATTACTTTAACATTTTTATTTTCACAGAAGAAAAGTCTACGACATTTTGGAGTTCTTGTGGCTCTGCAGAATATATCAAAACGATTTTACACGAATATACTGAGTGCTTATTTCCTAGCGTATCATGATGCCATTGTTTTGAATCAACTTTCTGATATGACTGTTGCTCCAAGGGAAAAGGAAAGAACGTAACGTAGTACTGTGTGGCAGCGAATTTGCCCAACCAGCATGGAGTTCAGTCCAGCGATGTTAACATGTAGGACGATGGCACGAGGGGACTGAAGGGAATCATGCCCAACCCCCGAAATAATCATGAAATAATTCTGTATCTTGTATGCCCCACTTTAAGAATCTGGTAGTTTCCAGGTTCCAGTTGCATTCCAAAGTAATTTTAAAACGTCTGATGTGTTGCACTCACATGACTTTCTCTAATATTGTACTATTTTTACAAAGTCTTATTGCTCTATCTTCTTCAGGTTCGTCGAGATAAACATTTGCAGAAATTATCTAATTGCTAATTTTCTTGTAGGTGCAAGGGGAATATGAGTATACAGTAGACTTGGAGCGATAGTCAAATCTTTTAAAGCTGGTCGTTTTATGAAAGTTTTGAAATTCGGTTTACTCTGCGCGGCCAAGAGATAAAAAACTGAACAGCGACCTTCCACTTGAGAAAAGTATAAGTGTTGCAAAACTGACACAAATGGCAAGCAATATCTCCGAAATGGTTCACTCCCAAAAAAAATCAATTGGTTATAAACTGTGTGCTTTCACAAGATCTACATATTTTTGCAAAGTAAGATTTGGCCTATATCTTACGGTTTACTAGTTGTACAAAAGTCATCAAATAGTAAACAGGTCTACATGGGCTATAGCCAAAAATTCGAAATATAAATTTAATTTGGAATAAAAAAACATTAAACATTTTTAATAGAAGATCGTTTGTCATTTTTGAGAAAATCAAAGTTTTGGAAAACTTTTCCATGTAAAGGTAGTTAAGGGTGAAGGAATTTTCTTCAAAATCTTCTTGTCGCATCCTTTAGAGATATTGAACTTAAATAGCAACTTTGATTTTTAACCAACTTTTCGTTTTTGAGTTATACCGTTCACACACAGACACACTCCCTCACACACACACACACACACACACACACACACACACACACACACACACACACACACACACACACACACACACACACACACAGAGAGAGAGAGCGAGAGAGAGAGAGAATGACACAAACGTAGATGGACCATTTTCTAAAAATGCTTTATTTGGGTTCAGGGGGACCTCAAAACATGTAGTTCTGGTGAAATCTCGACATAAAATTTTTGAGTTGAATACATTTCCCGTGCTTACTATGCGTAGTATAAAAAATAAAAGTGGCTATGCAATTATTGCATATGCTAAATTATTATCCAGAAAATTAAGTTTCATATTCGTTCTGTAGAAGTACTATAGCGGATTTACGAAAATGTGCATCTGAGCACACTTCTATAGTGTAGGTATACTCCGTTTTTAATTCATCAATTCACGAAAAGTCTTATGTATTTCCCTATGCTTTTGTTCGTTTATTAGGACCATTAGTGAGTTCACGTAATTACTGTAATAATTTAATACCAATGAAAATGCCGTATCTATCTTTGTAGTTATAAGTTGTCCCGTGATTAGGTCCTTCTGATTTATTTTAGCAACTATAACTGCTCCCGCAATGCAGTGTAGTCGAAGTCAGGTATCGACCTAGAATAAGTTTCTCCTGAGATTGCTTTGCAATCGCGTAAGTAAACTGGTACTGCTTTTCTGGCTCGAAATGGGAAAACACATTATTTTACCTTGGGCACTAAAGGTAATAAGTAAGTTGGCAATTGGATTTTCAGCAGTGGCTGCGACAAACGTCGTTGAAATCGTATTTGTTTCTTATGGTGCACAACTGTTGAATATAATTGCTTAGTTTCTTGTGTTTAGAGATCCTGAAGAAAACAGAAAAGATAAACAATACCATCGTGTTTGTACACATTGGCCACTCCTTATGCTACCGACTTGTTATAACTCTGTGCTCTAAACAACTGCACTGAAATGCTAACAGATAAATGTACGCCTTACATGTTATTTTGCGCAATGTTGCTTACAGTAACTAAAAGAGTGTAAATATTTGATGTCAATCTTGGTTCAAATCCTAATTATTACTCTGCAGTATGGTGAAAATTGCTAAACAATGAAATCTTAAGCTTTATGTCCACTTTTACTTACGTATGCTACGTATAACAAAATATTATTAGTACACTGCGTATAATATGTAGGGGAAGTACGAATCGGCTAGGGAATTTAATATCATACTGGCAAGTTGGCCACGGCAACTTAGTAGTTAAAGCAGCCGCTCGATAAGCGGAAGATCCGTGGCTCAAATCCCGGCTATGCCATTGAATTGTTCAGTTTCTGATTCAACCTCTTAAATATTGCCCACAAACGGCTTGTGTGTTTGAAAACACCAGACGTAAGTTTGTTGTTATAAATTAATAAGATGTATCCATTGTTTTCGATTCAAAAATTGTATCTCGAAATTTCAGCTCAAATATTAGTTTGAGGCCTACTGAATAAAAAAAAAAGTTTTTTTTAGAAAAAGGTCCGTGTGTGTATGTCTCTGTCAGTCTGTCTATATGTCAGTGAACAACACAACTCAAAAATGAAAGGTCGGTTAAAAACCAAAGTTGGTATTTAAGTTTCATATCTTTTAAGGATGCAACACAAATGTCTTGAAGAAAATTCCACCTCCCTAAACTACGCTTTAAATGGAATATTTTTCGAAAAGTTTTATTTCCTCAAAAATGACTGACGATTTTGATTCAAATGTCACGTTTAAGAAATGTTTATGGCAAATGAACTGCATAATTTGAATTTTCCGGCTATAGCCCATGTAGTCCTGTTTACTTATGATAAGTTTTGGTAATCCGTAAGAGAAAGACCAAGTCTTACTATACAAAAATGTGGATATCATTAAAACAAAGAATTTATTTCATATTCATTTTCTTTGTGGTGTTCACCATTACGGAGATATTGCTTTCTATTGATTTCAAGTTCCAAGTTCTTGTACTTTTCTTTATTTGCAACCGTTATTCTTCGTTCCTCTGTTCCTTCTTTACATCCCACTTATTACCACGATGGAAATATTTGAATGCGATTTTCGTGAGACACTACTATGCTATTTTTAACAATACTATGTACAATAGCGAGTAGAGAAGGTCATGTAAATGCACACATCAGCTTTTTATACTGTGAATTCTGAACCACTACACAGAAAAATATCATAACTCCTGCACTCTTTGAAGTAGAGAGCTAAACTTGAGGTCATTTTATAAAAGAAGTTTTGCTCCATAAATTGGTACTACTGTGAAATACGGCAGCTTTTGTATACTAAAACCAAGTGGTTTCTTTCTTTGCAAATTTATGGGATATATTGCAGATATCCTCCATGTTTACTTTTTAACAGCTTTTACTGTAAATTACATTGTCTGGTATAAATGTCCTGTTTTCCCAGAAACTATGAAAGATAGCTAAATAAAATTGTAGAACAATAAAGTAACCTGTTAACATTTATTCCAAAGATGGTATACTGTACAAACATTCCTATCATCCTTAATACAAGAAATCTGATGCGTTGCACTCACATGACTTTCTCTACTCTTGTACTAACCATTCATACAAAATCTTATTCCTATATCTTCTTCGTATTAGTTAAGATAAACATTTGTACTAATTATCTTATTGCTTATTTCCTTGTAGGTGCAAAGGGAATATTAGAATACAGTAGGCTTTGTGCGATAGTCAAATCTTTTAAAGCTTTGAGATTCCTTTCTCTTTGCACACTTAACATATAAAAAATGAGCAACGACGTTGCACTTCACGACAGCTTGAAGTTTTCGGAAACTAACGCACATAACAGGGAATATCTCCGAAATGGTTCACCATACAAGAAAATTTATTTTTACATAAATTTTGTATTTTAGTAAGGTCTACACTTTTGTATAGTATGATTTGCTCTATCTCTAACAGTTTACCAGTTATGCAAAAGTCATCCAGAGTAAATACGACTACAGGGGCTATAGGCAAGAAATTCAAGACATAAATTTAATTTGGCATATAAATATCTTAAACATATGCCATTTTAATCAAAATCGCTAGAGCCATTTTCAAGAAAATCAAAATTTTTGAAAAATTGTCCATGTAAAGGGTAGTTTAGGGTGGGGCTATTTTCTTCAAAATCTTCGTGTCGCATCCTTGAAAGACACTAAACTTAAATACCATCTTTGGTTTATAACTGACTTTTCGTTTCTGAGTTATTCTGTCCACAGTCTGACAGACAGACAGACACACACACACACACACACACACACACACACACACACACACACACACACACACACACACATATATATATATACACACACACATACACACATGCACACATACACACATACACACACATGCACATACACATGCGCAAACCTTTTTCTAAATATGCTTTTTTGGATTCAGGGGGTCTCAAAAAATATATTTCCTATGAAATCTCGACATCGAATTTTAGGCTGGAATACCATACTTCCTTCTACTTATCAGAGAAAATAAAAATGAACGATGTTTCATTTCATGAAAGTTTTAAGTTTCCCGAAACTGACACAATTAACAAGGAATATCTCCGGAATGGTTCACTGTACAAGAAATGTATTTGGACATAAATTGTGTATTTTAGCGAGATCTACATTTTTATATAGAAGGATTTTATGTATCTCTTATGGTTTACGAGTTATGCAAAAGTCAACCAGAGCAAAAAGGACTACATAGGCTACAGCCAGAAAATTCAAAACATACATTTTATTTGTCATATAAATATCTTAAACACATGCCATTTTAATCTAAATCGCTAGAGCCATTTTCAAGAAAATCAGAATTTTTGAAACATTTTCCAAGTAAAGGGTAGTTTAGGGTGAAGCTATTTTCTTCAAATTCTTAGTGTCGTATCCTTGAATGACATTAAACTTAAATACCATCTTTGGTTTTTAACCGACTTTTGGCTTTTGAATTCTGCTCTCCAAAGGCTGACAGACACTCACACACACACACACACACACACACACACACACACACACACACACACACACACACACACACGCGCGCGCGCGCGCGCGCGTACACACAGAGACACGAGCCTTTTTTAAAATGGGTGGAATACAATACTTCCTCTATTTACCAGAAGGAAAGTAAAAATTAAACAGATCTAACATTGTTGTATAGGACTTTTTATTTCTTACGTAATTAAATGGCCATCTCCTTAGCGCGGTGGTAGAGCTGATGCTTACCAAGCGGGGGACCCGGGTTCAATTCCCGTTACGACCTGGGGATTATCTTCCGCTTGGAGACCTGGTCCCAGGTGCACTCAGCCTCATTAGGCCCCTGAGGGGCCAATTGAGGAGCTACTTGAATGATAATTAGCGGCCCCTAGACAAAGAAGACCACATAACCGACCTGGAGCGTCCTGGGTGCTCACTACGTTCCATCCCCAATACTGCTCCTCACTCATTATTTATTTAAATAAATAGATAATAAATATTAATAAATAGTATTTATTTAAATAAATACATAAATAATAATTACCATCTAAAGGTTACTTAAACCCGGGACATAAAGTACTTACAATTGTAAGTCGCCCTTGGAGTATTTATCTCTGATGTGAGATTCCCTTGTGGTTAACCGGGAAAAAGTACCAATCAGCTGGGGAATTTAATGTCGTACTGGCAAGTTGGCCATGGTAGCTTAGTGGTTAAAGCAGTTGCTCGATAAGCGGAAGATTCGTGATTCATATCCCGACTATGGTATTGAATTTTTTAGTTTCTGTTTCAACCTCTTAAACATTGCCCACACACGGCTTGTGTGTTTAAAAACACCAGCAGTAAGCTTTTTGGCATAAATAAATAATAATTACCACTCAATAGTGTTTATTATAATAACGGTTTATTTCTCCTATCTAATCGCATACGGCTGGCTACAGGAAGACTCAGAAAGCTAAGACACGTGCGAGAGGTTTTCCAATTTGCTGCAGGCTAATACATCTAGTGCAAATAGTATCTAATCGTAAAACTGATATGGACTTTGATGATGAATCTGATAACAAAGAATATAAGTCTACGGATGTTACATGTGAAAAATAATATGAGAGAATCCCTCAGGAGTGACCATCTGGGCGGTTTGTCTTCTATTGTCCACTATTTAAATATATTGTGACGCCCAACAAAGAAGGATCGGCGCAGGCTATCTCTCCCCATTGGCGGTCCGTGTATCAAAGGCACTCAAGGTTGATCTGCCTCACGCGACTGCTGTGAACACGTGCCAACAATCAGAGCGGCAAAACAAAAGGGAGTTTTCCAGGTTCTTCGAGAAGTTTCCAGCAGCCGACGTATTCTGAGACCGTATTCAAACTTGTAAATTTGATTGTTGAAGGTAATTTGTGTAAGGGATAATTTTATATCGATATTTAAGAGGTAGAACTGGAACTTAAAAATTCAATGCCACAACTGGGATTTGAACCACAGACCTTCCGCTTGCCGGGCGGACACTCTAACCACTGAGCTATTGTGACAAACTGCCAGAATGGCATTAAATTCTCAAGCCAGTACCAACAGTAAGTTTGTTGGCATAAATAAATAATAATTATATCGACATGTTACTTTTATAGTACTAGGAATCATATATTTGTTAATTTGTTTGATGTATCTATTATTCACCTGGGTTATAATGTTCCTGGTGGAATATTTTAGAAACTCTTAATGGAGTTAATGCGTGAGTTGAGTGCGAGAAGAACGACCAATGGTATAAGGCTGCTTAAGCCAAGCGGAAAAAAATCTCAGTGTGTATAAATACTAGGGAAACCTCGCATTTCGTACAGTGTTGTTCTGAAGGTTGTCGTTAAAATATATGCCCCTTGGTGGAGTGATATTTTGCGCGTAAAAGTGCAAATTAAGATTTCTCGAAAGTATAGTGCCGAAGTGTGTTAAACCGATATATTCAGGAAAACATATCGCGAAGACTACAAGTGTATCGGGCAAGAACTTCTAAAGACGTGCAGCGAAATTATAATCAAGTGAATAAAAGAATATAATGTTATTTAGCCAGGAATAATTATAATTGCGGGGACAATTGTGAATGGAAAATACACTATCAGTGTTAGAGGCAAATCTGTGTAGTAAATATCCCAGTCTACATCCCTCGACCTGAGATCTTCTTACCGCTTGTCTACCTGTAAGCAAAGGTCCTTGTTTCTCCGCTGAAACCATACTAGCCAAAGTAAGTATTTTTCCTGCCTATCACACTGATAGGAAATTACCACACCCAGGGAAGCAAGATTTGGAAGGATCGAACCAGGGACCCAGACCATCCGAATTGCCTGCAGTGTCATACTTAAGGTAAGTGTAGGCAAATCCTGTCGTAATTTGTCGAAGTTCGAGAAAGGACCATGTTACGCCATCCCCGCTATATAAGGAGCCGAAGTGGTGGGAGTGAGTCAGTTCATCCTTTAATTTTGGTATGCGCGCGCGTATGTGTGTGTGCGCGCGCTTGTAAGCTGCGTGTGTACGTGAGAAAACCGCCGCATCGTAGAGGAAGATGGCGAAGCAGTTTGTGAGTGTTGAGTGATTATGTCGTCAAAGTCAGCTGTTTGACATACAAGGTGAAGAAAGACAGAAAGAAGTGAGTTATGGTTACGAGAAGAGAACTGCTGTGAGTTTTAATATCTCGAAGGACTGAAAGTATATAATATTAAAGGAGAACTATTAAATAGAAAATGATTATCCGAGCTTGTGAGCCGCGGTCTAATGAAAAATCTCCTTCCAGATGCTTCGTTCGAAGCTGCGTCGAACATCCTCAGTGGTGTGACCGTAGTACTCTTCTCCGACTTATAAGTCTATCCATAAGTAAAAACTCACCATGCCACACGTTTCAGTCAACCCCACAGTGTGTACAGGTATATGTGATCTTCAATGGCGCATTTGTGTTCTGAAGCCGATAGGGTGGTGCAGTAATATCGAACGCTCTTTTATGCACTATAAAGAGCACGGTATATCACGCACATGTAACGGCCAGTTACCCTTTGTGTACCAGTACTCATTATTTGAGCCAGTGCGTACATACTTGACGTGAGGGTTGGATTTAATTTTGCCTGGCAGATAAATGCGTTTCATAAAGATAGGTTTCAATTATTAATAAAAGTAACAAAATATTTATATGCAGAAACGAAAATCAAGGAAAATAACCGAGAACCAATACTGATTTCAAGGGGTTAGACAAGATTACTCAATGTGAACCACTCTTTTTAATTTCTATATAGACGACATGATAATGACATGGATACAACAAACAAGAGGGGGAATTAGTTTAGGGACTAGATCAATAAAACAATGGTATACGCAGAAGATCAAATATTAATTGCGAGGATGAACTTCAGAGAATGCCATATAAGTTATATCAAATAGCAAAACCATATAAATTAGAAATGTCTATAAATAAAACAAAAACAATGGCACTCAAAGGCATCCATTGAGTTCGGTCTAAAATTGTTTTATAAAATAACATAATTGAACAAGTCTCAAAATTTAATTTCCTCGGATGTGACATAACATACAAAACAGAAATATATATTAAAAAAAATTAAATAAATTCAGCTACGTAACAGGCACAATAATAAGAGCCTTAAGGAGTAAAGCAAGGAACGATTCCATAATAAAGCCATATAAAACAATGGCTGTCCCAATTTTAACATACAGCTGAGAAACATGGATAATGATGACACAACGTAAAAGAAATATACAAACAATAAGAATGAAATTCCTTGGAGCCATAGCTGGACATACAAGATTAGACAATAAACAAAACAATCAAATACGACAATTAAAAGTAGAAGAATTAAACAAAACAATAATAGAAAGCAGAACCAATTGGAAACAGTACTTAAATAGAATAGAAGAAGGCAGAATTCTCAAAATAGCAAATAACTGTCAACCACAAGTACAAAGCAACATAGGACGACCGAGGAAAATGTGGAAGGAACAAGACTTTGGAGGCGGAACACATAAAATGGCCTAAGCCGCGTTGAAGAAGAAGAAGAAAAAGAAGAAGAAGAGGAAGAAGAAGAAGAAGAAGAAGTAGTAGTAGTAGTAGTAGTAGTAGAAGAAGAAGAAGAAGAAGAAGAAGAAGAAGAAGAAGAAGAAGAAGAAGAAGAAGAAGAAGAAGAAGAAGAAGAAGAAGAGGAAGAAGATCTAAATTCTGTCTGTGTAGCGTTCCTGTTACTATACGCATGCTGAATTTGTGACCCCAATCTCCTAACCTCAAAAACCTTAGCTTGGTATAGTGCCTTTCTACTCTAGGTACGATTTTCTGTAGTTTGTTTTCTGAACCTGTATATCAATGAAAATGCGTCGAATACTCGAAAAAAGCGTGGTTTATAAAAGAATACCGCAAAGGTTTAGATTATCCTGATGAAGCGTGTATCTTACAAGTAGAAATATATTATGATAAATTTTAGCACTATTGTCACTATTTAATCGTACTACAAATTACACGTCGCAGTGTAATTTTTAAGCGAACGGGTTTCTGCTGTACCCTAAGGCTGACAAAAGGAATTTCATCACAATGTTTTACTTCTGACATGACGTTTGTGAAAGACCAAACCCTGCCACAGAAAACGGATCTCCACGTGGGTCTCTGATTTTGATCGATGGGAATGTCGGAAAGTTTTAGTGATATATTGTCGTGTGCAAATATTGAAAAGCTGGTGCGCATATGCTCAGATTCATAAGGTGCCCCAAAAGTGCTACAAACTTTTTCTATAATGCAAATCAAGCTACGTCTTTAGTAATCTTTAATGTACTTTGATTGGGTAGTTAGCTGGAGTTGCAGATTTCTGTAATAGAAATTGTAATATCTGTTCAGTGTATAATGTTTCTGAAGTAGGGGCTGATAACAAAATATGAAGTTATATAGCCAGTGTTATTACTGTATAATGATGAATGTAATATTGAAGGTCAGTTACTATATCCTCCACACATTCGCTTACATTTACGTACAGTCTGACACCAGAAGAAAGTGAGAGGGGTCTGCAGTGTGAGAGGGGGGCTTCAACTGTTTGTTAATCTGCTGACGTCGATTTCTTTACTACAAAATGTGTATCTGAATGTGTATGTATGTATACATGAATCACCAGTTTTGCCACATCTAATGCTGTTTTAGGTATTACGCATTTATCTAGCAATACTGTGTACAGTTTGTTCACCTGCTCATGGTCTGTGGCAGAAATGCAGCCAGACAGTACATCAGAAAACAATTCCAGGTACACAGTGATATCTGAAGGTAGTCGCGCTTGCGATAGTAGTGCCAACCTTGGGACGTGCATTCGCGCTACATTAAAGCAAAGAAGTCGCTCAAAATAGCGGAATTTAAATGTTATTTTCAGTTCATGCAGTATATTTAGCTTATAAAACGTAAACGACGCCTTCAATTACTCCATCTTTCTCCCGCTGATCATTTTCTAGCTTTTCTACATTTTTCAAAAACCCTGCCAGTCTGTTTCGGTCTCAAGTGATATATCCTCTAGCGTTATATCGTGCAATTCCGGTAAGGACAAGTCACCTGTTACATTTCTTTAAGAATTCATCTTACCTTGGCCCAAGCTAGTTCTATGGAATTGAGATCACACATGTATGGGGGCAGTGTGGCTAATAAAACCAAAAATGCATCTGCTTTAAGAATCTCTTTAAGTTTGTTTGTTTCACTGGGCTTATAGGTGACTATTTTATACATAGAACTGTCACTATGAATCCCTTTGTTCTGCAACCACAATATAATAGCAGATTTCACAGCGTTCCTAGGCGGGGGTTTGTCTACTTTATACTCCTTTTTTCTATAATCCCGATAGTGACTCGTAGGATTTTACAACTGAAATTAAGTAAATTAGCAGTTAGTAAACTTAGGGCGAATAATACTGAAAGTAAGTGGCACCGTACCTAGCGGAACAATTGCGCGGAAATTTACAATACTCTAGTTATACTACGCTGAATGTCTATCTTCTCCCTTTCATTTCCCTACGATCATGAACTGGTGAATAGACTTGTATATGATACCAGCGTGCGCAAACCTTATGGGGATGGTAGAAAATGTTTACGTAGCTCGTCTTCCTCTGGTGTTCACGCAGTACACAGGCATCGTTCTGTAACCGACCATGACCACCTGTATGAGTAATTTGCTTGTTCTGCATAGCTCACTAGCGGTGAATGATCCGCTCAAGGCAGCGTTATCGGCTGTGACTGTCTGTTGCAGACTTCTGTTGGTGCTGTAAGGACCAAAGTTTGTTCACTGTGCATTTCAAAAGTTGTGTGTAAATTACTTCAGAGTATTATTATTATTATTATTATTATTATTATTATTATTATTATTATTATTATTATTATTATTATTACTATTACTATTACTATTATTATTATTATTATTATTATTATTATTATTATTATTATTATTATTATTATTATTATTATTATTATTATTATTATTATTATTATTATTATTATTATTATTATTATTATTATTATTATTATTGTGTTTTCTTGTCTTGCTGTTAGTTCACTAGAGTGTCTACCAAAATTTGGACACTATGTTTAAATAATGTTTATGTATGATACATAAACAAAAACCGAATTATGTGGACAGGTGTGTAAACAATTTCAGTTGACGTTTCCTAGTAATTTCAGTTCCAGTGGAGGCACTGTCGAATGTTTGGTTAATAAGTTTAGGACAACGGGATCCCTAAATGCTAAATGTAAGGAGTAAAAATGACATTCTGGTATGGAGCTTCATTTGAAAGCTGTCTAAAAAAGTGTTGTGTAAAAAATGGGTGTTTCATAAGCCTCTCTGTATACACATGCTGAACTTTTAAAACTGAAACCATACAGAGTAGATATTTTTAATTATTTACAGCCTCGTATCGATGAGAAATACCGGGAATGTCTTATTGTAGACGAACATCACTTATAACAAGATCAATACTCTTTGCAGTGCATGTTACTATTACTCATAAGTAAACAACGCAGAAATTTCAGAATGGGAAGCCCATATGTAGCCGTCAGAGAGCGGAACACGGATGCACGTGATCTGGGCCGGGTCGTAAAACGACCGCTAATGTGTGCTGCGATCCTGATGGAATTTGGCAGCTGTGTTAAAATGCAGTGCTATATGGTATATCCTGTCGACTTAAAGAATTTTCACAACAAAAAATACAGTGTTGAAAAAAGCTCCAGTAACATGAGAAGAAAGCTCCTAAACCTATTCTTATTTTTAATCGTATTCCTTTATGTTTCCTAAAGATTCACAGAAGTAATAAACAAGCATTTGGAAGATTTTCCCTTGTAAAATCCTATATGAGCATATAAATTAAGTACTTTGTGGCTTTTAAGCGGACGTCAAGGATAAAGATGGTCAATATTATTTTAAAATCACAATTGTTGTCATAACAGTTGTGCAGGTACCCCTTAGTTTCATAGTATTTAATTCTACCCAACGCTAATTCCTAGAAAAAGTGTCGCATAGTATAAGTCGTTGTAATAAAAGAACGACAGCCGTGGACAACGAAGGGTTGTTAATTTATAACTGTTTTTGTGAACAGGGAGCGGGCATTTTATCTTTTTCGGCCGTATTCGTAATACCGTATAAAGAGCCAGCATTCAAAAGTTCCAAAGCTCTCTGATTTATGGATACCAGTACCATTCTAAAAGTTAAGTGAAACTGAAACTTCGTGGTTTAGACCCCTAGTTGATCTAATATGAAATGACTCTGATGAGTCTAGTAAGTTATTGCACTCAGTAACAAGAAAGTTTTGGCCATATTTCAAAATTATAACGTTCATGATTATTTAAATATTTGTATAGTGTAAATTCATTGTTCTAGTAAAAATACTCCTCAGGATGCTTTTTAAAAATATTCATATAACAAACTAGTAAACCCTGTAGCGTTATTTCCGCCTGATAATTGGTGTCCAAAAATGGAAGTTTAATCTATCATAAATAAGGAAATACTGATAGTTAATCAGCACCCAATTTAATATTTATCATGTTTTTGATGCGATTGCATCGAAAATTAGATCAGTCAAAAGCCCTTGAAAATTTGCATGTATGTTTTAAGATTCATAAAAATTGGTAAATAAACATAGGCGTAGTTACACAGGGAAATCTGCAAGTTTTCGTTCAAGAAAACCGAATAATTCTGCAGACCGTTTGTGAAGCTTTTCGCGAAGCGTAATAAAACCTTTATGTCGTGAAGGAGTTTTACCCGTCTGTCCAATGACCTACGCGTCCGTTAACGGATTTTTTGACCACCGCTAAAATTCAAATGTTCAAAGAGAGAACCAATGAAGTTAAAAGCCCTATAGAAATGGCCAATCAGCGGGGAGAAATGCTCTTATGATGAAAAATTCAAAATCTTTCCACTGCCTTAAGACAAGTGTTGGAGAGAAAATCCGGACAGTTCGTCGATTTCACTGTGGACGCCAAGTGAATAAGTGTAATCACCACGCAAAGTGCCACAAAGTCGTAATACATCAAGTGATAGCAAAGTGTGTATAAAGGAAATGGATTTACATAGAACACTAGAGGGATTGAAGGCAGAACTTTCAGATATTCCTGTAACCCGGAGTGCCAAGATTAAATGTGCGGTTTGTGTTTCATTCTCGAGGAACCGCGTGAAAAGCCCGTTTCCTCCTACCACCGCCCAAAACATCGCTCCTTTCCCGAAGACTAAAATCTCTCGTTGGGACTGAGATCCTGAGAAATTGGCCCATCTTCAGCTGCATGGGCGAGACGAAGGACTTCGAGGCCCCAGGTCATCACTTGAAAACCCTGCAAATCTTACATCTTGTGGAGCACCTTGAGTATGGACAAATACTGAAAAAGATCCGCCTCTATTTAAAAATTCAGTGAAATGGTAGTTTGAGAATGCCAAGTGGAAAAAAAATGTCTTAAAGTTTGGAATTCACGCTCTTTTGTCATCAAATGATCTTTTTAATATTCCACAATTGTTGGTGAACTTCACTATTCACCTAAAGGAGTAAACGGAAGATATCAAGGAAGATGCATGATATACGTTCTTTAAGGGTTTTGTCTGTGAACTCCAATTTCTCAATCGTCCTTTTGGGCAGAATCGCCATTTAAGAGGATTATGTATGTAACCTTCACCTGGTTTCATATATTAATGTAAGACACCGATAGACTATTCTTTGAAGGATATGTTACGAATAATTGCACACCTTACTGTTATTGGCATTGTGTATGTGACATGTGGATACACTCGGCGATACTATAACATAGTATGTATATTCTCTCTGCAATATAGGTTTAAGATGGTAATTATTATTTATTTATGCCAAAAAACTTAATGCTGATGTTTTTATGAGGTTACTTAAGCCCGGGACATAAAGTACTTACTATTGTAAGTCGCTCCTGGGGTATTTATCTCTGATGTGAGATTCCCCTGTGGTCTAACCGGGAAAGTACGAATCGGTTGGGTAATTTAATTTCATACTGGCAAGTTCACAATGGTAGCTTAGTGGTTAGAGCAGCCGCTCGATAAGCGGAAGATCCGTGGTTCAAATTCCGGCTAGGGCATTGAATTTTTCAATCCTGATTCCTCTTATAGGTTTAAGACTTACTCCCTTATGGTCGGCCAGCTCTTCCCTATGTTTGATAAAACGCGCTCTTCTTATTCACTTTGCCTTGAATTGAAGAAGCAAATCCCACTAACTTTCATGCATTCAGTTTTCTCTCCTTAGATTTAATGCAACTTGGAGCTACTAGTACGTTTTCGTTATCACTGCTTCCTAATAATTTAACACAATCAAGGTGTTTGTGTTTTTGTGTTGTGTTTAGGTGCTTTTTCATTAGTTAACTAACGTGTGCTTGTGTATTTTAATTTTATCTTTATGAATACATTTCTGTGAAATTACTTTTATTTATAATATGGATGGCATGACAACAAAACAAAGATTAATGGTAAATTAAAATGAAAACTTCATAATTTGTAATAGTAAAGTCGAGGTTACCTACTGATCATGTTGAAAATGGTATTCAGCGAAATATAATGCAGTAACTTCAAAGTTCACCCATGATGAAACAGTTTTGTTTAGTAACTATGATTTCAAACAGTAAATTCACTGTAGTTGTACTCATATCAAGAACTTCTGTGAATATTCGCTGGTATGGTGTTGGCATGTTTTTGGTGGTCGTTAGACAATAAGTTGCTCTTTTAAACTTAATGTTTAATCCACAATTGAAAGCGATCACTACATGTGTATAAAATGCAAAAACCGAGTTTCCTCTTCGCTTTGGGGATCCCTGATTGATATAATTTATACTTTTTAAATTTTCAGTGTGGCTAAACATAGAAGTCTGTTGGTAATCGCAATAGAACGTTTCGATCCTTTCCCCTAATGACTTGCTGCTGATGGATATGCAGCTGTCGCAAATGAAATAATGTGTCTTGAGACATTGAATCATCGATCTCAGGATATTATAAGTAAAAGGGGCAGCTCAAATTTGATAGCCAGACTCTTAATAATATATATTCGACCAGTGAAATATCACATTAGATTTTGATACGAGTTAGCTTAAATGTATCCCACAATTAAGACTTTTCAGGACTAGGATTATCTTGTTGTAGTACTTCATGTTATATTATTGGGTTTTTCAGTTAATTTTGGGTGTTATATTTCGGAAATGATTTACCAGAGTAAACTCTTACTCGATATGCGTGATTATAGAAAATGTTTGACATTTCAGGCTAACCCCCACAATGACTTCAAGAGCATCCCTGAGGGCCTATGGTGGGCAATCGTGACGATGACTACTGTTGGCTATGGAGATATGGCACCTAAGACGTACCTAGGAATGTTCGTTGGAGCTCTTTGTGCTTTGGCTGGCGTGCTTACCATCGCCTTGCCTGTTCCTGTCATTGTTTCCAATTTCTCCATGTTTTACTCTCACACTCAGGTATTTACACTGTTTTTATATAATTGATATAATTTTTATACAATCGATATCATTGTACATTACTGTTACCATTCTGTGCGACACAATGTATGAGAAGAACGTAAATGGCACAAGTTACTTGAGTTTGTTCTCCGGAATAAATATTGCTGGAATAATTTATGCCATACACTAATGAGTGTTCCCTTCGTCGGGCTTTTAACCCTTATACTACTTTAGGACTTTCTGCCTCATTATGTCTGTCTTACTCTATTCCTTGCTCAAAAATCATACATTCAGAAGACTGGAAGAGATAAACTAGATAATACACACATTATACCAGCCGCTACTGTATCATTTAAGGATACAATTTATGAAGAGGTACTAAAAACAACCAAAATTCACAAACATTGATTTTAATGCTATTAAACACTTCAAACGGTTCAGTTTAGCTCTACATAGTTTTTGTGGCTGTAGAGCTTTCTAAACCAAATTCTATAGTGATTTGAATCTCTGCCTAGCTTCCTGTAGCGTTACAGTAAAGCAAGATAAGCTTTGCCAAGTTAAAGTGAACAATCCATTCAGTAAATGCCTCAGAAATCGTCAAATACTAAATTATTACCCATAGGGGAACAGAAAAATACGAATAATACGCACTAAATATCTTTTACGCAACATAAAGTTACAAACGGTATAATTTTATACCCATCATTTTAAGAAAACTTTCAAACTTTGCAAATTTTCAAGCAAAAACCTAAATTCTCTCATTTAGGTTCCTTTTCTTCCAAACTAATAAGATAAATGAAACTTCACCTCCACAATTTATTTCCAACTAAACGCACCCTGCGGCACAACAACCCTTTCCGCCTTGAGGCCGCCCTGACACTGCGACCACCTCCGCCACCGCCATCACCACCACCACCACCGCCACCACCACCACCACCGCCACCGCCACCACCATCACCACCACCACCTCCGCCACCGCCACCACCAGCACCATCACCACCACCACCACCACCACCGCCGCCATCACCACCACCATCACCACCACCATCAGCACCGCCACCACCACCGCCACCGCCACCGCCGCCATCACCACCAGCACCACCGCCGCCACCACCATCACCACCACCACCATCACCACCACCACCGCTACCGCCACCGCCACCACCATCACCACCACCATCCCCACCACCACCGCCGCCACCGCCGCCATCACCACCACCATCACCACCACCGCCACCACCATCACCACTACCAGTCGGCGGTCGGTCTGGGTGGCTCAGTTGGTTAGACGCTGGCCTACTGATCCCAAGGTCGCGGGTTCAAACCCGGCCTAGGTCGATGGTTTTTAAGTGTGCTTAAAAACGACAGCTCCATGTCAGTAGATTTACTGGCATGTAAAAGAACTCCTGTGGGACAAAATTCCGGCACACCGGCGACGCTGATGTGATCCTGGCAATTGACAGCGTCGTTAAACAACAAAATATTTTATTTTTTTACTACCAGTCGGTCTGGGTGGCTCAGTTGGTTAGACGCTGGCCTACTGATACCAAGGTCGCGGGTTCAAACCCGGCCCAGGCCGATGGTTTTTGAGTGTGCTTAAAAACGACAGCTCCATGTCAGTAGATTTACTGGCATGTAAAAGAACTCCTGCGGGACAAAATTCCGGCACACCGTCGACGCTGATGTGATCCTGGCAATTGACAGCGTCGTTAAACAACAAAATATTTTTTTTATCACCACCACCACCACCGCCACCGCCACCACCATCACCACCACCACCTAATGAAAGATGGGACATGGTCAGCGCCTCGCCCCGTCCAGGTCAATATTTGTGATCTTCGTAACCAGCGCATTTTATTGTTATACTATTAAAAAGTTTATGCCTAAGGTTTAATTTTTTTCAACAAATATTAACATGGTGCGCAGCAATTTTTCAAAACAATAAAATACATTAATATCGCTGAAACTGATCTATAAAAACTCGTGCAAGTTGGTCTGCATGTTGTAAATTAAAATCTGATTGCCATAATGAAATTTCGAATGAATTGATCAAAAACTGTGGAATTTTGTGTTGTGTTCTTAGTAATCGATGCAATGTTTTCTACAGTCGCAGCATTTGTCCTTTGAGTAACGTTGTGCTGAAACAAAGTTCAAATCCCACAATATGAGAGAGTAGCAGCATATTAACGGTTAGGTTCGATTTTAAGTGATGCGTCACAATAGAGAATAAATGTTAATTAAGATAATTGGCTAGGACTAGCAATAAAAGGAAAAATGCATTTGCATCTGTAAGCATTGCTAATAACTCACAATGAACGGTGAATATATAGCAAAAAGCATAGCTTGCAGGGGAATAAAAATGTTATAAATGCTGTACAGGTAATGCCACAATCCAATAATCCCTTTCAATTGAATTAATTATAGAAAATTGCCATTAGCTTTATCATACAGTTTCGTTTTTCACGTAAAATCAGTTTAATGTTCGGTGATGAAGTTGGCATAAGATTTAATTTTAGTATGAAGCATAAATGTTTCATAAACTCATTTCCTTTGTTTGGGGTTAGGGAGAGGGCTTCCATGTACATACAGCTTTAACATATAAGGTCATATCGGTGGCTGTGCCATTAGAGCAACTGCTCGTCGGCAATGATGTTTGCTCGCTTTCAGGTTGTGGTAAACTTTGAGTTTGTTTACTTTGGCTTTTTACTTATAAACATTAAACTTATACTACTTGACAAAGTCATGAGGCGTGTCGGAAAGAATGTGAAACTGCCCAGCTGTTTACGCGAGCTTATCGCACAAACAAGGCGAGACAGAGTGTGTACACCCTCTTCAGATGCAATCATATCTTCAGGATAGCAACGTCGCATATATTGGCAGGAGCGAGAGATCATCTATTTGTATTTTATCACTGACTATACGCTAAATTACTATTATTTCGCTCTTCTAATAAACAAGATAAGAAGCGACTGCAGCGCTCAAACACCAAGGTCAACGCCTCGTCGCTTTGTCAAGTAATACACACATACTCTTTGCAGATGATGTAATAACTACACAAACAAATGAAGATGATTTACAAAAAACTGTGTATGAACTAGGATAAACATTAAAGAAACATGGACTTAGGATTTCAATAAATAAAACTGAGATACTGGCATTTCGTGGTAAACCTCGAGTCCGATCAAAAATAGTCTTAACCAATTATGCATTAGAATTGGCAAATAAACGTAATTACTTAGAATGCAATATAAATAATAATAATAATAATAATAATAATAATAATAATAATAATAATAATAATAATAATAATAATAATAATAATAATAATAATAATAATAGTAATAATAATAATAATAATAATAATAATAATTATAATAATAATAATAATAATAATAATAATAATAATAATAATAATAATAATAATAATAATAATAATAATAATAATAATAATAATAATAATAATAATAATAATAATAATAGGTAATAATAATAATAATAATAATAATAATAATAATAATAATAATAATAATAATAATAATAATAATAATACTAATAATAATAATAATAATAATAATAATAATAATAATAATAATAATAATAATAATAATAATAATAATAATAATAATAATAATAATAATAATAATAATAATAATAATAACAATAATGATCTAAATAATAATGTAAATAAATTTCAGTATACATGTGGGACATTAGCAATAACTTTAAAAAGAAAAATAAGGAAAGAAACACATTTAAATGAAAAACTAGAGGAATATAGAAGCCAAGGGAAACAGCATGTACAAAAAATGGATGGAAACCCCTTCCCTAAGTTCTTATGAGTACGAGCCGATTGGAAGAAGAAACGTCGGTCGGAAGACCCATGAGGAGATAGAAACGTGAGGCCAGAACAGGAGAAATTCCTAATTCATGATGATGATGATGATGATTATGATGATTATGATAATTATGATGATGATGACGTCGATGACGATGACGATTACAACGACGACAATGATGATATGATGATGATACACAAAATACCTATTTTATTGCTCTTGAAAATCATAAACTAATGGAATATGAAGTGCTACCTGCCTAATCTGGAATGAATTTGTTCAATGAGTGTTGTAAATACGAGCATTGCCGTAAAATCAATTTAAAGTAAATATAAAGTAAATTTTAACTGACCAGGCCTTTCGCACAGTGGAAGACTTTTTTAAGTTGTAGTATGAAGTGTTAATTACGAATATCTACCTTTACAATATTTTTATACTGACGTGCACGTCCATGAACAAATTTGAATGTTATGAATAATCAATCAACCAATTGGCCAAATTTTTTAGAAAATATTTCTACATAACTGAAACTATAGTTCTTAGCAATGGTATGTCCAAAGTTATTACTGCTACATTTTTACCATTGCGAAAAACGTTTCAACTCATGTTTATTAATAAATATGTGTATACGATATTAATAGTACATATTTTATTGCCCGGGTAAAACCTAAAAATTAACGTTTCGTTGAATAGGTATAATGCCCAATAATTGTAGATTTTCATTCTACATTATATTCATTTCCCTTAACTTTGAGCAGAATTCTGCTTGGTAATGTTAAAGGGGGTAACATTTTCATTACTACTTTCTCATACACCTCTAATCGTGGGTTATTACTCCTATCAGGGTCAATCGGCGCTTTCTTAATCCACTGAAAGATTATTTGCGTGTACGATAAAACATTCTATTCATACATTGGCATCGACTGAAACATCTATTACCTGTTTGACAATGTAGCCACCTTTTCAACACTTCAACTCTGATATACCCAATGGCCTTACTTATACATCAGAGAAAATGTTAAAAATTTCATTGAACTCGTTATAACATAATTTCTAATATCTACATTAAGTTTCACGAAAGCATAAGTTTTTATTTGAAATTAGACAAACTAGACCAAAAAGGACGTGGTCAGTGGTCCGGTCCCTCCCGACCAGTTATGCGGTCTTCTCAACCAGAACTGTTACACATACCTACAACTAAAAATACTCTGAATCTCTCTCCCTCTATCTCTCTTCCACACTCATGTCCACTTTCTTTATATATAAAGTCAGTAAACACACACACACACACACACACACACACACACACACAGAGAGAGAGAGAGAGAGAGAGAGAGAGAGAGAGAGAGAGATACAGATATATACTGGGTGTCCGCCCTCCCCCCCCCCCAAAAAAAAAAACACTGACAACGTTTAGTATGTTGTGGGGGATGGCAAGCTCGGTTTCCAAATAGGAATTTCTGTCCGGAAATGCACAGTTTGGGCGCTGTAGAACGTTTAAGTTTGAGAACGAACGGTTGTGACAATTTGTTAATATTCCTTTTGGTATCTTACTAAGGAAGGTATGCAACCCTTTAGCCGTCTGTGTACTGGAGATGTACGACCCGAACATAACAACATTCCTGCGCATGCGCTAAATTCCTCCATAGAGTCCTTGGTGGGCAACCTACTGCGTTACGTGTGCTGTTTCTAATACAGGACCCTTTTTAAACAGCAGTACACGCTTGTGAGACACCTGGTTCCCCGCATGGCTTGCGGGCACCCCCGGTAACAGAGGAGTTACTCCAACAACAGCACAAGCTGAGCTCCCATACAGTCCTTCCAAGAGAAGCTTGGAATCAAAGTTCCAAATTTCAAACCTCCATATTTGGATTCAACACACCAGCAGTGCCCAACGAAAGTTGCACACTGAAAAGCAGCCGTTGAGGAGCATAAAGTTACTACCTCCTTTCTACCCTCAACCTTATCATCATCCGTCACCCTGAGAAACCCCACATCCCGTCATAAAGTGGTTAAGCTCTAAAAGGGTAGGTACATTATTGACACACCTCGGGCTGTTCTCAGCCTGTCAATAGCGGTATGGGTACAGCAGTACACAGCTGCGGAGATGACTGACATGAGTTCCAGCACACTTTGATGTAAATGTGTGTAATCACTTTAACGTCGCATATTCAAATCGATGGATTGGTAGAGGTGGAGCAGTTCCATGGTCAGCATGGTCGCCAGATCTGACACCTCTCGACTATTTTTTGTGCAGTTGTATGAAGAGTATGGTGTAATATACTCCTGCAACGTCATCAGTGGACCTTGTAGCTCGAGTCCACTGAGCGATTGAAAATCTTCAAAGACAACCGCACGTGTTGGGTCATGTGCATGAGGCTTAGCACCACCACCGATATAACGTCTGCAATGACGTGAGAGGTACACAGTTCGAAGCCGGTTTGTAATGTAGACAGCTCGGTTGTGAGGTTTATTGCGAAACGTGAACTTACATGCATCTCACACTTCCCTGTGCTACAGCGTCCACACCGTACACCTCCGGACAGGGGTTCCTATTTGAAAACCGATCCATTTGATGTCCCGCAAAACATATGTACTAACCGTTATCGGTGTTTTTTTGGGATAGTCTGTATATACCCCTTAAGACAAAAAAGAATTAGCAGACTCTGGAAGCGCATATTTGTCTAAGTCCATGTTGTTTCCGCGGTCGGTTTGCAATGGTGTCACCGTATGCGTGTCTTTAGCGTCGTTCTGTTGTCATTTCTCATATTGAGTCTCAACTATTCAATGTGAGCGGATGGCCGAGTGGTTGGACTTAGACAAATACACGCTTTCAGAGTCTGCTCTTTTTTTTTTTTTTTTTTTTTTTTTTTTTTTTTTTTTTTTTTTTTTTTTCCTTAGGGTGTATAAAATATGTTTAAACAGTATTTACACAAATAGTGTCTTTGGTATATGTACTTCCGTTAAATATGTCTGTTGGCTATTTACAACCAAGTCGCAGCATGTGGTCTTGCACCTGTTGGAAGCCAAATATACCTCCAATATTAATTTTCCCTACTTTTCCCATCTGCACGCATGCTGCTCAAACTATGTATTCTTGTTTCCCGCACAACGGATAGATCCTTCTGCGTGCATCGTAAACAATCTTGTGAGCTTTCCATCCTCCCAAACTAACCCATGTTGTTCCCGTCCTCTATTTCTTACTCGGCTTCAAAAAACATATCTGCATATCCACCAATTTCTATTTATTTCTGTAGCTCCAATAATGATCTTAGTCTGCATACAGATTCTATTTCCTGCCTGTTTATATGACACCGTCGTCTTTTGAATTGTTTCACCGAATTGTATCTGTTGTCATTAACCCTTTGTCAAATATCGTTTCAGCCAATGTCTAACGATCCCCCTTGTAGCCGCTCCACCATTTTAGATCCTTTATGTTTTTGTTTGGTGTCGATAACATATTACTCTCAGAATTGTTTGGTCATCTTTGATTACTCGTAGCCAGTATATAACCACGTTCATTTTAGCAAATACATTTTCCCAGCGGGCTATTCACGAAGCACTGCTCCCTAACCCTTGAATACGCTTCAAAAGTTACATTGTACTTTATTTACATTATTTACTCTCTGCTATCCCCATACCTCACATCTCTGTACTAACAATGACCTAACCATTGCCTTATACATGGTTTGTAATGTTTTTATTGGCATATCTCGTACCCCGGCGAGTATCCTCAGTGCTTCAGAAACCTGTACAATCCCTTTGTGCTTTATAAACACCGTGTTTCTGCTCTCCTATGTCTTAACCCACCCCTCTTTTACCGTAATATTTTCTTGTCCTATCCTAGCATTCAGATCAGCCATTATTATTATAAATTTAATATCCTGATATTTGTCCTTAATTTCTACAATTTTTTCTCCTAAGTCTGTAAAAGGACATGGTTCAGCATACTGGGACGCAACTGGCTGGCAATACACTGTTATAACAACAATACTAAAATTAGCCCCACAGCGTAACGGCCATTATCAGGCCAAGGCTTACCGCCCGACCGCTACGTCCCCCACCTACCTCTGCCCACTACAGGAGTCATGAGTGGGGTGCAGTACTAGAGGGTGGGACGTAGTCAGCGCTCCGGGCCGGTTATGCGGTCTTCGCGATCAGGGGCTGCTACTTCTAATCAAGGAGGTCCTCAATTGGCCCCTCAGGGACCTAACGAAGATGAATGCATCCCGCACCAAGTCCAGTATGGGCCGCGTCTTGTAGGCTTTTTTAAGAAATAAAACTGCGTTCGGCTTCTTCAATTGGCGACTGCAAGAAATCCACCCAATTAGTCACTGCCTGCTCTGACTAGTCGCGTTGTTCCGCCCTAATCCTGTTGGTTCCTTGTCCTCCAATAGGAAGTTGACCTGATAATAGGGTCTTTTATATCGTGTTGAATGGTTTACCTGTGTCACAGTTCAGACTGCTCTTTTCTTTAAATATTTTTATGCTTTTCCTCACTATTCGTTGAGACAAACTGTCACAGATTGCTAAAACTTTTAAATTGTCAAAGTCAATGTGGTGGCCGCTGTTTTCTGCATGTTCCACGATAGCAGATTTTTCTGGTTTAAATTTCATGTATTTTGTATATCTAAGTAATGAAATTCCTCTGTTTTTGCTTAACAGAGTGCTTTAATTATTCTTAAAGTAGTAACTCCAACTGGATATCTGTCCCTACTACGTCTCACTTCTGAGCCATTACAAACACCCTCGAATTAGTTATGTCCACAGTTTCATTATTCTTTAGCCAAGTTTCTGCTAACCAGACTATGTCCAAATTATTCATTAAGTTTAACAAAATAACATTCGAGAGTTTGTCCCTCAGACCTTCCACATTCTAAAATCCCACTGACAACTAGGCATCATGCTTCTATTTGATTGTTTCTTCCTTACCTTCTGTTAATTTTGAAAGTGAGAATTACTAAACCAAAGGTTATTCCAGTTAGGGTTTTAATGCAACTTAAACATGCAAGAAATTCAAATCTTATAGTTCAAGGATTTAATACATATTTCATTCATTGAAACCTTGGGATAAGGTTTTACATCATTAAAATTTATTCGCGTTTCTTTGAATGAAAGTGTCTAAAATATTGGTAAATTTTGTGTAAGGTATAATCTGATTCACTGTTGGTCCTCCGGTTGCCACGGCGTGACTCAGTTGCTGTATGTAGATAGCAAGTCTCAGGGTGATAGCGATAAATGCATTTGAATATTTACTCTGAAGTAATACAATGACTAAAACACTCTAAACATTTATTTAACTGAACTTTTACGATGACCAAAAACCACTGATTCACTCTTTGCTTCTTGATGTATAACTTTTATCACAATCTTTTAGACTTTTAGCCTTCTTGGTGTGAACATTTTTTCTAATCTTGGCAGTATAACTTTCTATGCCTACATTTTAGCGAAGGAATCATTCTTCATAGACGACATAAAGCGTAGCGTTGAACTTCCAGAAACTCAAGCAAACAGAATCTTCATTCAGGACAGGCTTAAAAAGGCAAAAGGGATTCCGATGGAAATTAAGGAAACAGAAGCAATGACAACAGACTTCTGGAAAGGCCCAAATTTTCAACTTCATTACCTATACACACGTTTGTGGTTCACGGCTTCCACAAAGCCGTGGAAGCCGTGATATGCTTTGACAGCACTTATCACTAAAGTCACACTTTTTAGTACCGCATCGTGTGTAGCAGTGTCATTTATGCCATGAATGTGTTCGCCCAGACTGAGAGGCAAGCTATCAGCACTGAACGAAACAGCCCCATGCACACGTTAAGGTTATTAAGAATTGTGGCTTTACTTATTACGATCCCAGAGACGGCTGCATCTGTAACTTATGCAATAAATCATGTTCAGAGTATCACTTATTAAATTGCGAAAGCAGAGACCACTCATTAAATGCATTAAGTAAAGACTGATGAAAAATTACCATTTTAATATTGTACACATTGTGTTTAATAACTTTTTTATACAATAACTTTTGCGATCACCCGTTGTTGTGAATTTCACTATATGACTATCGCTAACAAATTCTTTTCTTCAACAAAACTTATACTTAATTAATGAAATAACATACAACGTTACTTTTCTCCCTTACTTCGAGAAAATTAATAAGAACTCCATAAATTAATAAGAATCAAATATAATTTCACCTGAGATCTTAAACATAAATATCAGTTCCAAATGCCACTCGTCAAAATATATGTAGCTTTTGTTTTCAAGTCATTTTTCTTTTTTGCATGTGAGAATTGATATTCTAGGAACATACACAATATTTTTAAACATATTTACAAAATTTATTCTCATCCCTTTTTGCGGTTAAATTAAAATTATGTTGTTGTTTAACCATACTGTCGATTGCCAGTATCACATCAGCGTCGCCAGTGTGCCGGAATTTGGTCCCACAGGAGTTATTTTACATGCCAGTAAATCCACTGACATGGAGCTGTCGTTCTTAAGCACACTTAAAAACCATCGACCTGAGCCGGGTTTGAACCCGTGACCTTGGGATTAGTAGGCCAGCGTCTAACCAACTGACCCACACAGACCGACCTTTTTTGCAGTGTGTAGTGTTTCTCTGGTCCTATTTTCCTTTTTCCTGATTCCCTTTAAGTCTCTTCAGGACAGTTTGGAGTGGTTTGGATAATTATATCTACTCCCATAACGTCACCAAGTACCTACACTTTTTGTTCTGTTTCCAGACTTCATTTGTTTTTAACCTAAGTGCGTTTGGTATGGGTCTGCTTTTGTGCTATTATGCTACAATATTATTAACTTTAAAGGTGTGAATGTGCTTGCTGCACAAGCCAGATTTCGAACTAAATACTTCTTCATTCCTCTTTAAGCATATTGTAATTTTTCTGTTTGTGTACAAGCGGGGTTACACGCGTTTCTGCTTTCTCTTGTATCAAAAACTCCCTTTTGCTCTCCTCCCCCAACTTCTCAGGTTTGCTTCTGGCTACATTTAGTTCTGTCAGTTGGCAGCTTACTCATTGGGTGCTATCGCATTACATGTTTTCATTTTTGTCAAATACTCCTCCTTGAAAATTATATCGATCAATACTTTCTACCAAAAACCTCTCTCTCTCAACCTCATTTTCTTCTGACAATATTCAATCCTCTAGTTTCTTAACAATTATTGCAGTAAGTCTTCACTTATATGATGTACTCGCGCCTGTATCTAGGATAAACCGCTGTTTCTGTCCTGGACCTCTTGCGCCGTTGGCAATGAGAGATTCTGGAACATCCACCGTACTCACCCGATATAAATCCCTGTGGCTACGATCTCTTTGCCAAATTGAAAGAACCACTGTCAGAGACCCGGCCAGTACCAGAGATGACATTACCCATGCTATAGGACGGTTCCTATGGGACTTCAACAGAAATAGCGCAGATGGCATACGAGGCCTTCCCAACATTTGGCCAAAGGTCCTAAACAACGGGGGCGATGATACTGACACTGTGTAATTATAAGTACCTCTGCCAATAAAGTCATTTAAGAGAAAAGAATATTCTCATTACGTTTTATCTAACCCTTTTGCTTATGTACTGGGCTTAGCAGAGTAATTTATCCTGTACAATATTTAGACATATTTTATCAGCCTAGTTTATGAATAATGCGGGTTTTGAACATCTCCAATATCGTATATTATGCAGTTATTCGTTGCTTTTTTTTTGTAATAGTGTATGTGTTTTGAAAATTCAAAAGAAAGTTTTATGAATTAGTTTGTGTTGGTTATTGCTCATGGTGGGCCTATTTGTAATGGGTATCTTGATGTCCACTTTGTGGATTAAGCAAAACTTTGCAGAATGTTGGGTGTATACACCTAAAAGTGTTGAGTGTTTATCCATATGATTTTAATACTTAAGTGTAAACATTTTAAAAAAAGATTAAACTGTTTAGTTAACGATTCCATGCGTTGCAAATTTAATGCGATTTAGTTCTCAACTGCTTTATGTTATGACTTAAAACTTATTGTAACATTTTATTTAATTTCTGCATCCAAATGCGCGATTCAGTATTATGTATTTTACCAACTTTATGTATTTTTTCTAATTAAATACTCCATTCAACAGTAAAACATGTGGATTTTAAACGGAGTCCACATGGCATTTTACAAAATCACACATTCTGAAACATGGTCAGAAACTTTGTTTAATGATTACCAAGGTGAAGTTTGACCTGCTCAAAACTTGTATTTTACTATTATATGAGTTAAAATATTCTTTACTTTGATTTGTTGTTAAAAGCATAACTATTATAATTCTGAGTGTGAAGTTTTTTCTAAGTTTCTGGAAAAAGAATCATGGAAATATTGCAAATTGTCCTAATATTAATGATGCTTTTACACTAAGGTGAGTCAGCCACCCCTTATATTTGGAATGTAGGCCACCCATCAAACGCCATGTGCGCTTTAGTCCAGTTTTCCGCTTAGTAAAAGGTATTGCTTGACGATCTTAGAGGATGCGCAAAGTTTAGAGAAATAGCAGGTTTAGGGGCAGAACGTACTCCTCGCTAAAGTACACTTCAAAAACACACCACTCGTTTACTAAGAGCGAATTCCGAGTTTCCAGCCTAGAGTATACATAGCAACAGAATTCAGTAAAGGCCTTTGAAAACACGGACCTATCATATGAATACATTAACAACATTAGATGAAAATAAAATGGCGGATTCTTGTACTTAGAGCTGGATTGGCTGCAAAAAAATGACAGACACGCCTTATCCAACATGGACCCGTACAGTCAAAACGCACAAATGATTTAATAACGGGTTATTTAAATTTTGGCGTAAACTGCGTGTCGTACAACTAAAATTACATGCATAATAGCTTTTACCATTTAACTAATAATATGAAAACGCCCAGCAAATGTTTAAAACTGCCTCAAAGGGCTAAATTACGCCCGAGAAGTCACGAGGTGGCAATGGTATACTGCCTGGAGCACTGCCTCTCTAGGGCTGGAAATCGAAGTGTACTTTAGAGTAAACCTACAAATAGCTGAATAGAATTATGACTGTATTCTGTGCGCTAACCCCCGTGACACGGGTTCGCGTCTCGACACTGTACTTTTTTTTTCTTCCCTTCCCTTTCTTCTTTCTTTTCCTTTCTTCTGTTCATCAAAACTTGGAAAGTGAATTCACAATAATCTAATCTTAACGTCTCTGAGAGATTAGGATATACTTTGCTTGTCTGCTGCATTGGACTGGCATGATGTAGTGTGTTATTATAAATACCGACTCCTTTCATTTTCCACGTGTATGCTGTCACGCGATATTTTCTGACATTCCTTCACCATGTATTCGACCGATAAGTACGTTGATATGCCTTTGATCTACGGAGAAGCAACAGCCAAAGTGCAAGCAACTCAAAATCTACACCGGGAGAGTTGTCCTCATATGTAATAATTCCATAAAGTAGAAATAAAAAAATTACCAATTCAAATAATAACAGCTTTACACATAATAATTGTTCAATTAACGTTATTTGTAAATATTACGTGGTAAAAAATCAGTACATGCAGGGAATTCGAACTACCTTTACAGCACATGGATTACGTAAGAATCGTACGCTCGTTAGTTACTACGTAACGGAGTTACGTTGTAACTTCAGAGATAACCGTAGACAAATACATCCATGTTGATACTTGGGTAGAACCTAGCATAGGGGCCGATGTTTTCATGTTAGAGTATAAATGCGTACTGCATAAAACTGGAAAATAAGGGGCAGCTGACTCACCTGGTATATATGATACGCAGATATAACAGTTAACTTGCGACTATCCAAAAGTGTAATCAACTATATGATTCCGAGGCTGAGGCCAATTATATGCACAATATTTCTTCATTCCCAAGGCAACACTAATTTAAAAGTAGTAAACCCTGTAATAATCATAACTTTTGTATATATATAAATTGATAAAGCCCACAATTTCTCCAAAATTCTAACCTTCTAAGCTTATTCGTTTTAAATGCTTTTGGTTTGGTGTCTTTTTGTTAATTATAGCAAGAATGTTCAGCATATTCGTTTTATAGGAAATTTATCTCTTTTTATGCCTTTAAATTCTTATGTGTCCAGAAAGTGAATGATTTATAAATTTCGATAAGGAAGAGCCATTGTATTAAATATCTTAGAGATTTAATTTTACAAAGAGTTACGTTATGAAAATGGTCTTTGATTTTGTTTTACCCTTGAAATATGTTTTAATATTTTAATAATTCTACTACTTGTATCTTTATAACTGTATGCAGTTAATGAAAAATTAGTTTCTTCATGTTAATTTGTTTATCTATGTGCAGAAAGAAGAAGAAAGGCTTCAACGCAGGACTTTGATATATTTCATTTTTTTTATTTATTGTTTTTGCCATTGAGTATACAGGTGCAATAGGCATGGTCAAAATGTTACATATTACATAATAATATCAGTATCAAAGAACACATCAATATTATGAAATTCATTGTCAAATAACCAGTTTCTTATTTTGGTCTTGAACTGTGCCATATTTAGTTCTTTCATGTATAAAGGCAACTTATTGTAGGCCATGGTGCTGGTCATTAAATTACTTTCTTTAACTTTCTCTAACCTTGCAAAAGGAAGATGTAACTTGCCTAGATTTCCAGTATTTAAATTGTGTACATGCTTATTCAATGAGAACTGATTCAGGTTCTTATGGACATACAGCAATAACTGCAATATATAACAATTATACACTGTTAAAAGTCTCTGTTCCTTAAACATATCATTGCGAACTGTGATTTCATTGTGTGTCAAAATAAAAGTGGTATGATCAGCATATAAAATTGATTTAACTGGTATGTTATATGGCAAGTCATTTATCACAATAAGAAACAAAAAGGTCCTAAAATAGTTCCTTGTGGTACACAATAATCTTTACAAGCAGTTGTACTTTTTAAGCCATTCACAAAAACGGTATGGTTACATCGAGTTAGATAGTTATACATAAAATTGTACTCATTGTTTATAATTCCAGAATACTCTAGTTTCATTAATAACAATTCGTGTGGAATATAATCAAATGCTTTACTTAAATCAAATAGTAAAACTAGAGCATTTTCTTTCTCCTCAAAGGCTTTATATCTGTACTAATTCCTGGATAGCATCATGTGTACTTCTTCCTTGAGAAAAGCCAAGTTGAGAAGCACTAAGAATATTATATTCGCTAGTGTATTCCCTTAACTGATTTAGTACAACACTTTCAAAAACCTATCCCAGTATAGGTACAATAGTAATTGGTGTATAGTTCTCTGGCTTGTGTACATCATCTTTTTTTAAGGAACAGTTTTAGCGGTCTTTAACTCCACAGGAAAAATCCCAGCATTTAAACATAAGTTGATACACAGAGTAAGTGGCTTCACAATATAATTTATAATAGATTTTATTACTCTATTACTAAGTCCATATATATCAACACTAGAAGAATGTTTAATTTTATTAATAACTTGAATAACCTGTTCTTCAGTTACTTCTTGCCATCTAAAATTTGTGATGCCATAAAAATAATTATTGTTTAACAAATTTATAGCTGACCCATTAAACTGCTTTGACATTTGTCTTGCTTTATCACAGTTCAGTTTTACAGATTCATAAAAATAATTTTTATATACTTCTGGTGCAATACATACTGAAATCATGGTTACACTATTATTAATATCACTTTTCACAACATCCCATACTGCTTTGCATATATTTTGTGAATTTTCAATATAGATCATATTATTTTCTAGCTTTGCTGCTTGTAGTGCAAATTTATATTTATTTCTATACTGTCTGTACAATCTTAAAGTTCCTTCAGATTTAGTATTTTATATACAGTATTGAGGACCATAACCTTATTTCTCACTTGTCCCAAGTCAGAACTAAACCAAATTTTTATTGGTTTATGATTCTTCTTTGTTTTATTTTGCATAAGGACACTGGGGCAATATGTACTGAATAAACGTAAAAACACATTAAAATGTTTTAAACGCTGTATCAGCATCCATAAAACCACACAGTAAAATATCTTTCCAAGCTATACTACTGAGAGATATACTAAAATGTTCAAAATGATAATTAGTAATGATTCCTTTATAACTTACATTTTTAGATGAACACTCTTCAGATTTGTTCCCTAGCAATGTAAAACTCAAATCAGAATGGTCGGACAGTGAAGGATCATTTACCTTAACCTCATGTTTGCTTTTGTATATTTGTAATAAAATTACGAACACATGCTTTATCTCTGGTAGGTAAATTATGAGTGCAATGACAATTCACTCCATTGAGCATATTACTAAAACTTATATTATTAGAATTTAAATTAGACATATTTATATTAAAATCACCACTGATTAAAATTTTCTCATACTTTCCATTGGAATATAGCAAAAATTGTTCGAATGCAAATAAAAATTTTCCATGCTACCGCTTGGGAAGACAGACAGACTTGACAGACTTAAGAAAATATTATGACTATAATGTGCTATATAACCGGAAGTTTATGCTACTAATAACTATCTCAAAACGATGTTTATAACCCCTCAATGCAAAGTAAAACTGGTGTTTGAAAATACGATGTTCAAATCTGTAATTAACAAATTAAGGGGAGTCGAAATGGGATTTTCGTGATTTTCTTCCATTTCCATCTTTTAATTCCACATGAATATTTCGAATCTTCTGCTCATTCGAGGTACGCTAATGGTAAACATTTCAAAAGTATTGTTGAAAGTAATACTACATTTTGGTGCACTCACTTGGTAAAACATCAATAACGTGGAGTGGAGTGGAGTGTTAAATTTAAGGGCCCGTCGACAACAAGGTCATTTGGGCCCGATCAATAACGTTGTAAATATTAGTGTTAGAGAGGAGATCTTCCTTTTTAATTTTGATCGGAAAGGTTTACTTTAGCTATTGGCTTCCCGCTCATATTTCCGTCATGTGGGAGTTTCGAGGAACTGCAAAGTTAGGTTACATTGTTTATGCTTCATACGGGTTTAGTATTTTATTGCGTGTTCTACAAGTATGACGAAACCAAAAAGCGTTTCCAACAGGATAAAGTTTACAGGTAACATATTATATGCCCGTAAGCATTTTAAAAATGCTGTTTCATATGAGTTTATGTCAGCAGGTGCAGTAAATGGAAGCATTTTGGAACCTAAACCTCACTTATCAAGTGCTTCACAGAGGAAGTTACAAATAGGCGAGGAAGTTTATGATACTGTAATTATTATTATGACAAACATAATAATACATTTAAAAGTTCTTACTAAAACGTTGTTTGAAGGTATTAGTTGCAGTCTTTGTGGAGGAAACATAATTATTCTAGGGATAAAGGTAAAAAGTGTGTTGGTGATTTTTTGCTTAATTTTATGTTGGAGAGTAATTTCTGAAGAAGCACAACATTCTATAAAAATGCGCATTATTTCAATTGGTAGTATAATTAGTAGTAAGGGATCAAAGTTTTACCACAAATTTGCCCCTAAACAGGAGTTATTTTAACGAAAATGTTTTGTGTGTATGGAATATTTATTATTTTAAAACTTAAAAACCATAATTTTTCAATAAAATTATAAGAGATTTACTAAAAAGATCACAAATTTCCTTCTAATGAACAAAAGTATTTTTTTTTTCAATAAACTGTAAAGGAATTATTGAACATTTATCTTGAAAAATTTAGCTCATTGTCTTAAATAGTTACTGAGATAATGGGCCAAAGTTTAATATTGGCAAGATAGGGCATTTCGACTCCCTTAAACAGTTTTCACAGCTCCTTTTTAATATGTCATCCTAGTATGGTATATACTAGGGTAGGGTATCTATATAATTGCAAATCCTTTAGCCATGTTCAACTTGATAATGTAAACAGAAGTGAGTTGTAATTGCAAGATGAACTGCACTTACCTTAGTGTGTGAGTCTCTTCGATGGAAGTACAAGTCTGCGCCGCAGTCACCAAGGGAATAACTGCTTCTTTGTCTGGAGCTGAAGATATAGCCCAATCACAGAGGGTGTGGGTGTATCAGTTTCGAGGAATATCCGCTAAGGTCATCACAGCTGTCATTGGCAGATGAACAGTTATAAAACCTTTTCATGCAGAAATATTGTTTTGGTGTGAAAGAAGCAGCAATAATTTGCGTGAGTGTATCCAACTGTATAATGCACTCATATGTAAACACCTACACTCAATGTGATTAGGCACGTAGGTGATTACGCAAGGTAACCACTCTCCCGTAAGACTGCGGATTGAGATTCACATTTTCCACAACGTGCCTCATGGTATGAGTTATGAAATATCCAATTAGAATTCTGACATTTTAATTGCCTATTTCTTAAAGCATTTTGCATAATAATGAACTTTTTTTTTCATTTAATTCCAATTGTCGTGATACATTTCTTTCAATAAGATGACGCTATTTTACCATTTTAATTAAAATGTTTTACAGGTGTATTAATATAGTTTCAAAGTTAAACTTAAGTTCAAGTATGTTAAATCAAGGTCTCAAGAACACAATCAGAAATATTTATTTTATTACTGTAAACTTTGTGCACAAATATATCTTTAGCTTTAGTGTTTTAGAAAATCACTTTGAATGCTTCCCACTTCGTTAATTTTTTCAAAGGATTATACACACATGTCAATATTCCTCAAAGCAGGTAACATGTGCGACAGTGTTCAAAACTACAAATGCCACAAACAGGAATGGAAGTTTTGCCCATCCAATTGTTCTTGTTGTTCGGTTTGTTTGTGGCTATAGGAGTTTCTATTCAATTAACATAGTGCACTCTAAAGTCCATCTACCCACAAGATGGCAGGGAGAAGGGGAAACCATGGAGCCTAAATGGCGGTCCTGCTCTAAATGGAAATAGACAAACACGGCATACGAGTAGAACCATGCATGGCTGTTGTCGACAGTCGCTTCCCAGGCAAATAGAAGCAAAACGAGAAATCTTTCTTCACCCACCAACACGAGCCGAAAATTCGCTTCACCCCTCAGGTTTTACTAGGTGGAACTGCACCTGGGGAAGTGCATTCAATGTGACGGCTTTGCTCTGAATTAGATCCAACCAATAGTCCCAAGTCCAATTGCTGTTGGGCCTCTATGCTTTTTTCATTTTTTTTTTCATTTTTTTTTTCATTTTTTTTTATCGTTAGGTGAATGTAAGGGTGACTCCTATGTTATCACGAATCTTTAGTCCCCTGCTTGCTATCCCGTCATCTAGTATCGTCTGGTTCAGGTTGAAAGGGCCAGAGGACGGCGTTTGGTGTGTTCTGGCTGGGCGGCGGCTATGCAATTTGGAAAGTAGCATTGATTGGACTGCTGATGGACCCGACATCTGGAGCCATTTCTGGAATGAATGAATGAAAAAGGTATTTGGGCATGTTTTCCAACATGCCCTGGCTGTTATAGGGACAGTCCCTCTTCAGCCGCGTTTTTGAGTTTTTGTTGTGTTACGGGGCGGAGGGGTCTTTCGTGTGTGCGTTTTGTGGTTTTGTGTGTTCGTGGTGTGGTTGTGTGGGTTGGTGTGTGTGTTCATCCCTGTATGTGTGGTGGTGGCTTCTACCCTCTGAGAAGATGGTAATTTTGTTCTATTGTGTGGTTATGTGTGTGTGTTGCTGCAACAGCTCATGGTTAGTTTTTGTCTGTGTTGTGTGTTATATGAGTTTTGTTATGTGTGTGTAAGTGTGTTTGTGTTTACTGTGTGCTTGTGTTTTTTATAGTGATTGGTGTGTTATCAATGGTCGTGTGTGTCATTGTTATGTGTTTTCATCGATAAATATTGCCAGCTGGTTGCCAACTCTGGTCGTGTTAACTGCTTTTTTGAGCGTCTTTTGTGCTGTCTGTGTTAGGTTGTGTAAGAAACGTGCTCTGTGTGCGGGTGGTGTAATGTCATATATGGGTGGTATCAGTGTGCTGAGTATTTGTTTATTGTCGTGTTTGTGATGTCGCGTATGTATTTTGTAATGTTTTGCTGTATGTTTTTGAGTTGGTCTTGTAGGGACTTGATTTGTTGTTCTGATTGTGATATTACGTCTTGGAAAGTATTTACTGTTTCGTGTTTTGACATGTGTTTTTTAGTTTCTGGGATCTTTGGGTAGTTTGTCTCGGGCCAGTCAGTCACGTGTTGTGGTTTTGGTGGCGTGGGGATGTTGTGGGGGAAGATGTAGGTCTTGGCGGTGTGTTCTGGTTGTGTCGGGGGTGTTCTGGGATACATCGGGCATTTTACTTGCCCGGTGTAGTGCCCGTTTTGTCGGCAGGTGGAGCAGTCGGGTGTGTTATGTCTTATGGGGTGGTTGCATCGTCCTGTGTCGGAGTTATGCCCACAGTGAAAACATATGGGTTGTTTTGTGCAGTTTTCTTCTTGATGTCCGTACTTCTGGCATTGTCGGCATGGAACGTGTCTGTCGGTATGCTTTAAAGGCTCCGCCCTGAAAATTTGTTTTTCAATGACGGCGCCTTCTTTAAGTATAGTGTTGATGGTCGTGATACATGTGCTGAATATTCTTACAAGTTGTGTCTGTCGGTTTTGGCTGATTATCCTGGATACGCGGGTTATTTCCGGGTATGTGTCTCGAATGCTTTGTAATATCTCGTCGTCTGTTATGTCGTAAGGAATGCCTTTTACGACTGCGGTCAGAGTTTTTCGTGGTCTACTAGGTTCTGTGTCAGGGTTGGGTGTGGGTCTGGGGGTCATTTCTGGGGCCATTCCTGGATCTTAAAGCTCCTGGAGGCTCTAGGCTTGTAGGCAGGTCTAGTCAGCTTCCGGTTGCGTTCAATTTGGAACCGTTTATAGGGACCCCGTCTATACCTGTACACATCGTCGTCCAGATCAGGTAGTCCTTCGGGTCTCCCACTCAGCCCTCCCTGCAAGTGGTCACGTTAGAAACAAAGAAGCCTAATTGCGATGCTTCTACCTAAGTTTTGGGGCTCCTCCGTGATCTGTATTCCTACACCTATTTTGAATTACTTTCATGCATTGATACTGATAATATGAATAGTTTTGTTTTTCTTCACAATTTTATTATTACTCAGAAAAGATATGTTGTTATATTCGTGTTTAATGCCATTTGTTGACACAGACAAACTCATTTTCAAAAATTCAGGTATTAGCAGGCTGTAGTTTCTGCAGAATTAGTCAGTCAATCAGTCAGTCAGTCACTCAGTCAGTCAGTCAGTCAGTCAGTCATTCAGTCAGTCAGTCAGTCAGTCGGTCGGTCGGTCGGTCGGTCGGTCGGTCGGTCGGTCGGTCGGTCGGTCGGTCGGTCGGTCGGTCGGTCGGTCGGTCGGTCGGTCGGTCGGTCGGTCGGTCGGTCGGTCGGTCGGTCGGTCGGTCGGTCGGTCGGTCGGTCGGTCGGTCGGTCGGTCGGTCGGTCGGTCGGTCGGTCGGTCGGTCGGTCGGTCGGTCGGTCGGTCGGTCGGTCGGTCGGTCGGTCGGTCGGTCGGTCGGTCGGTCGGTCGGTCGGTCGGTCGGTCGGTCGGTCGGTCGGTCGGTCGGTCGGTCGGTCGGTCGGTCGGTCGGTCGGTCGGTCGGTCGGTCGGTCGGTCGGTCGGTCGGTCGGTCGGTCGGTCGGTCGGTCGGTCGGTCGGTCGGTCGGTCGGTCGGTCGGTCGGTCGGTCGGTCGGTCGGTCGGTCGGTCGGTCGGTCGGTCGGTCGGTCGGTCGGTCGGTCGGTCGGTCGGTCGGTCGGTCGGTCGGTCGGTCGGTCGGTCGGTCGGTCGGTCGGTCGGTCGGTCGGTCGGTCGGTCGGTCGGTCGGTCGGTCGGTCGGTCGGTCGGTCGGTCGGTCGGTCGGTCGGTCGGTCGGTCGGTCGGTCGGTCGGTCGGTCGGTCGGTCGGTCGGTCGGTCGGTCGGTCGGTCGGTCGGTCGGTCGGTCGGTCGGTCGGTCGGTCGGTCGGTCGGTCGGTCGGTCGGTCGGTCGGTCGGTCGGTCGGTCGGTCGGTCGGTCGGTCGGTCGGTCGGTCGGTCGGTCGGTCGGTCGGTCGGTCGGTCGGTCGGTCGGTCGGTCGGTCGGTCGGTCGGTCGGTCGGTCGGTCGGTCGGTCGGTCGGTCGGTCGGTCGGTCGGTCGGTCGGTCGGTCGGTCGGTCGGTCGGTCGGTCGGTCGGTCGGTCGGTCGGTCGGTCGGTCGGTCGGTCGGTCGGTCGGTCGGTCGGTCGGTCGGTCGGTCGGTCGGTCGGTCGGTCGGTCGGTCGGTCGGTCGGTCGGTCGGTCGGTCGGTCGGTCGGTCGGTCGGTCGGTCGGTCGGTCGGTCGGTCGGTCGGTCGGTCGGTCGGTCGGTCGGTCGGTCGGTCGGTCGGTCGGTCGGTCGGTCGGTCGGTCGGTCGGTCGGTCGGTCGGTCGGTCGGTCGGTCGGTCGGTCGGTCGGTCGGTCGGTCGGTCGGTCGGTCGGTCGGTCGGTCGGTCGGTCGGTCGGTCGGTCGGTCGGTCGGTCGGTCGGTCGGTCGGTCGGTCGGTCGGTCGGTCGGTCGGTCGGTCGGTCGGTCGGTCGGTCGGTCGGTCGGTCGGTCGGTCGGTCGGTCGGTCGGTCGGTCGGTCGGTCGGTCGGTCGGTCGGTCGGTCGGTCGGTCGGTCGGTCGGTCGGTCGGTCGGTCGGTCGGTCGGTCGGTCGGTCGGTCGGTCGGTCGGTCGGTCGGTCGGTCGGTCGGTCGGTCGGTCGGTCGGTCGGTCGGTCGGTCGGTCGGTCGGTCGGTCGGTCGGTCGGTCGGTCGGTCGGTCGGTCGGTCGGTCGGTCGGTCGGTCGGTCGGTCGGTCGGTCGGTCGGTCGGTCGGTCGGTCGGTCGGTCGGTCGGTCGGTCGGTCGGTCGGTCGGTCGGTCGGTCGGTCGGTCGGTCGGTCGGTCGGTCGGTCGGTCGGTCGGTCGGTCGGTCGGTCGGTCGGTCGGTCGGTCGGTCGGTCGGTCGGTCGGTCGGTCGGTCGGTCGGTCGGTCGGTCGGTCGGTCGGTCGGTCGGTCGGTCGGTCGGTCGGTCGGTCGGTCGGTCGGTCGGTCGGTCGGTCGGTCGGTCGGTCGGTCGGTCGGTCGGTCGGTCGGTCGGTCGGTCGGTCGGTCGGTCGGTCGGTCGGTCGGTCGGTCGGTCGGTCGGTCGGTCGGTCGGTCGGTCGGTCGGTCGGTCGGTCGGTCGGTCGGTCGGTCGGTCGGTCGGTCGGTCGGTCGGTCGGTCGGTCGGTCGGTCGGTCGGTCGGTCGGTCGGTCGGTCGGTCGGTCGGTCGGTCGGTCGGTCGGTCGGTCGGTCGGTCGGTCGGTCGGTCGGTCGGTCGGTCGGTCGGTCGGTCGGTCGGTCGGTCGGTCGGTCGGTCGGTCGGTCGGTCGGTCGGTCGGTCGGTCGGTCGGTCGGTCGGTCGGTCGGTCGGTCGGTCGGTCGGTCGGTCGGTCGGTCGGTCGGTCGGTCGGTCGGTCGGTCGGTCGGTCGGTCGGTCGGTCGGTCGGTCGGTCGGTCGGTCGGTCGGTCGGTCGGTCGGTCGGTCGGTCGGTCGGTCGGTCGGTCGGTCGGTCGGTCGGTCGGTCGGTCGGTCGGTCGGTCGGTCGGTCGGTCGGTCGGTCGGTCGGTCGGTCGGTCGGTCGGTCGGTCGGTCGGTCGGTCGGTCGGTCGGTCGGTCGGTCGGTCGGTCGGTCGGTCGGTCGGTCGGTCGGTCGGTCGGTCGGTCGGTCGGTCGGTCGGTCGGTCGGTCGGTCGGTCGGTCGGTCGGTCGGTCGGTCGGTCGGTCGGTCGGTCGGTCGGTCGGTCGGTCGGTCGGTCGGTCGGTCGGTCGGTCGGTCGGTCGGTCGGTCGGTCGGTCGGTCGGTCGGTCGGTCGGTCGGTCGGTCGGTCGGTCGGTCGGTCGGTCGGTCGGTCGGTCGGTCGGTCGGTCGGTCGGTCGGTCGGTCGGTCGGTCGGTCGGTCGGTCGGTCGGTCGGTCGGTCGGTCGGTCGGTCGGTCGGTCGGTCGGTCGGTCGGTCGGTCGGTCGGTCGGTCGGTCGGTCGGTCGGTCGGTCGGTCGGTCGGTCGGTCGGTCGGTCGGTCGGTCGGTCGGTCGGTCGGTCGGTCGGTCGGTCGGTCGGTCGGTCGGTCGGTCGGTCGGTCGGTCGGTCGGTCGGTCGGTCGGTCGGTCGGTCGGTCGGTCGGTCGGTCGGTCGGTCGGTCGGTCGGTCGGTCGGTCGGTCGGTCGGTCGGTCGGTCGGTCGGTCGGTCGGTCGGTCGGTCGGTCGGTCGGTCGGTCGGTCGGTCGGTCGGTCGGTCGGTCGGTCGGTCGGTCGGTCGGTCGGTCGGTCGGTCGGTCGGTCGGTCGGTCGGTCGGTCAGTCAGTCAGTCAGTCAGTCACTCAGTCAGTCAGTCAGTCAGTTAGTCAGTCGGTCAGTCAGTTAGTCGGCTGATGATGTACGAATGTGTTCTTTTCGTCTCTTTTTTTTCTCTTTTTATACGATCTAACATATTTTTCATACTGGCTTTAAATTGCAGCTACAATAATAGTAGTGGGCAACATAATTATGTGCCACCACTTACATTATCCAATGCTTCAATGTTATTTTTAAACTGTTCCTGCCTAAACTTTTGAGCATTGGGCGGTTTTTAGCCTTTTCCATTGCTCACTTACAGTTTTAAAACTATTGCCAAGAAAACACGCAAACACGACACAGCACAACACCCACGCATTTCTATTTAACTTTCACGTAAATGGCCCAGAGAAAAAATAATGAAGCCCGGAGAAAAACAAGTTGTTCCCGTGTTTATATGCTCAGTGATTGCAGAGATGCAATAATAATGTCATTCCGTACCTACAGAGGGTTGTTTCCTATCTCCTAACAAGTTTGACTGTGTCCCTACCTTACGGAAAGTCATGTCTCCAGCACCGATCATGCTCTATTTGTTGTCCCTTCATTCAGGCATTCATTCAGCACCTCAGTTGCCAGTGGAGAAGTCTCATGTCCACAATTTCCCGCTCCTCTTTATAGACTTTCCAAAGATCATCACTTGTTCGAGAGTGCCTACTTCCCAATACCCTTTTCAGAGTCAAAAGAGTAGTTGAGTGGTTAGACCATTCACTTCTCACCAAAGCGAGCTGAGTTCAATCCCAGGCAACCGCATGTGGGATTCGTGGTGGACGAAGTGGCGCTGGGGCGCGTTTCCTCTGGGTTCTCCGATTTCCCCCGCCATCCATTCTACCGGTGCTCCATCTTCATTCCATGTATCATCACTGTCACCGCCTGCGGTGCCGCAGTAGTAGTTGCACGGGGTTTATTGCAGTAATTAAAATATACATATGGCTCATCTAATGTACCACAAATTTCCATTTTTCTCCTGTCTGGTGCTTCTCGTAGAGCTTCCTACTGTTGGTGCGACATTCTGAGATGTGATGTGACAACTTATGAACTCGATCTTTGTGACGTTTTTCATATTTAAATCTTTGTTTATAATGGTGTTTACAGTTTTGACGGATATTCTCAATTTGTTTGCAACGGTCCGTTATGTGATTGGATTACTGCCAGAGATGAGGGCCTTGATATTCTTTATCTCCTCTGAAGGGCATGTAGTAATAGGTGGATTTCCCTGATTTCTTCCTTTTGGAATTAATCCCATGCGACTCTTTCCCTTTTTGTTCAACGCTGAGATAATCCTGTGCTTTGACACAACGAAATTTCGCTTGTTGCATGTCTCATTAATAGCAGATTAACTATACTGTGCTTCGGAAAGGGAAGTAGCGTAGCCTTCCCAATATGGTTCAATTTGCTTAGGCATAATGAGAGCCACACAAATCCTACTGCAATGAAGGCAGCAGATTAACTGGTTTGTTTGTGTCACAAACGCTTGACCTTGCTGCGCACCCAGAAACGGAAGAATCACATTTGCAATTCGTTATCAGATATCGGAAAAAACCCTTCGTATTAGCTTAGAGATTAGCATGAGGTAAGAAAATGGCAAAGGAAAGAATAAATAAATAAAATGCCTTCAAATATCTAAGATACAAATTTGGTATGGCGTTCGCCTCAAACGCGGAGGGCTCTAATAACCTAGCTGTCGACGGGCCCTTAAACCCTAATCACTCACTCACTTAAACGCGGAAGATTCTACCGAAGCGGAAGAAAGTTTGGTAACAAAGTGGTTGCTTATCGCGAAATTTCAGGAGGCCTGGACCGCAGAAGTGGAGGAAGTATTGTATTCTAAGGAAAACGCAATAAGAGATTTAACGGAAATGTATAATTTTAGCTTTCCCGAAATTAAAAGGATAAAACCTGTTTTGTGCGCGGCTATGAACAACGTACCCTAAAATCAAAATGTACGATAAATACCAAATTTTGTATTTAAGTTTGATACCTTCGAAAGTTATAGAGCAAAGATGCTCGAAAAATTCCCCACCCAAAACCACCGCTTACATGGAAAGTGTTTCGTTATTCTGATTTGCTCAAAATGACAGTAATGATTTTCGTTAAAAGCTATACATTTAAAATATATAAATGACAAATTAAATACATGTCTTCAATTTTTCGGGAATAATGTGTGAATTTCTATTAATTCTGGAGTTTTCTATAGTGTTGTATAAGTAATAACCTTAAGTAATATACTGACATTTAATGCGCAAAAATGTACAGTTTACTACATAGAATTTATGTCAAACACATTTTTCGTGATAGCAGATATTTGCGAGATATCGACTGTTCTTCATTTCAAGTTTTAACACTGTGAAATGTAGTTACTTGGTTCTTTCTGGCGATATCATGAAAAGGGTATGGATTTTCAAGTCCAGTATAGAATAATTCACTGTTAAACAATTGACTATCACTTCAGTTTCATATATCCACTTTGTACGTACACCCAAATGTGCAATGAAATCACTTTTGCAGTGGTTAAATATTAACATAAACAGTAGTTCATTCTGTGACGCCGGGCGACAACGGCAAAACAACAAAGGACGGTCCCCTATTCTGCACTGTCTGCAGTTTGTGTATGGTGGAGGGTGCCGCCGATCCCCAGGCTTCGCAGCCGTACAAGATCAATGGCGGGATGATTGCCCGGTAAATGCGTAGTTTTAGGTAAGTGGGTATGGTGGATCAGAGGATAGGGTAGAGCTATCTGAGTGCAGCGTGGCCGAGTTCGGCCTTTGCGCGGACGTGTGGGGCGTATTTTAGCCCGCGGTCGAGGAGAACGCCTAAGTATTTGGCGGAGGTTACCCATGGGATATTTCTCCGCCTAAGCCGAAGTGACCGTTCCGGCTGCCAATGGCGAACCTCACCAAGGAGGAGTGCTGAGCTTTTCCCAGGACTAATAGCCATTCATACGGTCATCTCTTCTCAACACAGAGAAAGATCGAAGAGAAAATATTGTAATATTTTACATTAATATTTAATTGTGAAACTCTACCAAAAGAAAATAAAGCCCAACGACCTTTGAGGACAAGTAGTCTCATAGCTAAAATCACCGTAGCTAGTTTGAGCCATATTCGGACATCTCTTCAAATTTGCTACGAGCTGCGCCTCTAAGCGGGATTACATATCAAATACTAAAAGAAGAAGGAGAAGAAAGGTAACATATTAGATATAATTATCCATAATAATAGAACCTGCTACACAGTGCGCCTCAACGTGGGCTGGATCAGATAAGAAATTGAAGAATTTAACATGTTAAGAAAAGAGTTATATTATTAACTTAAAACCCACCGCAACTTTCCGCTAAGCATTCAATTTATGATAAAAATCGAGATTACCTGGGCCTCAAAAAGCTCGCCTTGTGTTGTACTCGCAATGAAGATCACCAACTTACATTCTTTGTTCGCTGCCCAACTCGGTAGCGTGATGGTTAGCGTGTCTACCTCCCGTTCAAGAGGTCGCGAGTTCGAATCTCGCTTAGAGTAAGATAACCGGGTAAGGTTTTTTCCGAGGTTCTGCCTTATCGTGAGAGACGAATGTCGGGTAACTTAAAGCTCATTTGAGCATCATTTCACCGTCCGATATGACATCAGGTTGGAGAACGTTAATAAAAAAATCTGATGTGTTACACTCACATGACTTTCTCTACTCTTGTACTAACCATTCTAACAAACTCTTACTCCTATATATTCATGTTAGTTAAGATAAACATTCGTACAAATTATCTTATTGCTTATGTCCTTGTAGGTGCAAGGGAGATATTAGAATACAGAAGGCTTTGTGCGACAGTCAAATTTTCTTGACCTTTGAGATTCCGTTCTCTTTGCACGATTAACATATAAAAAAATGAACAACGTTGTTGCACTTCGCTAAAGTTCTGTTTTCCGAAACTCACACACATAACAAGGAATATCTCCGAAGTGGTTCACCCTACAAGAAAATGTATTGAGACATAAATTGTGTATTTTACCAAGATGTACATTTTTTGTATAGTATGATTGGTCTATCTCTAACGGTTTACCAGTTATGCAAAAGTCGTCCAGACTAAATACGACTACAGGGGCTATAGCCAGAAAATTCAAAATATACATTTCATTTATCATCAAAATATCTCCAACATATGACATTTTAATCAAAATCGTTAGTCATTTTCAAGAAAATCAAAATTTTCAAAAAATTTTCCATGTAAAGGGTAGTTTAGGGTGGGGCTATTTTCTTCAAAATCTTCGTGTCGCATCCTTGAAAGACATTAAACTTAAATACCAACTTTGGTTTCTAACCGAGTTTTCGTTTTTGAGTTATGCTGTCCACAGACTGACAGACTGAGACACAGACACACAGACTGACACACAGACACACACACTGACCTTTTTCTACAAATGCTTTTTTTGGATTCAGGGGGCCTCAAAACATATTTCCGGTGAAATCTCGACATGGAATTTTCGGGTGGAATACTTCCCCTACTTACCAGTAGAGAAAGTAAAAAACGTAGGCCACGTCAAACTTTGTGCTTCTAATCCTAAGGAGGGAGGAATTAGGGGAGAGACCCAAAGGGCGACCACATCCGGATGATGACATGCGCAACATTGATGGGGATCCGATTGCGCTAAAGCACACGTAGGCGGGAGCTGCAACCAACGCCAGGAACAAATCTCTGCTGAGCGCATTTCCACCTTGAAGCTGCAACCATCGCATGATCCTTCAACTCTGAAACAGATGGTGATGAAGGAAATGATGAGTTGGTTAGGTGTCGGCCTTCTAATCCCAAGCTCGCGGGTTCAAACCCGGCCCAGACCTATGGTTTTTAAGTGTGCTTATAAACGACAGCCCCAGGTCTGTAGACACGGGCATGTGAAAGCACTCTTGCGGGTTGAAATTCCGGCACACCTGCGGCGCTGATATGATCCTGGCAACTGATAGCGTCGTTAGCAAACAAAGCGATTTTAGTTCCCAATTTAGCGTTTGGTATAATCCGTATAAGAAGCTTACCTTAGACTGCACAACAGTCACCAGATAAACAAAGTGCCTAAAAACATCCAAGAGTTTACTTGTGTATCTGAACGTTGTATTGAAACTGCTTACTAGACATCCGTGTGTTCACAATCAGGCAGAATATCCTCTAAATTAGCTATTGGAGAGACTCTGCAGCGCATAATGGCCAATCTGTCAGAGACAGAGAGACAGAGAGAGAGAGAGAGAGAGAGAGAGAGAGAGAGGATGAGAGGGAGACAAAAACAAAGAGGGTTGAACGTTGCATTGGTTCTATAAACTAACATCTCTAACAAAACGTAATCATTTGACATCTGGAGTGACATAAAAGCTCCTAACACGCGATTGAGAGAAACAGCAAGCCATTGCTGGCAGATAACAGGGTTTTATACTTACATAACATAAAATGTAACAATAACAAATATTATATATGTACGCAAATGTGATTCATTAATCCTTTGTTTTATATATGTCTGTGTGTCTGTCTGAGAACAGCATAGCTCAAAAATTAAAATTCGGTTAAAAACCGAAGTTGGTATTTAAGCTTAATATCTCTCAAGGATGTGACATGAAGATTTTGAAGAAAATTCCTCCACCGTAAACTACCCTTTATATGGAAAGGTTTTCGAAAAATTTGATTTTCTCAAAAATGACCAATATTGTCTTTTTGCAAAGGGAGACGGAAACATTCAGTGCCAATTTGAACCAAGGATCTTCCGGTCTACGTCCGGTCGCTCTATCCACTGAGCTACCATGGCCAACATGCCGACACATTAAATTCTCCAACTCACTCGCATTTTTTCCGGTAAACCACAAGGAGATCTCAGAAAGATCCGCGGTTCAAATCCCGGCTAAGGCATTGAATTTTTCAGCCTTGTTCTACCCCTTTCCAACCTTGTCCTACAGATGACTGGTGTGGAAGATCAATTAGAATTTTTACTGTTTTGCCAAATTTTATATAACAAAGTATGCAACACCTTCAGTTTTCAAAAAATCAGTCATACATGTAAGTTATAAAAACTCTAATTCCAAAACTACACTTCCTTGACATCAACAAAAGCATTTTAGATCTTTTTGTCCTTCAATTACTATACTGAACAGTTTAAGAGAATTCAACCAGTTTAGCGGATAGGAAGTAGGTATTATTAATTGGCAAAAATTTAATAAAAAATTATCAACATCAATTTGAAAATTTCACCCGCATTTTGCACACACCTGCGCACGGTCGTTTAGAATTTGCGTTTGAACATTTAAATGTCAACTTTCTTAGTTTGCAATGTTCGAGAGTATTTGTCACGGAAATTTTAGAAAATTTAATTATTTTCGAAGTTTTGTCCAAAATACAGTATCCTTAACGTACATGTAAAATTGCAAAGAACCTTCATGAGGAGGGGCAACCTACACTGCAACCCCTGTATATTTAGACGCCTACCTAGAAACTTTCTCTCCTCGTGACGGATTATCACGTTTTTTCTGTCAATCACGTGAAAAGCAATGTCTCTGCAGCTCCCTCTCTAAATGTGTGGGCATTTATCATTATCATCTGCGCAATGAGGTAGAAAATTACAGGTAAATGCCTTCTTCCCTCTCATCCTCCGCGTTGCCCCACACAGCTCTCAATATTAAACAAATTAAGAATTCCCATCTACAAGAATAAACCTAGGCAATTTAAGGATAATCGGAGAAAATATGCCAGATGTAATAGTAAGGTACCCATCACCATTACAACAGTTCGATATATAAACAAATACATAACAGACGAAATATAGACACAAAGTTATACGACATTTTATTAATACTAATTGTTGTATGCATTTGTTATATGGACAGCTATTCTGAGTGTGCTAAATTATATATACAGGGTGGAAGTGAAATGATCCATCAGACTTTAACAACAAAAAGGCAACAAATTGTGGGTTCTTTTAAATTTAATTTACGCAAACACCGTTGAATCTATTGAAATACGCAAAAGGAAAAGTTGTCGCTTGTTCAATTTTCTATGAATATAGCCATAAATCAAGAACCTTCAATCAATAATAATTCAGCTAGGGTATGATAAATTTTTTTTTTTATAAAAATATTTTTTGTTCTAGAAAACTATGAACTTTTCAACATTTGGGTATTAGACCTTTTTGTTGTTCACAACATAAGAAATTCGCTGATAAAGTCCGACGGATCGTTTCATTTCCATCCTGTATATTCAGAGTCGTCTTATATATAAGACAACCCTTAGTATTTTGTGAGGGATGGCAAACTGATCGGTTTTCGAACAGGAACACCTGTCCGGCAATGCAGTTTGGACGCTGTAGCGCATCGAAGTGTAAGATAGATGTACGTTCACATTTCGTAAATAAACCCAACATTGAGCTGTCCACATTACAAACGGCCTTCTCTCTGTGCACCTCTTACGCCACTGCGGAAGTGGCGAGCCTCATGCACATGACCCGATACGTGCGATTGTCTTTGAAAATTTTCAGTCGCTCCGTTGGATTTGAGCCATAAGATATTCCACTGACATTACAAGAGTGCCATAGTCATACTCTTCATGCAACTCCATAGAAAATAGTCGATAGGTGTCAGATCTGGCTACCGCGCTAGCCATGAAACTGACCCACCTCTACCCATCCATCAATTTGAATATGCGACATTGAGGTGATTCCACACATTTACATTAAAGTGTACTAGAACTGAAGTGGGCCATCTGTGTACTGATACGTGTCGCACTGCTATTAATATATTACTGTACTGTAACATGGAGACTTGTGGAGAAATTTAGCGCATGCACAAGAATATTATCATGGTCAGGTTCTTCATCCCAGTACACAGATGGCTAAAGTGTTACTTACCTTCCGTATTAAGATACCAGAACGAACGTTAACAAATTGTCACTACTGCAAGTTCCCAAACTTGGACGCAGTTCTGGACAGGAGTTCCTATTTGGAAACCGATAAGTTTGCCATCCTGCACGACATACTAAGAGTTGTGGGTGTTTTTGGGACCATACTGGGTGTCCCAAAAAACACCGGCAACGCTGATACTCAATGCTTAATTATAACACGTAATACAATACTGAAAATAACAAGCATGATAACACAATCAATAATAGGAAGAACTTTATATTTAAAAAAGCTGATGTATTGCACTCACGTGACTTTCTCTACTCCTGCACTAACCATTCTTACAAACCCTTAGCCCTCTATCTTCTTCATGTTAGCTGACATAAGCCTTTGCACAAATTATTTTATCGCTTATTTCCGTTTAGGTGTAAGGGGAACATGGGAATACAGTAGATTTTTAGTGATAGTCAAATCTTTTACGGCTGATCGGTATATGAAGGCTTTGAAATTCCAATCTCTTTGCACGGTAAAGATATAAAAAGGTGAATAACGACTTTCCGTTTGAGAAAAGTACTGCAAATCTCACACAAAAAACAAGGAATATCTCCGAAATGATTCACTCCACAGAAACATTTATTTGGACATGAACTGTGTTTTAACAAGACCTACATTTTTGTATAGTAAGATTTCCTCTATCTCTTACGGTTTACCGGTTATGCAAAAGTCATCTAGAGTAAATAGGACTTCATGGGCTATAGCCAGAAAATTCAAGATATATATTTCGTTTGTCACAAACATATCTCATATACATGGTATTTTAATCAAAATCGTTAGAGCCATTTTCAAGAAAAACAACATTTATCCATGTAAAGGATAGTTTAGGGTGGGGCAATTTTCTTCAAAATCTTCGTGTCGCATCCTTGAAAGGTATTAAACTTGGGTACGAACTTTGATTTTTAGTGGTGACAGACACACACAGACACCACACAGGCACACAAGGACCTTTTTCTAAAATTGCTTTTCTTGGATTCAGGAGGCATCAAACTATATATTTCCGGTGAAATGTCGACAATAAAATACTTTCCCAGTATAATATACGTAGTAGAGAAAGTGTTATATTTAAAATGTGTTTTAACTGGATAGAAAAGTAAAAATCATTACTGCGTATTGTCTATGGCTTCTGTACCTGATACGTTACATATCGCAGATGCTGCTAAAAACTTGTTTTGGACTAATATTTTACAAATCACGGATCTCTAAACAACACTGAGACTGTGAAACAGTATCGGTCGCATGTTACACATTTGCCATACACAAAATGAATATGACCTTAATAGAATTAATGTCATATTGAGGTACATAGAATTAGCGTGTGGAACAGACAGTAACTTAATTATCTCGTGTGGAGTGGAAGGATTTCATGTGTGTATGTGCACACGCGCTTGCGCTCATGTATGTAGAAGTAATTACAAGTACTAATTTGTTTCCAGGCGCGGTCCAAGCTGCCCAAGAAACGTCGTCGTGTCCTGCCTGTGGAACAACCCAGACGCAAGAGGGGAGAAGGCGTCATTAATAGGCGCATGAACGCCATCAAACATCATCATCCTGCTATTTTCAAGGATGCCTTCGGAGGAGCTAAAATTGGTATGAACTTGTTGTATTGTATACAGTATGATATTGTAGCGAGAGTTCATTTGTGCTTTAAGTCATATTTCAGGTTTGTCCTTATAAGCAGGATTGCCACATTCGGGAGATGATAAAGCGGGTAGTATTCCATGTTACAAATAACCCTAGCATTGCCAAGCCTTAATCCAGAACTTATATTACCAAGGGGTGCGGGGAAACCTTGTGACCACCGCTAGCAACAAAATATCTGAGCAATTTTTAAAACAAATTTATATGGGGTATTACATCTTCCCATGTTTATAAAGGTAATATTTAACATTGTTTAACAATTCCTTTTTCACATGAAATTCATTATACAGACGGAGCAGTACTTAAAGACCACCGTGACATTTCATTGTTTCTCAAAAAGTCCAACAATGAAAACTTTGAAACAATTACGCAATTCAGTAGGTAGTAGAAACAGTGATGGGCAGTAAGTGTTAACTGCATGCCTTTAACCAAAAAAATAAAAGAGAACATTTGAAAAAATTACAGAAGGTGAGCATAAAGTTCACCCCCCTTTGTAATGCTAGGGTCAAGGAAATACACAATTGAAAATCTCATTTTCTAAAGCTTTCAGCCAAATTAGATGATAATTTTTTCAAAGTTGTCTTACATTGACATTAGAGGGTCTTAAATTTCAGTGCGATATCCCTTTTAGTTTCCAAGTTATGAAACTTTAAATCTGGATTTTATTATCCTATACCAAATGCTCTACCCGAAGCAACTTTTAAAAATTACCGTTTTTAAACATTCTATTATATTTATTTGATTATAACCTACTAATCTGTCACACAGTTTTGTTATACTAGTCTCAGTTCAAAAGAAAATTATATTTAACTTTTCTTATTTGAAATTTCTAGTCTTGTTTAAAAAGCAATGATCCAAAAACCGTTCAAAAATATGATAGATCTAATTTTTTAGTGTGTTTTGGAAATATACATGACAAATCACAGAAGAACTGGATGAAAACTTCATCATTTAGTACATTTTCAAAGAAATGAGAAAATTATTTTCGAAAGCCGTAAATTATAAACTGAAACACATATTTACCCTTTACTTTAGCATACATTACAAACGTAGTATTTTTTATGTAAAAAGTCTAAAAACATTTTGAGCTCATGTCCTCTAGGTATTTTTAGTCATGGAATACAAACGTCAATTTTTGCGAGATTTCTACTAAATTTCAGTGCTGTATTTCGTTAAACTTTAAATAGCTTTAATTAAACATAATTACACATCTTATGTCAGGCATTTCTAAATGCATTGGAATGAATTATATTTACCTTATAGTGAGCTTATACCTTGTACCAATCTTGCAGGTGGACGCACCTGTAGTGATCCTTTAAAAGTTGCTTCTCATGTTGAGTATATTTATGACATTTGGAGCAACACATATTGTGTTTTATTTTAACCAGAAGTTGAGTTTTCATAGGTTCAATGAAGTATGTTTCTTTCTTTGGTACCAAGTTTTATGATTTTTAATAAGTGGGGTTGAAATGTCCGCCCAAGTAATATTAGATTATACAAAATGAAAATCTGATGTACTGCTTCTCTATTCCTGTACAAACTATTCCCACAAACACTAGCCCCTTTATCCATTTTATGTTAATCGAGATAAGCATTGGCAAAAATTCTCTTACTGCCAATTTGCTTGTAAGTGCAACGGGGATATGGGAACACACTAGACTTTAAGTGATAGTCAACTCTTAAGAGACAGCTGATCGCTATGTGTTGGTTTTGAAATTCAACTCTCTTTGCTTGGCCAAGAGATAATATGGCATTATGAAACGTCTTGGAACATAAAAGTAAAGCAATATTAGGAGCAGCTGAAAATAGTTTTATAATACATAAGGAATACAACTTCAACTTAAAATGTAAGTCTTGCGTATTTGATTGAATGGCAATCCCTCGAAGGTCAATGCGCTTAGGGCAGCCCCCAAAACATATCTTTAATTGCCTTCCTACAGACTTTTACATTCGTAATTGAATGTAACCAAAGATGTCATAGTTATACCTCGCGAAAACCGCATTCACGTATTCTCATTGTCGTAAAAAGTGCTTGCAATGAAAAGAAGGAAAGCAGAAATGAAAAAGATAATAAAAGAACAAGGATTCGAATTAAAGAAATGTACAAGAGCTTCAAACTTGAAAATAATAAAAAGAATATCTCGGAAATGGTGAACTCCACACAGAAAACGTATATAAAATAAATTTTGAGAGGTAGAATTGGAACTTAAAAATTCAATGCCACAACTGGGATTTGAACCATAGACCTTCCGCTTACCGGGCGGCTGCTCTACCACTGAGCTATTGTGACAAGCTGCCAGGAGAAATAAGAACTGGTTTGAGAATTTAATGCCATTCTGGCATTAGTTCCAGTTCTACCTCTCAAACTTTGCCCACACACGGCTTGTGTGTTTAAAAACACCAACAGTAAGTTTGTTGGCATAAATAAATAGTAATTACCATCTGAAGGTTATTTAATCCTGGGATATAAAGTACTTACAATAGTAAGTCACCATTGGGGTAATTTGTCTCTGATGTGAGGCTGCCTTTGTGATTTACCAGGAGAAATACGAACTGGTTTGAGAATTTAATGCCATTCTGGCAGTTTGTCACAATAGCTCAGTGGTAGAGCAGCCGACCGGTAAGCGGAAGGTCTGTGGTTCAAATCCCAGTTGTGGCATTGAATTTTTAAGTTCCAGTTCTACCTCTCAAACTTTGCCCACACACGGCTTATGTGTTTAAAAACACCAAGAGTAAGTTTGTTGGCATAAATAAATAATAATAAAATAAATTGTCTGTTTTAACGAGATCTACATTGTTGTACAGTTAAGATTTGGTATATCTCTTCAAGTATATTGGTATATTTCTTCAAGTCATCAAGATTAAACAGCTCTGCATGGTCTATAGCCACAAAATTCAAAATATAAATTTCATTTGCCATAAAATATCATAAACATGTGGCATTTAAACCAAACTCGTTAGGGCCGTTTTTGAGAAAATCAAAATTTCGAAATATTTTCCGTTTAAAGAGTAGTGTGGAGGAACTTTTTTTCAAATATTCATGTCGCATCTTTGAAAGATATTAAAAATAAATACCAAATTTGGTTTTTAATCGACTTTTCGTTTTTGAATTATGGTGCTCAGAGACAGACACACACAAGCACATGGATTTATTTCCAAAATTGTCTTTTCTTTCGATTCAGTTGGCATTCTGGGTGAAACCTAAATATCCAAATTTTTGTCCAGATACAGTTCTTCCTAATCTTACTATACGTGGCAGAGAAGGTAAAAAGGAATAAAAATAAATCTGTAAATAGGTATAAGGAACCGATAAGAAACATTAAAACGGGACAATTTGTCTGTAGTTCAAGGAACGAAAGTGAAATAAAACTGACAGGAAGATAATAGCAGATAATGATGGCAAAAAGATGAGTGCGAGCTGTAAATGACCGTAAATACAAGTACAAAAGCACGGAAAAGCCAACCTTGCAAACAGTACTAAGACTACCAGAAAAATTAATCAGGCAAAAATAATGACGTAATAGAGCACCCTAGAAACACGTACTTTTGAAAATATATCAACCAATAAACGTGTAAGAAAATCATCAAAACAACGAACACCATGAATCAAAAACCAATGGGCCAGAAAAGGCACCGGGTGTAAATAGAAAACGGGTGTAAAATAGAAATGTTTCTAGGTCGGTAGTTCGCTCTCAGACATGGTTAGAATCATTATTTCGTCACAATTTCGCGTCAATGGGGTCGGTGCATTACAGAAAACACGTTCGCGACGGCTAAGGTTGCCCTAAGAAGTCCGAACTGGTGCACAAGCGGTTAGTTCAGCGGTGCTCAAGCGCAGGCAGGTAAGGGGAGTTTGAAATCACCTCCTTCCACCCACTGGAACAGATGACGCATTTATCCATGGTTACTAAGTTCCAGTGGTGGCACTATGTCGTGTTCTTATGTACAGGAAATCAACATGATAGGAAATATGGTTAGATCATATTTTGGTCCTGATTAATCCGCGATGTTTCTGAGGATTACTTTTTTTTGGGCACGATTTACATTTCTTCAATATTTGGTGCAAAAGATGAAGTGCACAGTCCCAAAGATAAGCAAGGTGATTTTCACTTACCTTGCTGTGATACTCACTTTTAATGCAGTTCATTTTTTAAACTGTTTGTTCGCAGATATACGTAGTCAAAGACTGCCATTAAACTAGACACAAACAAACGTAATCTCGGATTCTCACAGCAGGAGTAAATACTTCCCACTATTCTTTCTCATCTCTCTCTCTCTCTCTCTCTCTCTCTCTCTCTCTCTCTCTCTCTCTCTCTCTCTTATTTCGCATATCTCGGAAACGGCTCTAATAAAAACATTTTTCCATTCTCTGTTCCATGAATAAGTCATACAATTTTCTGTATATTTGAAATAGAAATGCTCCGTATTACATTTACACTGTTTTCTGTGCTCACTTTTAAGCAACACATTCATATCTTAATTAAGGAAATTGAAGCTATTAACAGTGAAGCAACAAGATTCTAAAGTAAAACCAAATTAGATACTAAAAACTTCACTTATCTTAGTAAAGTTGCAAGTTATTTTTTCAAACACTGACTCGAGTTTCAAGTTGTTTGAAAAAATAACTTGCAACATTACTAAGATAAGTGAAGTTTTTAGTTTCTAATTTGTTTTTACTTTAGAACATTCATATCTCTTTCTTTATTCACTGTTCTACAAATAATTCATATGGTCAATACATACAAAATGGATGTTTGTATATACGTAACCGTTAATTTCAAAAACCACTTCACTGATCGGCATCTGTATGTATTTTTTTCATGGTGAATGTTTTCGTGCTATGAATATTACTATGTAATATATTACTTTCAAGGCTGCGATGAAAAATTACATTTAGTTAACGTTTTAAATCTTAGGGGGTGTTGGTCCTACATAACGGGAAGGGTAATCTGACTAAGTAAGCTAAGTTTTGCTTTTCAATCTTATCTAAAGAAGTATCTCCTCCGAGAAAACCACGATTTCACCAAAAGAAAGAAACGATACCGAGGTACTGTTTGTTTTAAGAGACCCATCTTTTGTCAGTTGGTAAATATAAATTTAAGCAGTAATTTGGATGACCAACTGCTGAATTTTATAGAAAAAGGAAATAGATGTTGTTTATATTATTACAAATGGTATTTGATGTAAAAGCTTACGAATACTTAATAATAAAACTCCGTTTGTAACCTAAAAACAAAAGACCAGACATTGGGTGCCCAGTCCCACTCATCTCGGGAACGTGACGGTTACAAAATGTACAGACGATCCCGACGAAATCGGAACAGGTGGCAACTCTTCTTATAAGATATTTAACACACAGCCTTCCATGAGCAGATGTGAAAAGATCTGAGTGAGGCACCAGCACACAGAAACTGCTGCAGCAAGAACTTTCTCTACCTGTATTTTAGTTTTAAGCAGGCGAGGAAATACACAATTAACTTAAACATAAGTATAACATTAGCATATATGTTTGTAGCATGTTATCTTGGTGCAAACATTCACAATGGCTGAGGTTCACGTTAACAACGGATATAAGCTCATAACATAAACATAGACATCTGCAAACTGCAAACTTTTATTTTTATGTCTACGTCAAACATAAGAGAACAATTCTCCATACACCTCATCACGTGATCATGTTGCTATCATTCGCTATCGTTCATTTTTAAGGTATAAATAGTCTCTTTTGTTGTGTATGCCGTCGGTGGTCATTTTTCAGATTGTCGTTTTAGCTCAGACTCTCACGCTGTCTTGTGATTGGCTGCTGTTTATGTTTCCCTTTGTCGTGAATGACAACCTTTTGCATTAAGTTTATACTTAAATGTTATGTCGTAGTGTTAAGCTTAGTTACAATTGTAATGACAGGTTTTTCGTTATCAAGTATATAACGTGTGAGTCTTCTCATCCTGCGGATTGAGAAGTTAAACACTGTCCATTGCATCGCGCAGTATCAATTTTGCCCGAAATGATTACCTTGCACAGCTGTGTGTAAAGTCACTTGTTCTAGTAGCGCAACAATGTGTCCGTTGAGGAATGTCCCAGGTTCAAAGATTGCCCCTTGAAGATGCTTTTTCTGTTAAGCAAATTTGACCAACACTGATAATTTGGCATGGAAGTCTAGTTTCACTTATTTAGTTTAACTATGTGAATGTTACGAAAACACAAATTGTTATTTGTTACAATTGCTTTAATGAACATCATAAATAAATGCATAATAACATTGCAATTATAACTTATAACATAAGGCATCATCACATAATACTGTACTATTTAAAGCTATTCTTTCATACAAAAGAAACCCAATAAATTGTTCTGAGAGCTTGCAAAATGCAGCACGTACAAACTAGATAATGTTTAAAAGCCCATATTATGATCTTTGTGAACCTATCTGGTTCCCAAAGTATAGATTTTTGCAAAACAAGAAAGCTCTCAAAGAAAACCGCTTCCCCTGCCACTAGGTTGTAACAATTAGCAAATAAGAGGTAACCCTCATAAACAGGGTGAGAGGCAATGCAGCCGATCTTCCGTCTGCTTTATACTTTTAAACCGCAAAGCTTGTAAACCCATACTTCAAAGTAACGCCACCTTTGGTAGAGGAGTGGGGCAGAGTTGTCATGTTTTGACAAAAGTTATACGGCGGAACTTCCTCCTTATAGGCAAACCCACTCTCTGGTGCATTCGGAAAGAGCACATAATTTGCTAGAATATTCTAGAAGCATAAATAGAAGTGAATAAAAATCTCATTCAGCCCTGCCATGATTTGAACTTCCGACTTTCACGATGACTTTAGAGCATGTTAAACATTGTGCTACTAGAGTACTTCAACAACGAGCACCATCGCAGCTCTAATCAGTTGGCTGGAGACTGCGGTGTCAGCAGCTGTATTTCGCATCGTCTGTAAAATGCTGAGTTGCCCTGTTACCGATCCGCAGGATGAGAAGACTCGCCAGGTATTTAACACATGACGTTAAAGGAGTATAGTCAAATTCCAGAATAGAGTGAAGTACCGCCAAACCAAAGCTGTGGCAGCAACTAACAGTAAGCGATGTGCTTACAATTACCAACGTGTTTGGTGTAATATTTCATTAAGATTACTAGTATTATTTTCTAAAAGTATTCAAAAAGTCTTTTTACTTTCTCTACTACGTATAGTATAGTAGAAGAAATATTGTATTCTACCCAAAAATTCGATGCCGAAATTTCGCCGAATATATATGTTTTGAGGACCCTTGTATCCAAAAAGGCATTTTTAGAAAAAGGTCCGTCTGTGTGTGTATGTGTGTGTGAGTGTGTGTGTGTGTGTGTGTGTGTGTGTGTGTGTGTCACTCAGTGGACAGCATAACTCAAAAACGAAAAGTTGGTTAAAAACCAAACTTGGTATTTCAGTTTAATGTCCTTCAAGGATGCGACTCGAAGATTTTGAAGAAAACTACTCCACCTTAAACCACGCTTTACATGGAAAATTGTTCGAAAATTTTGAATTTCTTGAAAGTTCTCTATTTTGATTAAAGCGCCATATGTTTGAGATATTGTTATGACGAATCAAACGTATGTCTTGAATTTTCCTGCTATAGCCCCTGTAGTCGTATTTACTCTGGACGACTTTTGCATAACCGGTAAACCGTTAAAGATAGACCAAATCCTAGGATACAAAAAAAGTAGATCTTGCCTAAAATACACAATTTATGTGTGATAAAAAATTTTATAGAGTGAACTATTTCGGAAATATGCCTTATTATTCGTGTGAATTTTGGAGAACATATACTTCTGCCAAATGGAACAATGTAATTAATGTGTTAATTATGCAAAGAGAATGGAATTTGAAAGCTTTAAAAGATTTGACTATCGCTCAAAGCCTACTGTATTCCCCTATTCTCCTTCCACCTGCAAGGAAATAAGCAAATAAAATAATTTCCCCAAATGTTAACCTAAACTTACACGAAAAAGATATAGGAATAAGAGTTTGTAAGAATGATTAATACGAGAGTAGAGAAAGTCATGTGGGTGCAACACATCACATCTTTTAAGCTTTAGTGCTTTCCTCCATATTTAATTTCATATTCTGATTTCAATATTCCAATTTTGTTTATATTTATAGGACACTGTGTGCCAATTTTGCGTGACTGAAAATTGAAATATGACGAATAAAAATGTCCTTCTGTGCATCTATTGTGCATGTACATATGCATCTATTGTGAAAGATAAAGGAGATAGCTGAAGTTCATTGAATGTTGAGGGTGGTTTTCTTTCAAGTTTTTCGAGCACACATTACGAGTCCAGAGCAGGTAGTTTTTATTGTCAACATTTCTGACCTTCCGCTCTATACACACGCCAAGTTTGCGCACTTGGCAAGCGTATGTTCACGAATTTATTCCAATAGACACGCTGGAATCCAATAATTTCAGATCATTTTTGGCTAAACGACTCATTTTAGCACCAAGTGGAAAATACACTAATAACTCAACTTTAAAAACTCTGCATCTCTATATTACTTGAAAAAGTAAACGATAAAAGAGTGATGACACGTAGGCAATCAAACATTCAACCAATATTATTTTTTATTAACCCAAACATTATCAAGCTTTGTTTCATAACTTAGGGTTATCTTGTGCAATTTTTAAAACAAATTTATTTTAAAATGGGGTATTACATCTTCTTCTGTTTATAAAGGTAATATTTAATGCTGCTTAAATAATGATTTTTCTCTTTTACATACATTACATTAGGCACTATGTCAATCCTTATTACACAGCTCATACTACCAACTAAGGTGACCACCACTGGTAACAAGATATCCTAGCAATTTTAAAACAAATTTATGTTAAATTTGGGTATTATGTATTGTCATGTTTATAAAGGTAATATTTAACACTGTTTAACTGTTCCTTTCTACTTCTTTACACAAGTCACGTTATACATAAGGGACAGTACTTTCTGACCACTTTGACATTTCTTTGTTTCTCAAAACGTACAACAATGAAAATTTGAAGCAAACACGTAATTCATAGCAGAAAAAGAGATTCACAATAACTATTAACTGCATGCCTTTAATCAAAAAATTAAAAGAGAAGATGTTAAAAAAGATCAAAAAAGGTGAGCATAAAGTAACCTATTTGGTAATGAAGCTTATGAACCATAGACTATAGAGAAAAATGGTGGAGGAAGCTATGCTTAAACTTAAGAAGTCACCGTTTAGGTCTGCGCCAACTCGCTGTATAAAAGTTGGTGTCCAAGTATTTTTGCTTGATACTGCATTGTTTCAAATGTTTTTCCCTTCTAATATATTTCCTCAACATTATTTAGTATTAAAATTTTTCCACGTTATCCAATCTAAAACAACTTTTGCTGAAGTCTTTTGCAGTGGCTGCGAAGTACTGACCAAAGAAATTGATTAAATATTATATAACTGAAAGGTTTTTTGTAATTGCTCCTACAATGTTTTGTATAGTAACTGGTGCAAAATATAAGAAAAAGCATTATATCACTATTTCAGATCTATTTGCGGACAAAGTAATGAGTGCTCCCTCTCAAAAAAAAAAAAAAAAAAAAAACCGGATATTTTACTGCCGTTTAGTGCTGCCGAAATTAAGTTCTCAGACAGAAGTTTGCAAATCTTCAGCAAGAAATCGCCATTCGATTCAAGGAATATTTTGAAAAAGTGCACAATTTTGAACTAAACTCCTAACAGATAAGTTAATACTTGTAATATTTTAACTTTGCATGTGTTGCATGAAGATTTGAAGTTGTTAGATGAAGAATTGTCCATTGTATTTTGCGGCTGGGTATACCTCGGTCTCACTGTATTGCCACGGCTGAGACTCTATCTCGTGGGTGTTGAAAGAAATACCACATTTATTGTGAAACCTGTATTCCAGTCCACATTTATTTAAAACTTTCTTCCTCGCAACCATATACCCGGCACAGCTATATGTATCCCGGCACTGATATTCCCGCGGTCGACGCCAGGATACACGCACGTAGGTGCGTAAACGTGAACTTGTGAGTGTGAAGTGCGTGTGTAGGTGCGTATGTAACGCCAACTTGTGAGTGTGTCAGTCGTGTCTGACAGCCAATTTGTGAGGGTGAAGTTAGAAGTGCCAGTGTGTATCCCTGCCAATGTGTGAGTGTGAATTGCCTCCCGACATAGCTTGTTGGCTTGTTTTGTTATTTCAATCTTCCCCTCATTTTGCCCCTTCTTCATGGCCTTGTGGTTACCCTCATTGGTGGAAATCCACGTTACATCCGCGACATTCGATTTTCCACCAATAAGCATGCTCTGTCTCGGCGGGTGCGTTTTAAGGGGCTTTTGCTTCACTGCACATAGCGTCACTATTAGCTTTACAATGGTTTCATATCCTTTGTTCGCCATTGTCTGGCGACCTTACCCTAATGACGGTCTTTCCGTGGCCTTCGCAAATTTTCGTATATGTAGCCCTTTTAGATAAATATGGTAGATGGACTAGCCGAATATTTTAGTCTTAATTTCCTATAACAACCAATTCGGCTTATCCCGTCACAATTTTCAACAATGGGTTTCCTTGATCTTCACAATGCTATAAAGAAACACCGAGAGTGATGGCTAAGGTGATAACGTCTGTGGCCCTCATTCGGCAGGTCGCAGGTTCGATCCCCGTCACAAACCTTCCTGTGCCATGAGGTTTTTTTCGGAGGTTTCCGCAGGTTGCCAGGCGAATGCTGGAAAGCATTTCCATATCCTCCGAATATCCTGTCCTTCCATTTCGTTATACAAATCATTTCATTTTACCCTTCATCCCGTTAGGTTTCTTTCAGGGTTAGAAGCGTCGGCGAGCGTCGCAACACGGCAGGGGGAACAAATACGCTCTGGAAATGTCGTCCTCCTGATTGGGAGGCGAGTCACTTGTTTCCGGGGCCCCTCATTGGATGGTGCAAGCCCGTGGGGGGAGGGGAGCTATGCTAGCCTCCACCGGGGTGCTCCTAATTGGGAAAATATAAGAAACCTGCCACCTGATCTGTCGTGGCAACGTTCCGGCCGCCCTTAGGACCCATTCACCTCATCCATCCTCCCTGGGGGTGCTCCGATAGGGACATAGACACAAAAGATCGCCTTTCGGTCAAGGTGCTATGTCCCCCTCCGCAAGTTGTCACTGAGTCATAAACAGTCTAAGGTGACGAATTAATACTTCACCCCACGTTGTTACTGTAAACCCCATATAGATACATTGGTATATACATATTTTACATATACTTCCTGAATGTTTCAAATGTCTTAGTGTTGTATCTCCCCCTTTAACATTCTGTTCTTCAGAGTTACATGCTATGTGTATTGTAACTCAGTAAGTCAACATGCATTCTTAAGAAGGTAATAAGTTTGGCGACATTTTCTTTCCTCTAGCACCGGAATCATGAGCAGTATTATGAACATGTAGTCCTATCCTATGTCAAATATCCAATTTCTGTTGACTAACCTCCTTGATGTAATAAGTAGAACATCCACCTAGAAATTGGAGGAAACACTATGAATCTTGTTTGAGGTAACGTGCCTGAGTAAGGTTTTCTTTGGAAATTTTCCTAATTCACGTAAGACACATGTCTTTCCTCTTAGCAAATTTGACTGAGGTATCATTTAAAATAATCCCTAGGACGTCTCCTCTGTGCAGAGGTGACCCTCATTCGCCCGGTCGCTGCGTCCTCCAGCCGCAGCCAAAGCCACGGAGAAGTGCAGGTTGGGGTGCTGGGTGTCAGCATGCCGACTCCCCCGACTGTAAGGTGACCACTTGACCTTTTAGGGACGCTACCATTCTAAAATGGACGCTATATGGGATTCGATCCCCGTTCAGGGCATTATTCTGGGTCCGCACTAATGTGCTTTAATGCATTCTGCTACTATTGAGTACAGTACTCATTGAAGTGCTTATCAATAAATAATTGCACTTATGTTTTGTAGATAACGAGATGTGTTAAATAGTCAACAAATAAAATGTTTTGTTGCAAAGTGTATGAGACTACTTTTAGAGCTGCTCATTATTGCTGCTGAATGCAGACATATCGTTACGTCAGCAATTTAAATTGACTTCATTATGTAGCTAATTTTCCTGATGTTAGGTGTTTCTCTAATTGACTGGAGATGTGCTGATTTCCCAGCGCATTGCAAACGGAAGGCCTGTAGTTAGCTGTATTTTACCTTGCTATTGTGATTCCAGAAAGAATAAATGAGAGACCTCATCTATTTTCAGAGAACAGAAACGTTAATTTAATTTCTGTTTCTTTATATATATTTTTTCGCTTAAGTGAGTACTTTATAACTTATAAAGCAATTTTAATGTTCATAGTTAATCATTTAAGAGTGACAGAAAACATGAATGATTATTTTATTTTTGCTGAAAACTGAATCTTTTATACAGTGTTTAGAGTATTCTACTTTATGCTAAGCCAAAACATTTCTTTTCTAACTTAAATTTTGGAAAAAAAAAAAAAATTGTTTGTAGCTGTACTTCCCGTGTATGTCATCAACGTTTTGCTGTTTAAAGGGGCATAGTTGGAAATGTGTGAGAACGTAAGCACAATTCGTGTATTCACCATTGTGGCCATACAATTTTGTCACACAGTTTAGTTTCAGCATCTGTGATTAATTGATTGTTTCATTGATTATGATGGACTCGAATTAGTGAAACCGTAACACTCCTCCCTGGGGAGGGGGGGGGGGTGCGCTTACTGTATTTCTCCTTCTTTCATTTTTCTTATGCGAAGATTCTGATTCCTTTAACGAGTGCTATTCATTTTTTCACTAAATTTTTCTTCTTCTTCCACGCTTCCTAACGGGTTAGTAAAAATACGCTTGCCTTGGTAGTCTGTCAATAGACATTGTTTCTATATGACCCTGCCAGTTCTTTTGATAGTCCTTAATTTCATCTGTAATATTATTTATGCTTAGTCTATTCCTTATTTCGGTGCTCTTCTTTTGTCTCTTTGCCTTTTCAACTCATCTGAGGAATCTCATTTGTGCCGCTTCTATCCTTCTGTGATCCTGAACTCTCATGGTCCATGTTTCACTGCTGTAGAGCAGCACAAGTTTTGAAAGAACATTGTAAAATCTAATTTGCACATCCTTTGTCACATTTCTTCCAAAATGTTTCCTTATAATTCCATTTGTCCTGTTATGTTTCTGCATGTTTTCCTCAAAATCTAAATTCATTTTATAATTTGTTATATTGCATCCCTAAGTATTCGAAAATTTTCACCTGTTCTGCGTTTCTATACTTTTCTTTTGGAAGCTTTCCTTTGAATGGATGCAGCCTAGCAATTCTTGTCTTCTTGTGACTAAGGCATCGTATTCATGGATTATATGGGAGGCAGGTTCTTTCTCTTCATTACAAATGTGCACTTGGAATCATTTTTAAATATTCCCATTATGTGTAAGTGTTTTCTCAAATGGCAGTATCCAATTCATAGACCTACTGCCACTACTATTTGAACGCTACTTAGTTGCAGCACGCTAGTGTTACCACATTGAGTTTTCCCAGTTGCACAACTTCCTGTTGACAATCCCAGACCAACTTTGAATTGATCGTGTGGCTTGTGCAGGTACTTTTAAGTTCAGCATCGTTTCTGAAAGAGAAGTACGCCCATAGTTCCCATCTCCTTTAGGGTTGCGTTATTTATTTTCTTGCAGACAGAACCTCTTAAAGCTGGAACTGGATTGAAATACATAAGCAGAGAGCGGCATATACACGTCATCATACTTCAGTACGCTTCATTTAAACAGGTAACCGGAAAAGGGCCCGACAAACAAGTCAGGCGTAAGAGAATGCAGGTTTCATCGCCGTGAACTGCATGACGTAATATCAAGCTTAGTAGCTTTGCTTGTTGCAAAGTGGCCAAGGGCTGTAAGGCACGCCCAATAGTGGGTCGCCTACTTACAAGGGAAGTATCAGATCCTTCATACCGAAAGCCACCCTTAAACTTCCTCCGACAGAAGTGATGTAATTCAAGGATGGCTCATTCAGAGCTTCAGCTGTAATTAGCAACCAACTTACGATTCTGACTTTGAAATTAAAGGGGGTGTTATCACAAAGCTAACTAAACATACATCCGTACGATAATACACTGAACTATACTCAAGAGCAGACGATTCACCTGCGTATCGCATCAAGTTACACGAGACGTCAGTTCGCTGATTACAGGAGAGAGAGATAGATAGAGAGAGAGAGATTTATATCCAGGCTCGCTAACTGGTTTCTGGATCAAGATCACTGTTCTACAATCAATGCGCGAGCTATATTAGGCAGTGCCACCTAAGCGTGTTCCTCTCTGCGTTCTAAGGCACCAAAATGTCCAATGCCTCTTTAGGGGACACAAGAGATATGTGTGCAGAAGCAAAGCTCATCAGAAATAAATATCTACTAGATACATACGCAACCCTTGATAAGAACCTCTAAATCGCGTTGAGTGAAACAAAAGAGTAGAATTATGCAAAACTCCGATAATGTTTGCAAACAAAAGGCTAACTACAGATGCACTAGTTTACTTTATATTCTGCTTATCTTCAACTTACAGCGCTGATCTGATCGCTTTCAAGTTTAGATTTACCCTTCAAAGCGTATACTGAATAATAATGATAATATTAATAATAATAATAATAATAATAATAATAATAATAATAATAATAATAATAATAATAATAATAATAATAATAATAATAATAATAATAATAATAATAATAATAATAATAATAATAATAATAATAATAATAATAATAATAATAATAATAATAATAATAATAATAATAATAATAATAATAATAATAATAATAATAATAATAATAATAATAATGATGATGATGATGATGATGATGATGATGATAAAATACAACAGTATCATTCATAAGGGACGAAGAAATGCTAATGAAACATTATTTGCCCTCATGCTTGCACTTTAGAATTTGCAGTTCAAATGCTAGACAATAACAGCATATACAGAAGTGAGTTTATTGCCTGGAAAATAAAGATACTGTAAGTAAAGTGAGACCTTTTCGGTTGTTTGTACCGTTATTGCCTATTATCATGGACTACACACGCAACTTTAATTGCCTCTCACCTCAGGTCTCGCTGAGAGACACAAACGCCACTGCTCTCTCTAGCGCCGTGGAGTTCTGCAACTGTTTTAACGCACGAAGGGATGCCGATTCCGTATGAAACGGGTCACCTGCTATGTCTTTATCAGATACTTACAAGGATTTTAATGAAGCAGTGACATAAATTGGGGTAAGCAATTCCAAAAATACACTTGCTCTTGGCCATGCATATTGTTTTGAAAACTGAAATCCTACACGTTATAGGTACATCACACTGCATCTGCCACAGTACAGCTTGTGTAAACGTTGGTGACAGTCCCCGAGTTCTGAAGCAAATAAGTTCAATAGCACTGACTAGCCCACCCACTGCCTAACAAGAAAAGTGGTGGCAGTGTTCCACGTGCTGTGAGTACGTTTAAAGCGTTGTATACGTGACTGCCTCAGACTTCTGATAATACAGGTATGAGCAAAATCGGCTCAAAAGGGCCACTCCATTGAAACGCGTTCTTGCCTCACTCCATTAGCCATAAATCCCCTTCACTGCTGTTAAGCTTTGGCTATTCTTCCGACACACCTCATTCGTCGGGGCGTCTGTTTCATCAAGAATGACAGAGAGAATTATTTGTAAGTTACAAAATCAGGGAACTTCGCTGGTTAATATGTGGATTTCAATTTTCAAATATAGTGTTACAATATGAAACGCCACTATGAAGCATAAAGAAAACTTTGGTGATCTTATAGCTATTGATTTAGAATTTCAAAGGGTATTTGTAAACATATAAAAGGGACGATATGATTCCACTTTTTAGAGGTTTAGTTTCTTAGTTTATTTAATATAAGCTAGTATATTTTGCGTTTCAAACTTTGAACATAATGTTAAGTTTAGAACCAAACTATTTATTACGTTGATTAAGCTGTTTTAAAATAAGTTTTAAGGCTAAATAGCATTGGAACTTGAAACAATTAGTATGTCAATCATAAGACAACTTAAGAATATTACGTGCATAGGATAAAGGAAGGTTATAAACTTGAAGATTTTGATATGCCTAACCACAGGAGGTGGCTGTATTAATTATTGTATGCAAAATATGTTTAATATAAACAAATTAGTTAATAACAGTGCTGAAATTATTACTGCCGCGCAGGTGAAATGAAGCCACCACTGCGCTTGTATCAAAACAGCTTTCGTCACTCGGCAAGAGAATGTGGGGTGAGTAAGGCAAATTCAATCGCTACCTCTCCTCTCGTGCCCATGCCTGTGATAACACTTCTAGTGTTCCCATCACTTCTCACTTCTCTTATACATGCATACGGAGTGTCATGACATTTTACACAATATGTATATTATGTATTATTTATTATTATTATTATTATTATTATTATTATTATTATTATTATTATTATTATTATTATTATTATTATTATTATTATTATTATTATTATTATTATTATTATTATTATTATTATTATTATTATTATTATTATTATTATTATTATTATTATTATTATTATTATTATTATTATTATTATTATTATTATTATTATTATTATTATTATTATTATTATTATTATTATTATTATTATTATTATTATTATTATTATTATTATTATTATTATTATTATTATTATTATTATTATTATTTATGCCAACAAACTTACTGTTGGTGTTTTAAACACACAAGCTGTGTGTGGGCAATGTTTGAGAGGTAGAATCGGAACTGAAAAATTCAATGCCGCAGCTGGGGTCTGAACCACAGACCACAGAGTAAACCTCTTAGGCTCTTTGTTTGAGATCCTAGCTGTGGCATTGAATTTTTCAGTTCCGATTCTACCTCTTTAACTCCACTTGTGTGCAGCATATTTACGATATGGCCGTTAAGGACATTATTTAAGGATCTCACAGATTTTCCTCCTTTAGCATTACAGTACGCATTTCTGCACAAAGAATGTTTTTGTTGTATTTGCCGTCCTCTCCGATGGTATAATAATTCGCAGTTTACGTTTGGGTACTCAGCATTAAGATAAACGGAGAACCTTCTGCTTAGTAGTTAAATAAAAGGCTTCCGACTGAATCTTAATTCTACAAAACAATTCCTAAGTGTTATGTAAAGGCTTTGAAGTTGGAATTTCTAAGTCGCGCGCTGACCCAATTTAACCTCAGCAAAGTGTAAGCGTTCTTGTCTACAGAATCCTCAAAACAGCTGATGCAGGTCAGGGTTGAGTCGCTTATGTTTTCGACGTTGTCAGATTTAATACACCATGGAAATTAGAATTGCGAGTAAATTATGTGAGTTGTGCGAAGCCTATTTGTTGCACACTCCTCCAACCCATCAGGTTTCAATACAAACTTATACACCGCGCCTTATGCTCAGAGGGAAAAAAAGTTGTATGTGTTGTGTTCACATACTTTCTCTACTCACTCTTCTGCATGCAACTGCTACTGTTACTTTCCCAACCTCTTCTTGTTAATCGAGATAAACTGGAAATACATATTTAATTGTAGTTATAACAAGAATATAATAGGCCAAAGCAATAGTCAGAGTTTTAAACAGCAGATCGCTCTATAAAGGCGCTGAAATATATTCTCTTTAAATGATTAAGAGGGAAAAAAGGAACAGCCACTTACCACTTGAAAAAGTTCAAATATTCGAAAATTCTATGTGATAGCAAAGAATATCTTGGAAATGGTTAACGATATAAAAAAGTTTATTTGACATAATTTGTATACTTTAAAAATCCCTGTTTATTTATATTTTACGGTTTACCAACTAGATAAAAGTTATTCCGAATGAACAGGACTTCCCAGAGCATTCCCAGGAAATTAAATTATACATTTAATTTGTCAGACAAATATATTAAACATATAGTGTTTTAATCAAAATTGTTGTGTGGAGAACATTAAAAACAAGGAATAATTGTCGTTAAAAGGAGTATATGGCGTAGGGCAATTTTACTGAAAATCTTCGTGACGCATTCGTGGATGATCCTGAACTTTAATATCAGGTATAGTATTTAACTGACTTTTCTTTTCTCTCTCTCTCTCTCTCTCTCTCTCTCTTTTTTTTTTTTTTTTTGTTTTGTTTTGTTTTTGTTTTTGCTTTCATTTTCCAGCTTTCGTTCACAGACACAAACACACACACACACACACACACACACACACACACACACACACACACACACACACACACACACACACACACACTATTTTGGATTAAGGTGCCTAAAAATATGCGTTTCTGGTGAAATATCGTAATGAAATTTTTGACGGAATGCAATACTTCCTCTACTTCCTATGGACAAGAGAAAGGAAAGTGTTACTGTAATACTTCATTCAAGGTAACATGCAAACTGAATCTATGGATATCTATGCCCTTGTACTAGTGTAACAGTGAGGTTAGGCACACTGAGTGTCCTTTAGCAGCGATGTCCAATATTTGAGAAAGAGGGGAAGTTGAATTTACCTCCTTCCACTGAATGCGAATTGTGCCACTCTTTTTAACACTCAATTGTGTTGCACTGTTATGTGCTGCATTTGACTTAACGAAAACACTTTCAAATCTTATGCCATAAACATCTGTTCGTTAGTGACATCTTTGGTACTGCTTGCGTAAGAAGTGTATCAATATTTGGGGACAAAGTGGAAGAGCACAGCCTTAGAAGATACACCAAGTGATCGTCGCGTAACCTATTGCGATACAGACTTTTAATATAGCTCAATATAGAGAAATTGTTGCCAAATATATGCAGAGTTATACTCACTCTTATACACACTATTCTTGCAAATGCTTATTTCTCTATCTACTACATTTTAATGATATAAACCTTTTCAGACATTATCTTATTGCCAATTTTCTTTCAGGTGCAAGGGGAATATGGGAATACACTAGTCTTTAAGCAATAGTGAAATGTTTTAAGAGCTGATTGCTGTGCGATGCCTTTGAAATTACATACTCTTTGCAAGACCAGGAGATAAACAAACTAATAACATATGCCTATTTGAGAAAATTATAAGTATTGGCAAATTCAAACAAAAAAAATATCTCAGAAATGGTTCACTCAAAACAAAAAAGAATTATTTAACATAAATTGTCTGTTTCAACGAGATCCACATTTTGTATTTAGTAAGTTTTTTCTGTCTCTTACTGTTTATCCTATGCAAAAGTAATCCAGAATGAAGAGGTTTTCTGAGGATATTGCCAGAATATTCAAGTATAACTTAGAAAATGCCATGGAATTGTCTGTTTGTGTCTGTCACTGGATACTGAATGTCTGGTTGTAACTTGATTCATCCTCCGACTGAAGAAAGAGTTGGGGAATGTTAACTAATTAAGTAAGTGCCTCCAAGGAGACAACATTGGTCAAGAGGACTGCTAGCCGAAGTATAAGTCGTAAGTGTGATGCATAGGGCAATTATGAGGGCTACACTAAAAATATTTAGAATAATATATTTACAAAAATAAACGAAATTTGTTTATATGTGGCAGTTACTTATTAACGTTTGGCTAGCTGATAACAGGTTGTTTGTTGCGATTTTTTCTAACAGTTTGCTAATTAACATTATTTAAAGATTTTATGTTTACCTAAAAATAAATCTGATTGGAGAACATTTCCATGACCTTTTAACGATTTTAAATCGTCATTATCCACTAAGCAATATGAAGATTGGATTAGAAATGCATTTGACGAAGAAACCCCATCTAAGGAAACAATTAATAATTCGTCCAGCGAATTCAAAAGAGATCGCTCTTTTCTTAATGATGAATTCGCGAAGGTCGCCCAAAAACTGATGTTTCTGATGAATATATTTCCGCTCCTTGGGCAATACTTGAAGAATATTCATGTGCATCTTATGAATTTATTCCAGTTATTGGGCGTTGCCATGAGTCAAAGCCAGAATATTTCTCAAAAGTTAATATGAAAACACTTCGTTGTCGATGGATTCCACATAAACTGACTCCCGATCAAAAGGAACAATGCATTGATTGGCAGAGAAAGTCTCTGTAAACATTCCAAAGCGACACTTCAAATTTGCTTTGTAATATTGTTATTACTGGTGATGTATCTTATTTTTATTAAGATCCTAAAAACAAAAGTCAATCTGCTTAATGGGGCTTAGGAATAGAAGCTAAGCTCACAAAAGTCTGACGAATTCGCAGTTCTGGTAAGAAGATAGTTGCCAATTGTTCTAAACTGGGCGCATTTTTATTATACGTTTAGAAGACACACGTACCGCCACTAACGATTGGTAGACAAATGTTGGTTTGCTACCAATGTTTGAAGAACTAGTTTAAAACCCCCAGAAGGTAAAATAATTTTATATAATGATAACGCATCCTCGCACACTAATTACCCAGTATCTGGAGAGCGAAATACTGTTATGCAGTCACTGTTTTCTTTTTTATTCCATACGAAGAAGAGCATTACCATTGCTATCATATCCCTGAGTTGGCTTTTGGTTAGAGTATGATAATCATTCGTTCGCCGCAGTCAACTTTGCCATGAAAATCCAGGTCATCATTTCCTACAAAATGACGCAGTCTTAGATATTCTTATAATTTATCCACCCTTTAAACCATTTTGGAGCACAGCATATGAATGTATTAAGCAGGATTCAGTTTTTCTGTTAGCAAAAATTTAATTGTTTTTATATGGTGTAATAAAACTACATAAATTGAATTAGAATTTAAAATATAAAACAAAGCATTATTAATATGCTCTACGCAAAAGATAGAAACAAAAATCAAAACAAAACAAAAGAAGAAAGAAAGAGAAAGAAAAAGCAGTGAGCGAGACTCGAACTCGAAAACAACGAACTCTAATTTCTATATTTTCTTCATGTTAGTTGAGATAAACGTTTGCATAAATTATCTTATTGGGCGTTCTCTTGTAGGTCCAGGGGGAATATGGGAATACAGCAGGCTTTGAGTGACAGTCAAATCTTTCAAAGGTTTCAAATTCCGTTCTCTTTGAACGGTTAAGATATAAAAAAAATGAATAACGATGTTCCATTCGATGGTACTAAAAGATTTCTAAAACCGACTAAGATAACATGGAATATCCCCGGAATGATTTAGTGTACAAAAAAAAAAAAAAAAAAAAAAAAAAAAAAAAAAAAAAAAAAAAAAAAAAAAAAAGAGACAGTTTTAGCAAGGTTAACATTTCTGTATAGTAAGATTTGGTCTATCTCTTAAGGCTTAAAAGTTATGTAAAAGTCATCCAGAGTAAATAGGACTACTTGGGCTATAGCTAGAAAATTCAAGATATACATTGTGCTTGTCACAAAAATAACTAAAATATAAAGCATTTTAATTAAAATGGTTAGCCATTTTCAAGAAATTCAAAATTTTCTAAACATTTTCCATGTAAAGGGAAGTTTACGGTGGAGAAATTTTCCTCAAAATCTTTGTGTTGCATTCTTGAAAGATATTCAACTTAAGAACCAACTTTGGTTCTTAACCGACTTTTTGTTTTTGAGTTATGCTGGTCACAGACAAACACACACACACACACACACACACACACACACACACACACACACACACACTCACACACACACACGCACACGCACACACACACACACACACGCACACACACCTTTTCTAAAAATCTGATTTGTTGCACTCACATGACTTTCTCTACTCTTGTACTAATGTTATTCCTCCATGTTCGACTTAGTTGAGATAAAAATTTGCAGGAATTCTCTTATTGTTTATCTTGTTGTAGGTTCAAGAATAATATGGGAATGTACTAGACTTTGAGTGATAGTCAAATCTTTTAAAGCTTTCAAATTCCGCTTTCTTTGCACGTCTAACATATAAAAAATGAATTACGATGCTCCGTATGACATAAGTACAAGTCCTCCTTCACTCTACAAAAGCATATTATTTTGACATAAATTGTGCATTTTAGCAAGATATACATTTTTGTATAGTAAGTTTTGGTCCAGCTCCTACAGTTTACTAGTTATGCTAAAGTGATTCAGAGCAAATAGGACTTTAAGGGTTATAGTCAAATAATTCCAGATGTACATTTCATTTGTTATAAAAATATCTCAAATATATGGCATTTAAGACAAAATCGTTAGGGTCATTTTCAAGAAAATCAAAATGTTCAGTGTAAAGGGTAGCTCATGGTGGAGTAATTTTCTTCAAAATCTGCCTGTCGTATCCTTGAAAGACATTAAACTTAAATATCAACTTTGGTTCTTAAGCGATTTTTCATTTTTGAGTTATGCTGTCCACAGACTGACAGACACACAGACACACACACACGGACGCACACACACACACACACACACACACACACACACACACACACACACACACACACACACACACACACAGAGGCACACATAGACACACACGCGCGCGCGGACCTTCGAAATCGGATTTTTGGGTAGAATACAATAATTCCTGTACTTTTACTGTACATAGTAGAGAAAGTAAAAAAGAACATTAGGAAACACCCAATGGAATAGCCACAAAATCGAAAATATCGAAATTGGTAATTTTGTCTGGGAATTACCACTTCGGTTTACTTTCAATACATGGCGTTTGCAGCGGACATATCAACAGACAGCTGCATCAATTAAATTTAAAATCGTTTTTCGTAACAAAAAGGACCTGAATTTTGTGAATAGATTTGGTTAAATATGGACAGCTGAACGTCGCGTGTTCGGAAGTTGAAAACGCGCCATCTTTCTTTATTTACGCACAGAAAAAGAAAACAAATGACGTAGTCCACCAGAAAGTTATACATTGAATGTTAAGCTCGTTTATATTTCATGTAAATAAAAGACATTAAATTCATTTGAATTACAAACGAGTTTCATTTAATAACCAAACACTACTCAAACCGTACGCAATGCGTTTAATATTATCGATATCAATGAATTGGTGTTGGAAGGTTGATTAGGATTGATAATCACTGATGAAGAGTTACAATCAAATCAATCTTAGGTGGTACGAAATCCACCGGGTCATCTAGTATCATATAAAATGCAGCCTCTTGAATGTATTTTAGTAATTTACCATGCAAATAGACACAATTAGCATGTCTGTTTGTGCCTTAATTGACCTCGTTGCGTAAACGCAGTTCTCTGAGGATGAAGGAAGACCCTCGTAACCGTTGTCATGGCAACCATGGACAGACTGTCGATGGGGCTGGATGCAACAACACCACCCTGACATCTGTGATGTGAATAGCGCAACTACATGATACGGCAGCGCTGGATCAATCGTTCGTGTTAATAATGAAAGGCATTAACAATACGTACTCGGCTTTTCACAAACTCTCAATTTAAACCTGAAATGAAGAGTTTCGTGCTTCCTTTAATGTTTGAAAGTCACACTTGTGCCTGTCATTACTTACATGTTATTCACTCCTGCATATTTGATTGTACGACCAACCGTCAAAGATCGTCAGTATTTGTATTTAAAGATTTTTGTCATCCGCTTCATGGAGCGAATCTATTAATGTTTGTATTATTTCAGAATTACTTCAATTTTCATTTTAATCAATCTCGTTCAATTTACCTGTTACATCTATTGTGCCCATACTCACTGTGTCACTAGAGAATGAGGCGCTATCACTCTCTGGATTCTACCGAACTTTCACTAGCACTAGGCACACATAACTTGGGGGCGAGTTGTTCCTTTGTAAGTTTTGAAATTTTCATGCGGTAATTTTTACAGACTTTCAAATAGCGAGATAAGTCTAGGCTTCTAGTTGAAGTTTAATCAACATTACTGAGGCCACTGGTCTTAAATTTTTATTTTTAACTCTGTGGATAACTAATTTGAATGGGTTAAAACAGTAGTTGTAACTCCGTAGTAGCAAATTAGTCATGATTATTCACAAGCCCAATCAAAACCACAGCCCATACTAAAGGTCAGCTAACGGTATACGAAGGTGAACACTGGATGTAAAATGGCACCTCAGCCACATGTTCCTAGCACTTTCCTGAATCGATTCAAGTGACTCACCATGCACACATCATTAGTAAAGTATTTATAATATCGATTTTTATTCGAATTCTTTTCTGAAGCTTACGTAGTTCATTGCACAATATTTCAAAGTTTATGATGATATTTTTTCAGGTATTTAAAAGTAAGCTTTTATTAATTAAAAATGCATTTTTAAAATACTATCCCCGAATCATAATCTCCTTACACCCTAGTTAACAATATGGTCGTTCAAGGCCATTCTTTCCCAGGTTGTACCTGATACTGGTGACGGCGCAAAGCTTAAACGAATCACAGTTTTTGATAAGGGCATATAATAGAATAATTTATTAAGGTTATGTATGATAGTGTGGAAAAATAAAAAAAAAGCTGAGAAAACTACGCAATTCTTCAAACCAATGTTAAGAATGAGTAATTAAGAAAATGAAGGATTTGCAGTTTCATCAAAACTGCATACAAGGAGAACCATGCCTATAATATAGCTCACCAAACTTATAACAGATTCCAGCTTCTGTTAAAGTCCTAATTATTATAATTTAAACTTGCAATGTCAATATAGGAAAGTAAAATTACCTATGTCTTATCAAATAAAGCCTCAATGCTGCTACCTCTTATTTTTTAAAAAAGTTATTCAACATTAAACCTCCTTTTTTATTTTATTTTTTATATTTACATGCTTTTCCTTGAAGTTACCATTTTAAATTTATTTTAAACTAAATTATACAATTATGTAGAATAGTTTGAATTTTAATCCTTTATATTTTTTGTTAATTTGAATTATGAATAACAGTTCTGGTACGCAAGTACTTCAAATAGTGTATCACGTTTATTATATTGGTTTCAGTTATTGTTTTCTTAACTTCTGGTATAGTAAGTAGAGGAAGTCATGTGAATACAAAGTAGGTATAACCTAATATTTAATGACATTTTATGATTTTGTGTCCTCTTACCGTGCATTTTAGATTTGAAAACAAGCATACAAAATGTTAGGCGATGCATACACAGACTTTCAACGGTGACTTCTTGACATTAAGCTGAAACTTAAGTTCCTCTACCATTTTTATCTATAGTATATGGTGCATAAATAAAAAATCTGATGTGTTGCACTCATATAACTTTCTCTACTCTTGTACTAACCATTCTAACAAACTCTTATTCCTATATTTCCATGTTAAGATTCGTATACAAATTATCTTATTGCTTATGTCCTTGTAGGTGCAAGGGAGATATTAGAATACAGAAGGCTTTGTGCGACAGTCAAATCTTTTTGACCTTTGAGATTCCGTTCTCTTTGCACGATTAACATATAAAAAATGAACAACGTTGTTGCATTTCGCTAAAGTTCTAAGTTTTCCGAAACTCACACATATAACAAGGAATACCTCCGAAATGGTTCACCGTACAAGAAAATTTATTGAGACATAAATTGTGTATTTTACCAAGATCTACATTTTTTGTAAAGTATGATTTGGTCTATCTCTAACGGTTTACGAGTTATGCAAAAGTCGTCCAGAGTAAATACGACTACAGGGGCTATAGCCAGAAAATTCAAGATATACATTTAATTTGTCATCAAAATATCTCAAACATATGGCATTTTAATCAAAATCGTTAGAGCCATTTTCAAGAAAAACAGAATTTTCGAAACATTTTCCATGTAAAGGGTAGTTTAGGGTGGGGCTATTTTCTTCAAAGTCTTCGTATCACATCCTTGAACGACATTAAACTTAAACACCAACTTTGGTTTTTAACCTAATTTTCGTTTTTGAGTTATGCTGTCCACAGACTGACAGACTGACAGACTGACAGACAGACAGACAGACAGACAGACAGACAGACAGACTGACACACAGACTGACACACAGACTGACACACAGACTGACACACAGACACACACACCGACCTTTTTCTAAAAATGCTTCTTTTGAATTCAGGGGGCCTCAAAACATATATTTCCGGTGAAATCTGGATATCGAATTTTTGGGTGGAATACAATACTTCCCCTACTTACCAGTAGAGAAAGTAAAAATAGAACTGCTGGAATGTTTGAATGCCAATATATCACCACTACTCTATTGTTTACTTCTGTAATTAGCATGGAAAGGCAGAGCTTTACAAGATCAGCTATTCCTGCCGTTTACATTTCTTACTAAAACGAGTTCTTTAGCATTAAATCATTGAATACCAGTGGGTTTATTGGATTAAATTCGTTAACATACGCCAAGCGCGCAAAGTGGAAGGTTGGGAACGTTGACACTAAAAGCTACCTGCGCAAGTCTCGTAAATACTGCTCAGTTCACTCGTCGGAGGTGTGAACGCGATAGGAGTAACTGCATTAGTAAACAAAACATTCTCTTCTTCAGTGCTACTCTGTTGTCAGGCTGTGCCAATAATGTATCGATAATGTTCAATTATGTTCCTTACCTTTCACAATAGATGAATTTGTTATTGGACTTTTTATACGTAATTTCTAGATCTACTATCACGCGAAATTTGTGCACTCACATCCCCAACACCTATATTTTCATTCGATGCGCCTAACATGGCAGTCTGCAATATTGTTGCGTGCTGAAGAGGGGTGAACCCTCCAGATACAATGCTTCAGTACGGTAGAGAACTGAAAAATTAAATTGGCATTCATGTTTCCAGTAAACTAAACATGCACATTACAATAGTTTTTAAGGAATTTCATGACTGACAAGCAATATTTTGCTTACTGCTTGTGAGTAGTTACTAACCGAACACTGTTGTTCAAAATGAATCTATACTCCATCCAGCGTAAGATCCGCACCTTGTATCCCTCCGCGGTAACCTCGTGCTCGTATCAGCTGCCACTAACACAAATAAACAAACGCCACGTGGACTCAATCCTTGTGTTTAAAGATGCAGTAGAATGATACTTGGGAGCTTTAGGAATAGCGCTGCTATCGCGTTATGTTCATGTAATCTTTATCAGGGTTGTTGCTGCCTTGTTCCAAGTAAACAACGCTAGGATTTATGTCCTGAGTAATATTATTCAAATATAACAATAACATTACTATTACTATTATCATTAGCATTATTATTATTATTATTATTATTATTATTATTATTATTATTATTATTATTATTATTATTATTATTATTATTATTATTATTATTATTATTATTATTATTATTATTATTATTATTATTATTATTATTATTATTATTATTATTATTATTATTATTATTATTATTATTATTATTATTATTATTATTATTATTATTATTATTATTATTATTATTATTATTATTATTATTATTATTATTATTATTATTATTATTATTATTATTATTATTATTATTAACCAACATTCGTAAGTAAAAGCTGAGCTGAAATTAAATGTAACATAATTAAAATAAAACTCACATTAATCTGCATCACTGTCGGGAAGAGGTGTAATATCTGCATCTCCATCATTTGTGGTGTCATCGTCATCAGAAGAAGGGGAAGAAGAAGAAGAAGAAGAAGAAGAAGAAGAAGAAGAAGAAGAAGAAGAAGAAGAAGAAGAAGAAGAAGAAGAATCAACACCCACACTAATCACAAGACGATCTACAATAGCATCTGATAGCCCGTCCATCACCCACATCTCATTTTCTTGCTCAATTGCATGACGTATATTATTTTGCCACATATTAGGTGTCGCCTGAGATATTGCAGTTTCAAAGAATTTGCAAACATCCCGTAATTTGAAAGTTACGTTGTTTCTGGCTACGAATCCCTTGAGGAAGGCCCATATTGTTTCTATTGGATTCAGGTTGCTGTGATAAGGGGGCAACCTCTCTATGTGTCGACCAGATTTTCTAGCAAGGTCATCGATAACATATTTGTTTTCACTGTTATCGGCAACCTGTTGTGCTTGATTTAGAAGCTCTGCTTTCACATCTGATTCACAAAAGGGCAAATTATATGACGTCAACCAATCGGCAATTTCTTGTTTTTGCCACGAACAGTTGGGACGACGTTCCAGTCTGACACTGTGATAAGGTGCATTATCCATTACGATAACACAACCGGGTTCAAGTTTTGGAAGTACACTTTCAAACCACTCCTTAAAAACATCGCCATTCATATCCTCGTGGTAATCACCTGTACGTTTTGACTCGAAGATTAGAACACCGTCTTCCACAAAACCGGAATCACTGCCGATGTGCGCAATAATAAGGCGTTTTCCTTTCCCTGTAGGATTTTTTAGCCCTGTTGACGTTCCACAAAGAAATGCTTCCCTTTTTGAGCCCGTCATAATGTCAGTCCATGCACGGGATGTAGTATGCCCTTCATTAACCCACGTTTCATCAAGGTAATAAATTTTCTTACCTTCTGCTCTGTATCGGCGCATATTCCGCAAGTAACGCCGCCTCCATAGCACGATATCTTCTCTGTCGATTATGACATTCACTTTATTTCTCTTCATAAAACTAAATCCAATTTCTAGTAATAATTTATGAAACGTGGATCGCTTAAATGAAGGTAATGCTGGATCATTGTTAACACTACTTAAGACTTTTTCTAATGTTGGCGGTTCATTCTTGAAGAAAAAGTGGTGCACTTTTCTACGAACAGCACATTTAGTAAAGTCATCTGCTTTTTCTAATTCTGGCTTCCGTTTTTTTCTGTTCTTCCTTGGTGTCCGCAATGTTCCTGTTTGCTTAAGTTCCTTACGGGCACATTTAACACTCCACTCGGAAATACCGGTGTAATCTGCAGTTAACTTCACAATGTTATTCACAGTGACAGAAGGGTACTCTTGCATTAGTTTGTTAAAAACATTCAAGACTATTTGTTTCTCACCACTTTTTAAGGGCTTCACTATTTCACCTTTACTTTCACTAACCAGGCTAGCAGCACATGTAGAAGCATCCATGTTTATCACCTTACTGATTACTCACCATTGTCATGTGGATGCGTGAGAGGGGATTAACTGGACACAATTAAACGGAAGCTATAATCTCCTTTACTCTTATTAATATTATTTATTATTTTATATTAATCAAAAGTTTCAAATTATATTTGAGTGTCATACATCATGAAAAGTCACATATAATCGCCAATATTTAAGGTACTATATTTTGTGGCGTGCTTCGGTTTCGCGCGCGAATCGCGGGTTAGTTGTTGACAGCTTGTGTTTACACCAAGGGCGGATCTTAGAGTGGAGCGACTATAGGTGACAACATTGGACAAAAGTGGTATTTTCAGTGAGAAAGGCTCCCTATACCGAGCATAGTTACTTTGCAGAGAGTTTATGGTCAAAATTTGGGACAATAAGTTTAAGACAGCCTACATATAGAGGAGTCTGTATCACCAGAGGACCACCTCCGTAGCGCATTGGTAGCGCGTCTGCCTCTGGAGCGGAGGACCCGGGTTCGATTCTCGGTACCGAAGTGAGGAATTTTCCCCCACTGAGGAGTCTGGCACTGGATGCAATCAGCCTCGTTAGGTCCCTGAGGGGCCAATTGAGGAGCTACTTGATAAAGAAGTAGCGAGCCCAGGTTGTGAAGGCTGCATAACCGGCCGCAAAGTCTCGGGGCGCTGACCACGTCCCACCCTACAGTTCTGTACCCCACTTATGACGCCTGTAGTGGGCAGATAAGCATTGGCCCGCGAAGGACTGTTGCGGTAAGGGTAAGATTATCATATGTTGTCTAAACACGTTCCAATTTCTAATTTTCTTTACTAGATGGAGCGGAGTTCTAAACAAACACAAAGAAAATACAGCCGCAACAACGTAAATGCACAAACTGCATTATCCCTTATTTGACAGAAGTACACAAATAGCTTTATCACGTAATCTAATACTAACATTTTACACAGAAGCCGAGAGACGGCAATAAGTTTGATGATCTAGTTTTGAAACAAATATTTAATGGTTACCAGGTTCTGGTAGTGTTCATTTACACCAGGCATCGGCACGAGAGCAGATGTAGCGATTGAACTTACCTTACCCATCCCACATTCTCTTGGCGAGTGACAAAGCTTGTTTAGATGCAACACTTGCAGTGGTGGGTTCGTTCCACCTGCGCGGTAGTAATAATTTCTACGCTGTCATTAATTATTTTGTTTATATTAAACATATTTGTCATGCTATAATCATTACAGTCACTTACTGTGCCTAGGCAAATTACATAATCTTCAAGTTTATAACCTTCCTTTATCTTATGCACGTAATATTCTTACGCTGCCTTGTTACTAAATGTTTCTCTTTCACAATAAATAAAGCAGTAAAGTTTCATTGCTATTTAGTCTTAAAATATTTTAAAACTATTTGACCAACATAATAAGTTCTTTGGCTTTAAACTTAATATTATGCTCTGACTTTGACATACGAAATACAATAGCTTATATTAAATAACCTAATAAGAAACTAAAGCACTAAAAAGTGGAATCATATTGTCCGTTATATGTGTTTACAAATGCAAGTATTCAGAAAGTACCTTTTGAAATTGTAAACAAATACCTGTAAAATCACCAAAGTTTGACTTATGCTTCTGATAAAAGTGGAATTTGATATTGCAACGCTTTATATTTACAAATTAAAATCCGCATATTAAACAACACAATTTCATTTTTTGTAACTTACAAAAAATTCTCTCTACCACTTTTCATGAAGCAGTCATACTCGCCACTGTATGAGGCCTGAGTAGCAAGTTAGGGGAGGGATGGCAGGTGGAGTGAGGCAAGAACGTGTATCAGTGGAGTGGCACAGTTGAGCCGATTTTGCCCATTACCTGCTTTACACCGTTTAATATTGACTTTTTTTTGTATTGAAATACTAGTTTTTTCCTGTAAATGCTTATTTCATATGTTCCAGTCAATTTTTAAGTGTTGTGCTCTAATTTGTCTATATAGAATTGTGATACTTTTATATCACATTTTTGCTAGGTTTACTCTTGAGTTGAAATGTTGTAACGCATATGCATCTGCATCGTGGTAACACCGTGACATAACAGCGCAACCGGGCCAAGGCCTACCGCCCGATCGCAGTCCCCCACTTCTGCCCACCACAGGCGTTGCGCTACTGGAGGTGGGACGTGATCAGCTTCCCGGTCCCTCCCGGCCAGTTATGTGGTTCTTTGGACCAGAAGCCGCTACTTTTCAATCAAGTGGCTCCTCAGTTGTCCCCTCAGGGACCTAACGGGGGTGAGTACACCCTTGAACCAGGTCTCCCAGTGAAAGAAAATCCCCACTCCGGTACACGTAGTCTAACCCGGGTCCCCTGCTTAGTAAAAGGGATTAACTACGGCTACTTATTTTCATAGTAAGAGTTATTTTTATGTCTATCTTTATGTAATGTTTGGTTTGTGTCTTGTCTTGCTGAAACAATTCGAAGCGTTTCTGATTATGATAGTAATAAGATGTATAAACGTTACTCATTTACCATACTAATAGACTTTCTCCTTAAAAGACACTATTATTGTAACTGTATAACATTTTTCTTAAAAGATTGTTCTTGATATCATCCAAACACAGGGAAAGCTGAGCTTTTATCCTTTGAAAATAAACCAAGAAAACAAGATGTTTTAATCATAGGCAACTAATTTCAACTTGTATTGTACACTAGGGATTGTTAAAAACAGTGGTCATGAGATTATTGAAGTAGGCGCTAACTGCAAATTTAGAGGAAAATAAAATAGGCTAGTTGCTTAGTTTGGCAAGCAAGAGATTGTCTATTGCAGGTATACAAAATATACCAACCACACGAGCTATTTTATTTATTATTGAAACTATGATAATATCGTTGTCTACAAATTCTGTAATTGCTTTGAATTTTTTTCAGATGTTGCAGCAGTTTCTCCCGAACCAGCCATACGAATACGTATATATTCTCCTTCTCGTACTTAACAATTTCATTTTCTCATCTTATAAAAAGTTGCATGTTTACACACTTTACTCACGAGATGCAATCTTAAATGCTCTTCAAAGTAGAGCACAAGGAATAACTTAGATTTCACGATTAGTTGAATATAGTAAAAAGGTTGAATGTACATATTACCTCTCTTCTCTTAAATAATAGTAGTTCACATCGATCTAAATGCACAGCTTGTGGTGGCCTGTATGCATGAATTTTGACCAGGATATGCATCACACGTTCTTATCGCATATCTTTTGCCCTTGCATTATTTAAATAGCTCTCTAAAAATCGTCCATTTGTGTATATAGCCTGTTCATATTTGTAGGCCTAGTCCCTTCTAGTAATTTACAAACCCATCCATTTCCACCTCTTCACCCACCTGACTACCCAGCCACCACCTACATATCCTCGGCGTCGATAAACTGCCTGCCCAGGTATAAAAAGAACGTAAATTGTCTCCTGTTTACTTGAACTCTATAGCGTAAATTGCCTCCCCATATATCTGGGTATTTTGCCGTCACTTCCAGTCCGCCACTGTTAACAGAAGTGTTTGGAGCCAAACATGAATATCCCACAAAATTAAAAATAAAGTTTTTCCCGTTTTAATGGCTTCTTAAACAAGTAGTTAATAATCATAAACCACAATTTTCCTTACCATTTGCAGACTTATGACTGTCAGTAATGGAAGATGCAAATTACTCGTTGAGTTAAAAATGTGGTAAAAAGCATAAAACTTAAAGTGTTGTTAAAGCACGCGCCATTTTTGAAACTGGTAGCAATTTAAAAGAAACAGCCCTTAGAAACTGAAGCCATGAATTATGTATAATTGTTTACCCTTTTCACTCAGTGTAGATTCAATCTCCATTTTGACTGAACAGCAGCAAGACAGTGAATGATCTATGAGTACCAGTCTTGAAGAGAGTCGCACATCATGACGTCATTTCGAACGAAGAAGTAGTACCAACCGAAATCCATCATGTGGGCATTTAGAATGAAGTAATACCAACCGAAATCCATCATGTAGTCATTTAGAATGAAGTAGTACCAACAGAAATCTATGATGTCATTTTCCATGAAGAAGTAATCCATTCAGTGGTGGATTTACAAATGTGAAATACTCAGCGACATGGAGGCAATTTACGTACATCATCTCAGATATTCGGGAGGCAATTTACGTACTTGTGAAAAGACAAACAGTACCCTAGGAGGCAATTTACATCACCCCCATACCCTAAAGCTGGCTACCTCACCCACCCAACCACACACCTACCTATCTAGCTACTCACCAACCCAGTCACCCATCCACATATCCAACCGTCTAATGTCCTACACAGTCAACCACCTTTCCGTATAATTAATAGGCTGCTGACATTTATTTACATATCTCATTTCCTTATTCTAGTTAAGAGGCACCCAATCCTATTTATAGCCTCATATACGTACGAACGGAACTCAATAGACCTACACTGAAAATATTACTCGCTTTAAGCACTGTATCTAATGAAGCCGTGTCCGATTTTGTTTTTTCTATCCCATAAATAGGCTCTTTGGGGGAACTTAGAGCCAATTTTGCTTCAGTTAGCGATCTTTGAAACTTAAGTACTTATTTCATTAACTTTCTTGAAGGTTTTCTGTTTTGAAAATGAAAATGTTCTACCTGGAATCAATAATATCCTGAATTGTCCAACGGAAAGATTTTTTGGTGATAATTATTTGAAAAATTCACATTAATAATTTAAGTTAGCGATGTTTTTTGTTGAATGTTGTATTAAAAATTCGCATTAATTTCGTACTAGTTTTTGGGTAAAATTAATACACATAGACGCTACTGAAATTAAAATTAACAGTAAGTAATGTTACTGAAACCCTGTTCAAAATTTCTCCACATTAAAACATTTATTTTATTATTATCATGACATGCATCGTATATATCATGCATCAGACATCTGGGTCATTGCCCATCAATCAGCATCACCAAATTGCGACACATACGTTGTGAAACTTTCATTTTTCCTAGTTGTCCTTCTGTCTGTTTCAAGCAAGTTATATGTAAAAAAACATCTCTTGCTGTCAGCATTTGATACTGGTAACCAAAGATATTGAACGGAATTTTCACAGAATAGATGGTAATATTAACCTTTTCCTTTCAATCTTTAGTACGTACATGCCAGAATCTATCCAGTCACCCGTCTGAAAACAAAAACTTCTATACCTCACACCAAGAAGCCGCTTTAAGTTTATTGCGGCGGCTTTGATAACACGGAAATGAGAACTTGTGAGATAACTTTTTATTGTAGCTTCACCGATTGCATTGTCGGGCGGCTTTCTTTGCCTCTGCCAATAATATTGTTACAAGTGGATCTCAAAAGAAGCCTGGTTATTGAATTCGTAAGAATTAGATGTGAATTATTTCGTTGTTATTAAAACCAAAACTTAAACACCAGCGACAATGAGTCAATGAGCAAAAAAAGCTTATTTTTCTAAGCAAAATTTAAAATAAGTAGATATATCTCATTTATCGCTAAAAAAACACAATATTCTCGAAAATATGACACATTCACAAACATTCGCGAAAAAAGTAATCCCATATATCACCTCTAAACTTTGTCAAATGCATGAAAATCAATTTGTTCTGTAATTGAACAACTTTCTCATTTATCGTTAAAAACAAAAACTCATGCCTCTGATCATAACTCTGCTGCAATTTTGTACTCCAAATACAATAGTTGACTGCAGCCAGATGTGTAGATCCTTAAACTAAGACTCTAGTAATTATAAAAGTAGCCAATTAGTACTCGTAACCCCAATTGGCACATTATATTGTAGGTGGCTAATATTGTAAACCACTTCTTCAGATGTATTCATTTAGTGTAATAGTTTTTGAACACTTCCTTCTGGAGATCAGAGCACACTTGTTATAGCTGAGTACAAATTGCAAGATATGAATATTTCTATAAAAACAGCGGTAGGAGAGGAAATTAGTTCGTCTCTTATCTAGCGAAGTGGTCTGCACTTTATTATATTCTATGAAACTATTCTGAGACTTCTGACAAGAATGGAAGGGTATATATCTAATTTTAGATTTGTGTATGTAAATATTCGTAAGATTGACATATACAAATGTAGGGAAAATCAGGTGTCATAAAATATGATTCTTTTATATTTGTCAATGTTTTATTTTAGATTAATGGACCAAAGAATTTGACTGCATTCTGCTTCTAAATGTGAAATATATATGACAGCTTAATACAAGGAATAGAGCTTGCCTAGAGGGAGTGCTAATTCCCCAAATTCCATATTTTTGGTAATTATACCTCTGTTTTTTATAGTAAATATTCAAAGTGTCTTAAATCTTTACAGCATATTGTAACAAATGAGAGCACAGCTACTGCTGAGCCCACTTTATTTGCCTTCTAAGCGGTTAGCGTAGTGCTAACATTACCCTTAAGTCACTTATGCACACACTCGGAGCAAACACAATTAACCCGTAGAATCGAATCACAATTTAACTGTTAGTACTGGATCTCAACTCATACTGAACTGCAATCCGCTCTGTTCACTGTTACTGTCCACTGAACAACTTCGTATCCTTTTAACTGTCAAACGAACTCTAAACTCAACCCACTGTCTGACACTCCGACTTCATTCGACGACCGGCTCATTATAAAAACTCAAACCCTGGTCGAACATTTTCAAAAGCGGACCTTCTGGACACAACCAAAAGGGATTTTGAGTGGTGATATTGCCACAATGGCTATTGTATTTCCCGGCTATTGTCGACAAAAGTACCGGTGATTAACACAGGGCCGGGTCGGTAGCGCTGGTCCCTCCCGGCCGACCCTCGTGACTCCCGTGACGCTATCTAGCACTTGTTTCAATAACTCCAATTAGTTATTTTTGAAGACACTAATTAGAGGCATATTTAAATATTTTAAGCGATACTTTAAATGACAGAAATTTATCAAAACTTAATCGTTTAAATATTAAATAAATAAATATTGACAGTTATTTTCTATAATGTACGCTGAACATACCCAAGGAACATGAGCTGCACTTAATTTTAAAAATACAGTTCATATACACACCCCATTTTAAAGCTAAAGCTTTTTCTTTATTACTAATAACTAGGGCCCGGATTTTTAGGTTCTTAAAATTGACTTTTTAGTTATTTTTGTATCTTAAAAAAGTTTTTTTTAGTTCTTTAACCTCCTGAATTAGTTTTTACATTATTATTGTTTATTAATTGTATTATTAATTGTCCTCTTTTTATAGAAATGTTGCTGATATGTCCTGTAGATCCTTTGTGCACCTCAAAATCCGATTTTTGGCCAGAGGACACCTGGAAAATACGTAAATAAAATTATAGTGTATACACTATGTGAATTATAGCAGGTGTTTAATCCTTACCTGCATTCCAGCATTCGAGAACAGGTCGTGCAGGTTCTCCTGTAAGGTATGTTTATCTGCACAGCACCTAGCCGCTTAATGCAACTTTATCTGTGCAGTATAGAAGGTGTTCATATTTGTTCAAGCTTTTGTGTCTGTGGGCATGGTTTCTTTCACTTTTGGCAGATTTGGCAAAATATTACTTTGCCATGTGTGGTGAAGTTCGGATCGTTACCTATCCACTGACGAATCAACCCCTTTTGAGATGAGATGACTTTAGGCATGAACGAGCTCCTTAAATTACCTGCTTAATCTAAGGAAAATTTACTTCTAACGACCCCGCATTCCTTGCTTGCAACAATACAGAGCTTGGTCCCACACAGCTAAATACAAGTCAGTTGCCCTTTGCATTGTTCTCATTACTCGTATAAGCATACATAAGCGAAAAGACGTAGCAAGGATGTAACAGTCAGAGTCCATTCATAATTTCATAAACATTTCATTTTCCCATTTTAAAGTAAAGTTGTTTGTTTTCATTTTAAAATAAAAAGATTTAGCCTCTTTTAGGTTTTAAAGTCTCATTTAGCCATTTTTAGGTTTTATAAGATTCAAGCATTTGGCTTCGATGATCATGAAACAGATAATTAAATTAAACCACTGCAGTTAACTATCAAGGAATAAAATAGTTAAAAAACTAAGAATTCGGGCCCTACAGTAATAACAATTGATTCTAGAGCTCTGACACTTTGTAGTATCAATTAATAACTTTGTCTGAATATATACTAAACGTTTAATCAAATTTGTTCAAACAGGAAAAAGATCCTGAGTACTCCTCTAAGCAATAGAGAAATCCCTAAACAAGTCTGTGTAGGTCCTTCGAAGGTTATCTTTTTACAAATGTGCATTTTTCTAATGTAAAAACTGTAGTAAGTTTTTTACGCATTTCGTTATGTCAACTTTTTAGTGGCCAACTTATCCTTAGAAAACCGAGCGGGGTGGCTCAGACGGTAACGTCTGTGGCCCATATTCGGCAGGTCGTGGCAACGTTCCGGCTGCCCTTGGGATTCACTCACCTCATCCATTCGCCCGGGGGGTGCCTCGTTAGGGGCATAGGCACAAAAGATCGCCTATGCGTGGTAAGTTCCCCTCAGCAAGTTGTCAATGAATTATAGAGTCATATCCCTAGGAATATTTGGAGAAATTTAAAAAGTCACCCCATATTACTATTCCTGAGATCTATAAATGAGCCCAAAACAAACACCACTGGTTACTTTAGGCCAAAAATGTGAAAACATCCGTTTATTTATTCACTTACAAGCATACTTCAATGAGTTCTCTCAAGAAAATATTTATCATAACTATCTCAAACATTCTACATTCACCAGCATAAAAATAATACTTGTAAAACATTTAAACTGCATGTTTAAAATTGCAGAAATTGAGGAATTCGATCTAAGGAAAGCTTATGAGACAGAACTTAACTGAGAGAATCTTCCTACGATAACATATCCTTGTAAATTAGCTGTAATGCGTCTTGGGATATTGGACGAAAAGCTCTCATATTTACAGCAAAGTTACATGCTAACTTATACTGCCTTGTACTTCAAACTTTATACATGAAATTTTATTTAAGTGTTACATCTAAGGACTCAGAACGAAAGACAGACAGCAGGTTTAGAAGAAAGTCTTGTGTTTACCAGTTTGAAGGGGATACCTCATTTCAACCACACTTGTGTAATTAAAATTAATTTAATGATGTTTAAAAAGTTTTTTTAAAATTATTTTCTTCCTCAATCAAGGATTCTGATTCGCCTTGATACTGTGTGCGATAGATAATATTTTTAGTTAATTTGTCTGTCAATGTTCTTTAAAATGTGTATGAAATATCAATTCCTCCACTTTCACTGTCGTAGAAAAAATGTAGTTGTAAATTAACTTTCTATTTTATTATTTTATTATTTATGCTTTCACTCATCATTGATCTGAATAGTATATATCATACGCATTATTTAACTTTAGCAATGAAAAGCTTGGCGCATAAGCTTTAAAACGTTTGATTAACATATTTGTAAAAATGTCAAATCTTAGAAGAGTCAGCGCAGTTAGTGGCCTTTTGAAGTAGGAACAATCTTCGTTAATACCTTAAACGGTTTTCACATGTATACAAAAGTCATAAAAGTAATAGTTTGAAGTAATATACAATATTGTCGTGTGCGCTCTGAAGTTGACATCGTCAAATGTTTTCTGCCAAATCGATAAACTTTAGTTCCCGTAGTAGTTCACCACTCTGACGAAAGATGACTCCACCGCCCATTTCTAGCAGTTGTGCTTGTTTCTCTATGTCGCTCCAGCAGTGAAGGGTGACGTATTTCCGCTTTCTGTGTAGAGACGTGACTTCAAATAACCAAAATTCCAGTAAGCAGTAAGTTGGAGAAAGCTTTACAGATAACGTTAGAAGCTTTTCTATATTCTATGATCAACGTGGGAATATTACGAACTTGATAATGTGTGCACTTTCCCAAAAACACGTATATTTCTCAGTGATCATCGGACAATATGCATTTTTTTATTATATACCCATATGCCAATTACCTGTTTTACTTCACCGAAGTAAACTTCAATTTTGGCTGTTAGCGACTAAGGAACGCTTAGTACAATGATATTATGCATACATATAGACAAAAGTTCACCAAAACTGCTTGAAAAGTAAGCTCTTTAGAAACATCTGTGAATATTTTTGTTTCGTCATAATCAATTTGACACTAATACATAAAATGGTACCACTTGTATTAACTTCCCTTACAATTGGCCTAGTCAAATATAAAGCTGAAACTCTTTTATTCGCTATTTCTGCTGGACACAATTGTTTTTCTTCAAAATAAGTACGGAGAAGGATGTTTAATTCACTTAGGTGACTAAAACATTTGTAGTTATCGATAAATTAATTACTTCATCGGAATAACTTACTTAAATTAGAAAAGCAGCCATTTTCCAAACGATAAAGGGAACGAAAGCATATTTTGTAGTATATGGTTACCTACAAATTCAGCTGCATCATTTACATATTGAATATTTCAATTATTTGTCATGTACTGAGCTGTTGTTTTGCTGTGGAAATTAAAAAATTCATGGTTTTAAATTATTGGATCTTCTTAATTACAATTTTTCGGAAGAGCCTGCTTCAATAATAATGCTCAACAGAAATTTCCAAAAATCATTATTATGAAGTTTATAATCTTTGACTTATATCCTTAAACTAAAAAATAATTTAAAGTTACAGTTAGTTTAGTTTTTTACAGTTTCAAGTTAGTGTTCCAAACACAATGGCACTTACTGATTTATCCAAATATAAACATATTCCAAATATCCTATAAATTTCTAAATTTAACACATACATAAGTTCCTATAAAATCTTAATGTACTAATAGACACATGAACCTAATATTAACTTTTTAGGACCTAAAAATCTGGGCCTTGATGGTCTATCTGTAAATATCAACCACAGTTGATTTGTTAGAAATAATGTAAATAGATTAAACTATACAGTGTAAAATAATAATACTTTAAATGAGTTCACCAAAGAGTGCGTTTTATATTGAATTTAAATGAACTTAAGTAAAATACAAACGACATTTATGGAGAAATATGAAACAAGTGGACATATTTTGGAAGTGCGGAAGTTTCTGGTACATATATTAAAATCAAACTCTTATTTGGTCTTTTAATTAAATGGTGGATTTCGAAAACCGAGAGTATTTGCTTTCGATTTGCTTTCTAAAGGTCGAGGAGTGAGGACCCTCAAAAACAGCGTAGTCGGAAATAACGTCATTTGGTACTTCCACATTTAGGAAATGAGACCGTAAGGGAAACGGTTTTTGGAAAAAGTCCAGTAATCCGGGTTGCTCGTAACTAGATGTCAACATTGTGAACATAAGGGCAACACACAGTTATAAATATAGAATTCACTGCAGTTGTTATACTGACTGACTTAGCTGACTGGACAGACCAATTGTGCAGAATGTGAAAAACATTGCTGAAAATGTATAATACAATAAAATGAGTATCTGGCTTCATTACTCAGCCTAGGTACTCTTCATTGTAGCTTATTAATGGACCCATTTGTCTAAAAGAAAACTTTTAGCAAACTTTTAGCTTTATGATTGTCATTACTAAAGTTGCATTCTATTATAATGCAGAAATACTTACTACAGCACACAAATGACATTTTTAAAATAAAAGTAGTAAATATTACCATTTTATTATTCAGTTTGCAATAGCTTTTACAGAAAACGAAAATGTAGCTTTTAATTCATTGTATCACCTTGTATCACCACATGTTATAACAGATTAATACACTCATTCTCGTAAAGAAACGCTTCATAAAAAACCCATTATATTAGTTTAGCACATACCATATCTGATTGAACCGGTTATTTGACTCTTCTCTGTAATTATTAAGGATTAGAAAGCTAATGAAACTAGTTAAACGTAGCACTATGAGGTGGATGAATTGATATGAGAAGCTTACTCTGTTTGTAAATGCATCTACACATTGCTATACTCTTCTTGAATGGTAACAGATTTCCACAAGGAGTGAAGCATGCCTTCTCTGAATTGTCTTGACCAGCACAAAAGAGTGGTTCATGCTCTCTTTTCTTCTATTTGTGTACCCACCCACCAGGATTACTATTCGACACAATAGTTGTTTGAACTTCTTGTACAGCTTTGTAGTTATAGCCATAAAAAACCTTTTTTTCCTTAAGGACACTGGAAAGACACTCGTCTTCCGTGGTCTAAGGCTAACATACAAGCCCCAGGTTTCCGAGGTCCGTGCTCAAATTTAGCGTAGGACGATGGAAATTTCATTTCACAAATAATTTTCTTAAGCATTAAGGGAACGCACTACTGAATGCAGTTTTCTAAAGTTTTCAGCAAGATGAACAGAAAAGCTTTCCTTAGTATACTTAGTAATCAATGCGTAGTCTAAAATGTCGCTTTCCTTTTCGGTTCCGTTTACTTTTTATCTTCTGATTTTAATCCGAAAAAAATAATATTAAATAAATTCATATTAAATTTCAACTTTATAGCTGCATTTTGCTTTAAAACAAACTCAAAAATCCTTCGCAACAAAAAAGTTTCTGTGACATTGTTAATTAGCGTTTTGAAATGTATTTGAATAATTTCAGAAGAATTGGATGAAACATGTGCAGTACATTTTGAACTGCCTAAAGTTTTTAGATAAACTGTTCTAAATTCCCAAAAGTTAAATTGAAATGAATTGTACATACTTCCATATCCTTACTTTGTTGAATGTAAACATCCCTAATATCAAAATCAGGAGTTGACTTCGAAGTTATAGCTACAGTTAACTAACCCCGCCACGCAACAGCCCTTTCCGGGCCAACGCCTACCGCCTGACCATTGCGTCTACCACCTCTACCCAGCACAGTCATCATCAGTGGGGTGCAGTACTGGCGGTGGACGTGGTCACCGCTTCGGTTCAACCCGGCCGATTATGTGCTCTTCCCAACCAGAGGCGGGACCGCAACCCCGGATAATATCTCCCAGCGAGGGAAATCGAACCTAGGACTCCCGCTTGATAAGCAGCAGCGCGCTAAAGAGACGACCTTTGATGCCCAATGTGATCTGTAGTACTCCATACACGTTCATGTATGGGATGTACACTGATAACAAATGGAAAGAAATGAAATAGTTGGGACAGAACATTTAGAAATAAATAATTCCAGGCTTCAATTTAAGGTACCTCCCAGGCAAACTTAAATGTTCATTCCCTTAAACTTTACATTCTTAAAGAAATGTATCCAGTAACCCCACAGTACGTTAACATCCTTGGTTTGCATTTCAGAGGTCACAGGTTCAAATGTCCAATGCCAGCCGGCTTTGTCGAGGAAGTTTAATTGTTTTTACATACCGTACACACTATTTTCTATCCTTCCTGAATTTTTATAATTTCCATATTACTGATCACTATATATAGTGGTTTTCAAGGGAAAAAATCTGTTTTCAAGAAGCAACCTCCTCTCCGGAAACGTAAGGTTTGGCCGCTGTAGCGCATTGAAGTGTGAGATGGGTTGCGTTCACATTTCATCAATAAACCCAACATGAGTAGCAGATCGAGCTGGCTACATCACAAACAGGCTTCGAATTGTGTGCCTTCTACGTCATTGCAGAGCCTACATTGGCGATGCTGAGTCTCACGCACATGCCCCAAGATTTTCAATCGCTCCGTGGACTCGGGCAATAAGGTCCTCCGGTGACTCTACAGGAATGCCATAAACCATACTTTTCATACAGTCCCACGGGACATAGTTGAGAAGTGTCAGATCTGGCGACCATGCTGACCATGGACTCGATTCACTTCTACCAATCCAACGATTTGGATATGCAATTTGAGGTGATTCCGCACATTTGTATCAAAGTGTAATGGAGCCCCGTCATGTTGCAGCCACATTACCTGCCGAACATTCAGTAGCACTACATGCAATAGGATAGGCAAAGCATATACAATAAATGTGAGGTACATCAGTCCTGTTAGGCAGTAGATATGCTCGGAACGTTCATCCGCAGTACACAGACAACTACTAATAATAATATCCGTACTAAGACGCAAAACCTAATCGGAACACATTGTCACAATCGTTCGTTCTTAGCCTCCCCAGCGCTCAGGCCGTGCATTCCCGGACAAAAGTTCCTTCTTTAAAACCGATCAGTTTGCCATCCCGCACAACATACTAAGCGTTGTTGGTGTTTGTATGTAATGGTACCATGAGTGTGATAGGTACGTGTACGGATGTCTGTGACAGTTAAGATCTCCCTTCACTTGACCGCCTGTGTAACCTCTACCTCAGGGATAATCCACTTTAAAATTAGACTTGACATCGTAACTAAGAGCACCGCAATACTCACCTTCTCGTCACCCCTCCTACCCTAATATTCCTCCTTGGTTGGACTAGAGTTCCTTGCAACCCGACTACCATCCGAGGGGAATCGATTTATATCTAACTTTAGCCGATCAGAGACATCAGAAGATCTTCCCCATTTGGAAAAAATCACGAGCTAGGAGCTATTTCTGCTTTACTTCTATGAGTACCTTAGTTGCGATGGCAATTTAATTTAAAATGGAATATTCACAGGGCACAACGGGGTGCTCTTTGAGCACTTTGGAAGATTTAAGGACCTATCGCGGTCAATTACTCGAGTTTGCAGAACCCCCGTGCGGCTACTACCGTTTACCTCTCTCTCCCTGTAATTAAATAGGCTATAGCTTAGAGAAATCCTCCCTGAAACCCTAATGATATCCGTTACCCAGATTCAAATGGAAAGGATGAAGTTATTTAAGTTGACGACGGCTGTAGCTGTATTGCACAGCATTTCTTTGAAAATGGTAATACTTTTGTATTAAGTTCCGAAAACATAAGCAGTTTGTTCTTAATCACTGAAACATGCTTCTAGTTGGAGATTCTAATTTCATTTGTAGCTTAAACAAACAGAACGTTAAATCTTCGCTATAAGTGCACGACTTTAATCCTCGCATTGCTTTCCAGTGTTCTTAAGAGGTAACACATTGTAAATAATGCTCCAAAAAGGCATAGTTAAAATGTGGTTCGCCTGCATATTTTGATCGTTATTATAGAAAGTACATCGGCTTTATACATGGTATGCTCACAACCGATTGAAAGCCGGTTATTTTGGCTTTCTCTATTCTAACACTTTAAATGTGATTGCAGGAAATGTGAATGGCGTAAATGTGATTGGCCTAGCGCTACAAGGTCCGTCAGTTCCAGGACTGCAGTTAGTTCAAGGAGCAGCAGGAGTACCTGCTACTGCTGCTGGAGCTATCGACATGGGCTACTCCTACCAACATCCACTACAAGCTCGAGGACCTACTTGTGAGTAGAGATCACCAACTTCTTAACGTCATGGACTTCGAAAGTATTCCCCACACACATCCTGCCTTATTAGTGTTTCCCCCGTAAAGCAGGTTATTAAAATTAAAAAAAACAAAGAAAAAGCCTTTAGAGAAACCTTAGGTATTACAGTCAGAGATTTAATAAAATATTGTTGTGTTTAAACACAATTCCAAAGCACACACACCCGCACACACACATACATACAGATACAAGCAGAGAAAGGCGGTAGGATAGTGAGCAACTGGATATTGTAACAAAATCGCTCAAAAACGCGATGTCCGTTTACTTTTCTAAGCCTTTGTTTTTTTCTAAATCTTACTAGAAATGCACAATGTGCTTCTCGTCGCTAACAAACTTAATAAACTTCTCTACTATTACAATTCACAGTTCTTCCGATAATCTTTCTCAGTGTTTCAATGATTTTCTCTTATATCTTTACTATTACGATACAATCACTCGACGACACATACACACTCGCTGACAAGCTGGCCGATTCACTCTCGTAACTAAAACTAACTGTACACGACGACTTAAAACTACTCTGACACCAAAAACTGACTCTAGCTATAAAACTCTAAGAACTGACTGATTACTCCCCGCCGGTCCTATTTATACTAGAGTCGGCGTGACATAACCTCCTTCGAGTGCTTTCCTTGTGCACGTGTGCATGGCTCAGCAAAGAACCTTCTATAGCTACGTTGTTATAACTCTTTTCGATCGCATACATACAGTCGCTAGTTGTCCTGTAGCCCCGGACCTCCTCCACGCCATGCCGTCATTATTACGGACACGCACACACACACAGACACACACACACACACACACACACACACAACCGCTCGTCGTATCCAAGGTCACCCGGCGTCTTTTGCCCGTATATTGTTGAACGACCTAATGTCACAATATATTAGGCCAACAATAAAAATCTTGATGTGTTGCACTCACATGACTTACTCTACTCTTGTATATACTAATTCCACTATCGCTTAATCCTCTACCTTCTTCACGTTAATCCAGGTAAACATTTACTGATTTTTTTTTTTACAATTTATACAAATTTACAAATATTATTTTATTACAATTTTTCTTGTAGGTGTAAGGGGAACACAGGATTACAGCGGACTTAAGCGAAAGTGAAATACTTTAAAGCCGATCGCTAAGCGATGGCTTTCAAATTCGGTTCTCTTTACATGACCAATAGGTATAAACTAAATACATATTAAACTTAAAATGAAATAGTCTTACGTATTTGGTTGAATGGTAAACCCTCGAAGTTTAATGCGCTGATGACAGCTCCCAAAATGTATCGTTAATTGCCTTACTACAGATTTTTACATTTGTAATTGAATGAAACCAAGAAAATCATAGTTACATGTTACGAAACCCGCATTCAAGTGTTTCCGTCTTGGTAACAAGCGCTTGCAATGAAACAAAGGAAAGGAGAAACGGGAAAATATATAAAACAATAACAGTTCCTATTAAATAAAAATACAAGAGCTTGAAACATGAAAGTAATAACAAATAATATCTCAGAGTTGGTAAACTTCACAAAGAAAATGAATACGAAATAAATGCTGTGCTTTAACGAGATTTAGATTTTTTCATAAATGCTAATAGCTTCATTGCCAGATGCAAGGCACTAGAAAACAACATTTTTTCATAGTAAGATTTAGTCTACGTCTTACGGTCTACCAGTTGTGCGAAAGTCATCAAGAGTAAACAGGACTATATGAGCTTTAGCAAGGAAATTAAGAATGTACACTTCATTTACTATAAAATTATCTTCAACATATGACAGTTTAATCAAAATCGTTAGAGATAGTTTTGATAACATAGAACATTTCGAAAAAGTTTCCCAGTAAAGAATAGTTTAGGGTGGAGGAATTATCTTCAAAATCTGCGTATCGCAATCCTGAAAGATATTGGACTAAAATACCAACTTTGGTTTTTAACATTTCGTTTTTGAGTTATGTTATTCACAGGCACACACGCAGACACACACATACACACATAGAAACACACGCACCTACATACACATACACCACCGCCACAGCCACCGCCACCACCACGACCAACACCACCACCACCACCGCCACCACCACTACCACCCCCACCACCACCAGCACCACCACCACCACTGCCACCTCCACCACCACTACTACCACCACCACTGCCACCTCCACCACCACTACCATCACCACCACCGCCACCACCACCGCCACCACTGCCACCTCCACCACCACTACCACCACCACCGCCACCTCCACCACCACTACCATCACCACCACTGCCACCTCCACCACCACTACCATCACCACCACCACTGCCACCTCCACCACCACCGCCACCACCACCACCACTGCCACCTCCACCACCACTACCACCACCACCACTGCCACCTCCACCACCACTACCATCACCACCACCACTGCCACCTCCACCACCACTACCATCACCACCACCACCGCCACCACCACCACTGCCACCTCCACCACCACTACCATCACCACCACCACTGCCACCTCCACCACCACTACCATCACCACCACCACCGCCACCACCACCACTGCCACCTCCACCACCACTACCATCACCACCACCACTGCCACCTCCACCACCACTACCATCACCACCACCACCGCCACCACCACCACTGCCACCTCCACCACCACTACTATCACCACTACTATCACCACCACCACTGCCACCTCCACCACCACTACCATCACCACCACCACTGCCACCTCCACCACCACCACCGCCACCACCACCACTGCCACCTCCACCACCACTACTATCACCACCACCACTGCCACCTCCACCTCCACCACCGCCACCACCACCACTGCCACCTCCACCACCACTACTATCACCACCACTGCCACCTCCACCACCACTACCATCACCACCACCACTGCCACCTCCACCACCACCACCGCCACCACCACCACTGCCACCTCCACCACCACTACCATCACCACCACCACCACCGCCACCACCACCACCACTGCCACCTCCACCACCACTACCATCACCACCACCACCACCGCCACCACCACCACCGCCACCTCCACCACCACTACCATCACCACCACCACTGCCACCTCCACCACCACCACCGCCACCACCACCACTGCCACCTCCACCACCACTACCATCACCACCACCACCACCGCCACCACCACCACCACTGCCACCTCCACCACCACTACCATCACCTCCACCACCACCGCCACCTCCACCACCACTACCATCACCTCCACCACCACTACCACCACCACCACCGCCACCTCCACCACCACCACTACCATCACCACCACCACCACTACCATCACCACCACCACTGCCACCTCCACCACCACTACCACCACCACCACCGCCACCTCCACCACCACTACCATCACCTCCACCACCACTACCATCACCACCACCACTGCCACCTCCACCACCACTACCATCACCTCCACCACCACTGCCACCTCCACCACCACTACCACCACCACCGCCACCTCCACCACCACTACCATCACCACCACCACTACCATCACCACCACCACCGCCACCTCCACCACCACTACCATCACCACCACCACCACTACCATCACCACCACCACCACTACCACCACCACCACCGCCACCACCACCACCACTGCCACCTCCACCACCACTACTATCACCACCACCACTGCCACCTCCACCACCACTAGCATCACCATCACCACCACCACCGCCACTACCACCACCACCACTGCCACCTCCACCACCACTACCATCACCACCACCGCCACCACCACCACCACTGCCACCTCCACCACCACTACCATCACCACCACCACCACCGCCACCACCACCGCCACCACCACCACCACTGCCACCTCCACCACCACTACCATCACCACCACCACCACCGCCACCACCACCACCACTGCCACCTCCACCACCACTACCATCACCACCACCACTGCCACCTCCACCACCACCGCCACCACCACCACTGCCACCTCCACCACCACTACCATCACCACCACCACTGCCACCTCCACCACCACCACTGCCACCTCCACCACCACTACCATCACCACCACCACTGCCACCTCCACCACCACCACCGCCACCACCACCACCACTGCCACCTCCACCACCACTACTATCACCACCACCACTGCCACCTCCACCACCACTACCATCACCACCACCACCGCCACTACCACCACCACTGCCACCTCCACCACCACTACCATCACCACCACCACCGCCACCACCACCACTGCCACCTCCACCACCACTACCATCACCACCACCACCACCGCCACCACCACCACCACCACTGCCACCTCCACCACCACTACTATCACCACTACTATCACCACCACCACCACTGTCACCTCCACCACCACTACCACCACCACCACTGCCACCTCCACCACCACTACCATCACCACCACCACCGCCACCACCACCAACACTACCACTACCACCAGCACCACCACCACCACATACAGGCCTTTTTCTAAAGAAATGTGTAATTCAGGAGGCCTCAAAACATTTGTTTCCAATGGAAACTCGACATCAAAGTTTTGGGACAAATACAATACTTCCTGTACTTACTATGCTCAGTAGAGAAAGTAAAAAAAATGAAACACACTCCTAAAGAAGGTATCACGACGGCTAGGCTTAAAATGTTGCGTTTTAAAGGCACCAAGATGGTATTAGCAAACTAAGGAAACCAACATAGGATACTGCCTTCAATTCCGGTTACACAATAACCACTGAATGAGTAGTAACCACACTTATACTAGACATACTTTAAACTTCTCTACAAATAACGATTATAAGCATAAGAACGTAATATTGCCTTACAGTTATGCAAAAGTGATATAAGTTGAACTATGCGTTTTAACTAAAACATTGTAACATACTTTCTTCAGGTGCACTGTCCTCTTATTATTTTGTTTCAGTCGATTCATAAGCCATATGAAAGATAAGTTTATGCTGCCCAGAAAATATTTTAAAATAAATTCAAACCATCGACAGAGTGCGCTTCACGGGGGATGACTCAGCGTCTCTGGTTCGCATTCTGGAGGTCGTGGGTTCGATTCTCGTGGTCGCCCTCCCTGGCACATGGATTTTCTTTCGGTTGTTTCTCCAGATCACTAGATGGGAACAATAATTACATCCACCGAATTTCCTGCCCCTCCATTTCAGCTCACCTCTCATTTCATTTCAGCATGGCTACTTCAGGGTTAGCGGTGTCGGCGGGAGGTTCGGCGTGCATGGCAGGTGCATTGCTTTCTGTAAATTCTCGTCCTCCGGATCGGGGGAGGTCTCCGAGTTCCGGGCCCCCAGGAGACCTGTGCACCCACAGTGGGGTGGAGAGCCGGTATTTGACACGCCACTGGGAAGTGCAGATCTGTAATCATCCTTCTGCTGTCTTCACTTATCAGTCCGGCAAACCTCACATCTTCCTCCCTTGTATAGGCCTAAGTAAAATCCTATTTTGCTCGGTCCAAGTTTTAAAACAAGTCACAAAAGTAAACCAACTTCCTCATAACTTAATCCAGCCTAATCGAGTTAAAATAGCCTTTGCATTAATGTTAACCTAACAAAGGAACTGATTTGGTTTGGCCCGAGCAAAAACATGGAAATCAACCCAACTTACAAACGCTTGCCAAGTCACGATAAACGTCTTTTTGGAAATAATGCTTCATTTACACGGTTAAAAATTACTTTCTCAGTTGATTTTCACTTCAATCTCATTTTGAAAAGCAAGAATAACTCGCTTTTCAAATAAGCCCTTCAATTGACCAGAAGATTTGTACACATTTATGAAAGAATACATACAAGCTTAAAAAAAAGTTTAGAGCAGCTGATAGAAAAAAAGTATAAGTGATTTAAAACAAGAAACCAAACAGAATATGGAAGAAATGGAAGAAGGTGTAGGAAATTAAATAAAGCAACAGACAGCAAAGACTAAGAATGATTTGAAGCAGAGTAGAGAGAAATTTAAAAAATGGTATGAAACAGGAGCTAGAAACGTGCAGAAGAGAGGCAGAAATACATCGATTTGAAAAGTATGAAAATTATGGAAAATAACGAAAATATGTGAAATTAAAGGGGCCCTAGAGAAAAGGATGGAAAATATTGGAAAGAAAATGAATAGTAGAAAAATGAGGGTTTACAAACTGATAGGAGAAATAAATAAATACAGAAGTGGTGACAGAAGGTAGAGCTAACTTAGAAAATTAGATTAATAGCATGCCAACAAAGAAAACTGAAAAGCTGAAATTAGAACAAAGTGAATTAAAACAGAGGAGCTGAAGAAAACACTAACCCAAGAAGTAGAAATAATAAGAAAGCAAAGTATAAAATATAATAATGTGAAACAAATTGTGTCATCACACATAAATGTTTGGAAAGCGTAGAATGAGACTAAAAATTTGATGTGTTACACTCACATGACTTTCTCTACTCTTGTATTAAGCATTCCTACAAACTCCTATTCCTTTGCAGAAATTATCTTATGCTTATTTCCTTGTAGGTGCAAGGGAAGTATGAATACAGTAGGCTTTGAGCGATAGTCAAATCTTTTAAAGCTTTGAGATATCGTTCTCTTTGCACGCTTAACATATAAAACAATGAAAAACGATGTTCCATTTCACAAAAGTTTTAAGTTTTCCAAAACTGACACACATAACAAGGAATATCTCCGAAATGGTTCACTTTACAAGGAAATTTATTCAGACATTAATTGTGTATTTTAGCAAGATCTACATTTTTATGTAGTATTATTTGGTCTATCTCTAACGGTTTATCAGTTATGCAAAAGTCGTCCAGAGTAGACACGACTACAGGGGCTATACAGAAAGTTCAAGATATACATTTTATTTGCCATAAAAATATCTCAAACATATGACATTTTAATCAAAATCGTTAGAGCCATTTTCAAGAAAATCAGTGTTTTCGAAAAATTTTCCACCTAAAGGATAGTTTAGGGTGGGGCTATTTTCTTCAAAATGTTCGTGTCGCATCCTTGAAAGACATTAAACTTAAATACCACCTTTGGTTTTTAAGAGACTTTGTTTTTGAGTTATGCTGTCCACAGACTGACAGACTGACGCGCACACACACACACACACACACACACACACACACACACACACACATAGACACACACACACACACGCACACACACGTGGACCTTTTTCTAAAAATCCTTTTTTTGAATTCAGGGGGTCTCAAAACATATATTTCCGGTGAAATCTCGACATTGAATTTTTGGGTGGATTACAATACCTCCCCTCCTTACCAGTAGAGTAAGTAAAAATTCAGTGCCATAGCTGGGAATTGAACCACGGATCTTCCGGTATCCCTCCTATTGCTCTAACCATTGAGCTACCATGCCAAGTGCCCACACCTTGTCCTATACACGACTAGTGTAAAAGAACAATTAATGTCCAGAAGTAAATGTATTAGCAAATGCGATGCTATCACACAAGTAAACTATATGATTTTAAAATGTCATGTGAAAGCCAATGATAAAATGAGTGAGTAAAAAACAATACCATATAATTTGTTAAAAGAAAGAGAAAACGTACAAAAAGCTGTAGGAGTTGTGATGGTAGCACACACAAGAGATGATAGTTTTGTATCACACAGTGGTTGTTTTAATATCAATAATGCAGATAGAGTAAGAGAAAATAACATGCTACACAGAGAGGAAGACCCCTACATACGTACACACATATAGTATGTAACACACTTACCACGCAAACACTGTCTTAAACAAAATTACACATTTTTTTCGATGAAGAGAAAAGCAGTAATACAAAATTATTCATAAAGAAAGTGCAGGAATAGTTTACTGTGAAAAGGTTCCCGAAAGAACTTAGAATAACGATGGTGTAGAAAAGTTTTAAAATAAAAGCAGTGGAATGGCTCAGGTTGACATTGGCGTGTCACGCAACCTATTCCTTTTCAGGAATTTATTTCTATCTAGTTATTGGGGTCCCATAAAGTAAAACCCGACGAAGGTGAAAATAGTTATTGGGAGATATGAACTGTCAAAAGAGCTAGCTCTTCTTGATTATTTTATTGAGATAGCAAACAGAGGAACGTTATCAGAACCACACCTGCCAGGGCGGAATTAATTGCAATGATTACGAGACCTGTCCTAGATACAGTTCCAACGAACTAATAGTAAAGCTTATGGACTTTGCTGATGTAATACAATTATTGATAGCCTTTGAAACACAAAATCCAAAATCAACATATCACCGAAATAAATATGGTACATATAACCTCACTCAAAACCAACACGGTAACAATCGGACAAACAGGATACTGACAACCAACCAATTTGATGGAACGATGGATGGGTATAACAATACACAAGCCCCTACAGCGAAAGAGTACAGAATATGAGAGAGAGAGAGAGAGAGAGAGAGAGAGAGAGAGAGAGAGAGAGAGAGAGAAGCACATAGACCACGAGACAATGTCGAGAAGTGAACATAATCAAGTAAACCGTAATAGAATGCATTACTCTAACAGACCTTCAAAGAGAGAAAGCCAAGTTAACCACATAAGTCGTGGAAATAAGTACTACAATTTAAGTTGATTACCAATATTTCCATGTTAAATTAAAAAGCGCTAAGATTTTAACAAAACTGATGCACTATTAAATAGACAGGTTAATGATAACATAGCCTTGAGAATTATATAAACATGCTTAAAAAATTAGCAGAACTCCAATTCTGGCGCTATTTGACAGGGAAAAAAGTATTCATACACCACTAGATATGTAAACATAGAAACCACTAACGTTCTGTTTGCAGCAAGGAACGCCTTAAATGACAAGCTGCCCCTCTTACGTGTTGGTTCTGTTACGTGGTGCATGTCGTGCAACAGAAAAATGGGCCACAAAGATAAAGAAACAGATTTAATGTGAAGGCAAATAATTCGGCGTCAATATCAAATGGAAGAATTATTTTCAGAAATTGCTGATATTATTGAAAGAAGCCAGGCAACTGTGCACATCATAACAGCGCGATATGGAGAAAAAAATGCTGTCATTAACAGTGAAGTAAGAATTGACCACAGAAGCTAACGCACAGAGAAATAAACTCTGGTTTTGATCTTTAGCTCTAATAAATGAAGTTATCTACATAAACAATGGTGTATGCGTACTTTATCCATGACTGTACATTTTTATAGACAGTAATTAAGAAGTCAGTACCTACAATACAATTCCATAGAGAAACAATTCGTCGAAAAAATACACTGAAATGTGCAACACTATAGACACAACACATAACAATAGTGATATATAATCTCAAATTTGATTACAGGGTAGCGAAGGAAATGCAAGCATAAGTGGTCAGTCCACAGGAAAACTAGGTGAAGATCAATTCCGCGTCTCGAAAGTTGCTCAATATGGTATAAAAGACAAAGAATCTAAATCACAGATTAAAACCATAGCAAAACACGATGCCAATAATAATTAAGAATGACAAATCCACCACCATTTAAATTGAAAGTGTGGAATATCAAACGCAGTGATTGATACGGGTGTAACCACTTCAGTATGTGATAAATACCTACGAGTATTTAAAATAACAGGATGTGAAAGACATGTAGAATTTCTACCAGTGTGCACAGTACAGTAGTGGACAAAAATAAGGACCATATTAGATACCAAATGAGGTTACAAATATAAATAGAGTATTGGCAGATAGATTTTATAGCGTTAGTGGACCGCAAATTTGAAGCACCGTTAATAATCATTGGTAGTGACGTATTGGAAATACAAGACTGATTATAAAACACATGAATTTACAGTGTACATTGAGTCAATAAAATATGTGGTTAAGTTTATAGAAAATGAAATAACAGGGCACCAGGACGACAAAGAATGGAAATAGACATAGACGCAAGATAGGCAACTAAATAGACAACACATACAATATCAATGAAAAAAAAAAAAAAAAAAAAAAAAAAAAAAAAACGACTAACAGAAATTTAATTGAAGTATGTAAAACTCAGTAATAAAAAAACTAGAACTTGTAACAAGTACACTCACAATTTTAAAGTAGTAGTTGTAGCACCATGCACGCATACATCTAGAACAATTGCAAATTCAATATGCAAAGAGGCAGATTAGGTGATCAAGGAAATCTCAGAAGAGGAAGTAGCTGAGCCTTGTGATTCACGTTTCGTGAATACATAAGAAATGTGGGAATTTAGGAATGACCAATGATGCGAGGAAAATAAATGCACATGCATTACCAGCAGGAGTAGACCAACGTATATCAAAATTTTATTAAAAGGAGGCAAATATTTTTCTAGATCTGACCACCGCACTTTGGCAGATTCCACTTTATAATAATTCAAAAATAAAATACACTTGTTTCCTTCACTGTCGATAGGTTTACCATTTTTAGAAAAATGCTTTTGGGCTATCCACCAGTAGTAGTGCACTGCTAAGAGAGTGACGAAATATTTGAAGACAGTATAAAGCTATTTGAACTCAGTCTGCGGATGATTTTTTGATATACACTGAGGATGCAGAAACCAATTTGCAATATATAAATTACATTTTAACAACATTTGGACAAAGCAATGCGGCCATTAATTTAGAAAATTGTGAATTAATTGTGGAAGCCAATGGCCCGCATTCCGGAGGTCGCAGGTTCGATCCCCGTGGCCCATCTTCCTGATCCATGGGTTTTTTTCCGAGGTTTCTGAGGTTGGAAGCGTCGGCGAGCGTAGCGGCAGCAGCACGACGGGGGGAACAAATGCGCTCTGGAAATCTCGTCCCCCGGATTGGACGTGACCCCATACGATGGTCCAAGCCCAAAGGGAAGGGAAGTTAAGCCAGCCTCCGCCGGGGTGCTTCTAACTGGGAAAATGTAGGGACCCGCCATCTGCTCTGTCGTGGCAAAGTTTCGGCCACCCTTAGGATCCATTCGTCTCATCCATCCTCAAGGGGAGGGGGATGCCCCTTCAGGGGCATAGGCACAAAAGATCGCCTTTCGATCGAGGAGCTAAAGTCCCCCTCCGCACGTAATAGAATCATTAAAATGGTTTAAAAGGTGTTAAAGTTTGTATCATAGTTCTTTATGTTGGAATTAATGTGAAAGGTTGTATTTGTTTATAAGTATACTTGTATCAAGAGCAGAATGCATATAGGTAATAGATGGCCCATAACTACATTCAGTAAAAATTTCAATCTGACTTCTTAAAAAGTAATAGGAACTAAAGATCGCAGCTATCTACACATTCTTCTCTGTGTACGTACTTTGTGTGTATTAGTAACTGTAATATATGCCACTAATGTTTCAGTACACGACGTGGAAACAAGCTTGCCTCTGCTTGCTGGAGCTCGTGCTTTAATGGCGCCTCACGTGGTTCCACATGCTGCTACCAATGCCCTGCCGCCACTGCAACCTAGGTCTGCTACAACTGGTGCATCTGAGCTTTTGCTTCCTTTACAGGTTTGTAGTACGCCTGTCTGTTGGCAGTTAGATTCTTCACACTACGGTTAGAATTATCTAAACCCTGCTCATCCAATGTGAGATTAATTAACAGAAGGAGTACGTTTACAGAAATATTTGGGCATAGAATAAAACTGATAGATTCTCAAGCTAAGCAGTAGTCTTGTATTGTATGTTTGTTTGTTTATTTAAATGAAATTCCTGTTAGACTGTGTATCCTAATGAGGTTTAATACCATAATTATTATGAGGTTTAACTTTAAAGATAGAACAAGACTAAAATGTTTAAGGCCATATCAGGATCTGCATGCTTTTGCTCTAACAGACTAAGGTATCGTGACAACATACCGCCAAGTTCCCCAAATGACTTGCTTTTTTCCGGTAATCGGCAAAACATTTTCAAATTAATTTTAGACAGTGAATTCCAATGGCGCCCGCCTCCGCAGTGCAGTGGTAGCGCATCTGCCTCTGGCGCGAAGGAACCGGGTTCGATCCCCGCGTGAGGATGGGGTACACTCAGCCTCGTTAGGTCCCAGAGGGGTCAATTGAGGAGCTACATGATGAAGAATTAGCGACCCCAGGTCGCGTGAAGGCCGCATGACTAGCCGGGAGGGTTCGGTGCGCTGACCACGCCACAACATCCAGTACTGCACCCCACTCATGACGCCTGTAATGCGCTGAGGTGTGGGACGCAGCGGCTTGGTGGCAAGCCCTGGCCATTCATGGGCTGTTGGGGGTTTAGTTTTAGGTTTTATTCCAATGGAGCTTATAATTTCGTAACTTTTCAAAGTTAACCAATGTTGGGTTAGAGAATGAAATGTATTTGTACTTTTTTACTATTTGTGCTACGCATACTAAGTAGAAGGAATTTTATTTTGCCTAAAAATTCGATTTCAGGATTTCAGCGGAAATTATGTTTTTAGAGCCCCGAAAAAAAAAAAAAAAAAAAAAATAATAATAATAATAATAATAATAATAATAATAATAATAATAATAATAATAATAATAATAATAATAATAATAATGATGATGATGATGATGATGATGATGATGATGATGATGATGATGATGATGATGATGATGATGATAATAATAATAATAATAATAATAATAATAATAATAATAATAATAATAATAATAATAATAATAATAATAATAATAATAATAATAATAATAATAATAATAATAATAATAATAATAATAATAATAATAATAATAATAATAATAATAATAATAATAATAATAATAATAATAATAATAATAATAATAATAATAATAATAATAATAATAATAATAATAATAATAATAATAATAATAATAATAATAATAATAATTTTTATAAAAAGATTCGTGTGGGTGTGCGGGTGTGAGTGTGTGTGGCTGCGTGCGTGTGTGTGAGCAGCATAGCTCAAAAACGAATAGTCTGTTAAAAGCCAAAGTTGGTATTTAAGTGTGATATCTTTCAAGGATGTGACACGAAGACTTTGAAGAAAATTCCTCCACCCTAAACTACCCCTTACATGGAAATTTTTTCGAATATTTTTGTTTTCTCGAAAATGGCTCTAACGATTTTGATTAAAATGCTAAATGTTTAAGATATTTGTATGACAAATGAAACGTATATCTTGAATTTTCGGGCTATAGGCCATGCACTCCTGTTTACTCCCGATGACTTTTGCATAACTGGTAAATCGTAAGAGATAGACTAAGTCATACTATAGAAAAAATGTAGATCTTGTTAAACATACAAATTATGTCAAATGAATGTCTTTAATGGAGTGAACCATTTCGGAGATATTCCTTGTTATTTGTGTGGGTCTTGCAACACATACTTTCCACAAATGGAAGATCGTTATTAGCTTTTTTATAACTTAGCCGTGCAAAGAGGACGCAATTTCAAAGCTTTAAAGGATTTGACTATCTCTCAAAGCCTACTGTTTTCCCACATTCTACTTGTGCCTACAAGAGAATGAGCAGTAAGATAATTTCTGCAAATATTGATCTCGACTAACAAACAAGATAGAGAAATATGAGCTTGTAAGAATAGTTAGTACAAGAATAGAGAAAGTCAAGTGAGTGCAACACATCAGATTTTGTCATTATGGTTTAGCTTTTGCAAATTAGGCTACACAGGGCAGTGAAAGAATGAACAAATAGCATTATACATTTTAATAATCAGGAGTAGTAATTCGGGGAAATGATTTATCTTCGTGTCTTTTTCCAAATAGAGAAGCTTGTTATAAATATCGACATCATGGCTGAAAATAATTAACATCTCCAAAAATTGTTTTATGTTAAGAATTGGATGAGTTGCATCTAAAGAAAACGACAGTCAATGAAAGAAGACACAAAATATAGAAGAAAATTCATTCATTTTGTTCCTGTGATGGAAACCACGATTATAGGACCGCAACAGAATTATTTAAAGCCATGATTAAATATTGTTTTGAATAGTGCTATTCCAGTATCCGCGTGTTGTAATAAATATAAAGGATACGGAAACATAACGTACAGAAAATTGTGAAGTAGAAAAACATTACCAAACTAAGTATTTTGAGGCTTGGAGCATGGGGATGCGGATACACTGTAATATGAACATAATTGAAATCTGACTTTCTGAAACATCTTCATTTGTCAGTCAAACTGAAGTCAAATAATGAGCACTGACATAAATAAAATCTAACAATTACATACTCGTGCCATACTATAATTTACTGTACACTGTATCGAACAAGCGATTGTTCTGTATTACCGAACCATCAGATAGACTACACAGCACAAATGTGACATTGAACATCTGAAAAACCTAGTGAAAGCAACTATAATCCCTCCGGACGTAAAATTGTCCTCAGAAAAATATTGCTGGTTGTATCACTCCGCCTACAAGCAGGTATTGCCGTTCTCTGCGCTCAGTGGTTTGTCTCTAACTCAGGGTTAACCACGAAATGGGCCGCCTGGTATATATATCTAGACTTAAATAGAGCATAGACGTACTGACAGAAATTCAATTAAGGGAGCCTATAAACACCAGGATAGTAACAGGTGATACCTGTACTCACATAATGTTCACTTTTGTAATTCACAGGAATGTTTATAAAAATGGAAAATATGCACAGAAATTTGCCACCACTAAGTTTCATGCCTTATTTCTTCCTTTTGTATTGAACATCTTTCTTGTCCCGAATTGTACTCCAGCAATAATCGGCTAACATAGTGGACATACATTTTCCTTGATACCGTTCCTCCGTTTTTTATGAAATGTTTCTCCATGCTCAATAGATACATCACTAAAACTCCCTGGAAAGAAGTCTAAATGCGAGTCCATGAAATGTACTTTCAAGGCCACATTGCATTCTAAATCACCTTTGATCATTTCTTTCACAGACTCGTCAAGGGTCTCTTCTATTTCCAAGGAAGCGTTTGTGTTCTTTATTGAAACACACCCAGGCTCGCTTTTCTCTGTCTATGATGCATACCTACTTAAAATTTTGGTCTTGTTGAAGTTGTCTGAGGGCCCACAAATACACCTTCTTTAATTTTAGCAACTGATATATGAGCAAGATATGTAAACTCTCTGGCATGACCTATACACATTATTTAATTAGGCCGAGTTTTATGTGGAGGGGTGGAAGAACTATATATATATACGAGCAACCAGATTTGGCTTCTGCACATTTTTTACCGACTTTCCAGTTGCGTATTGGTCGCTTCTTTTTTACGTAGTGGGACCTTCTATCTCTACAACCCCAGTTGCGAAGGAAATGCTCGCAAGTATGCTCCATCCCCAATAACAATGCAATTACTTTGAAATCGCCACTCACATTCCATTCATGTTCATTGTGCATAATTGCCTTTAGCATAGTTTCTAATATCTCACAACTCTCTCATGCCTCTCTTTGTATTATTAATTTGTAATATCATTAATTGATTGTAACAGATTAATTAGTAGGCTGAAATCTTAAGAAACTTTTCAGTTGTTTATAGTCCATTATCACGGACTATATAAAATAGTTCAACCTGGGAGCTACTCTCATCTCTAATCTTCCCTAAGAGGCAGCAGGAAGCTCGCTCACGTCACTGCCGTCACTATGACGTGATTTACCCTGGTGCGTTCTGAAACTCTTTTAACTCATGAAGGATTATCTACTTACCCCGATTCCGAATAAGATGGGCCACCTGGTATTACTGGATATTTTCACAAGAAGCAATGACATCAACCTTCCCTCTTTTTCCCTTATTGCTGTGTCGTCAAGCCACCACGCTCTGTGATAGGTAAGGTAAAGAACACGCCGCAAAAGACCTCAGGAAACGATACAAAATCCGCCGAAGATTATCTTTGGCGCTGTGTGTACGTTAGGAAAAAATGGCAGAGAAATGTTACATAACAGTAGAGAAGCCGAGAAACGTATGCATTAACTAAAACCACTTGTACACTTGCGCCACTTTGTTCACCGCTAACAGAAATCTACTCTCCCACTTCTTACTGTGTAATGTGTTTACATTAGCCACTAGAAAATAAAATATAACGAAATATTTAGACGGAAACAAACATAACAACGTTAGTATCAGCTCTAAGTACACCTGAAGAAAATGTATAGGGTGTCTTGCTTTAGTGTATTGGCATACTTGAGCTAATAAATAAAAAGGTATTTTAGGGATTCACAATTAAAATACTAAGGCACCTAACTACCGTTTACACAAATGGCGTAATACATCATTGGTATGGCCATAACCTTCGATTTCCTGCAGTGGCCATTTCATCATTTCCCAAACGTCTCTTTCTCATGGATTCATATCGGTATGGACGGTATTTCAAAGATTCCTGACAAAAGCATTATTGTACTTCCCACACTGTAGGGAGGCACAAAAGGTATCAATTCCTACAGGTGGTTTCCCTTCTGAGTATCTACACAGAAAAATTTTACTTGTATTTCATCTCCTGTAGAATACAGCCATAAATGAAGCTTCACCATTCCTCTGGTTCGATACAATTCCAACACGGGGGAGTCAGGACGACAACATAACTGAAATATGTCTGTAATAAAACATTCCTCCGTTCCTGAGTGAGATGGCTCCGTGGTAACGTGGGCGCCTTGCATTAGAGAGGTCTGGGTTCGATTCCCGGTGACCGCGCTCTATGATCTTGGGTTTTTAGAGATTTTCCCGGATCACTGGGCGAATTTTGGTGTAGTTCATCTTCTGCCACGACTTTTCTCTCAATAATTTCCTTACCTTTCTTTTCCTTCTGCATCATCTGCTTCGGAGTTGAAGGATCACGTGATGTGTTTCGCTTGTTGTGGTTGGTGATGGAGATGCGTTGTGTAATTTCCCCTGTCTTCGGTGGGACTGCTCACGAACCTGCCCTCCGAGTGCTCACTAGGCAGGTTCTTATAGGCAGGCTTTGCTATCGAATGCGTTCTGTCTGGAAACGTTAGGCAAGTTATGCTTGTGCACGTCGTCTCCCGTACCTGGTCTCTCTCACTCTTTCTCTCTCTCTCTCTCTCTCTCTCTCTCTCTCTCTGAACGATGTTTTCTGATTTGATTTACCCACTTTCTCACGAACTATTGAAGATAACTAAATTGCATTTTTATATGATAAAGATAAGACCGCAATTCTGTTACTAATCTGCTTTGGTCGTAATAAGTTGATTAATTTTATCTGAAGTATAACTAAATTAAAATATAAATTTCAGAAAAATTCTACCCTTCTGAACAACCAACATTGTATAAATGTGGCTCGGAGAACTTAGAAGTCAGCATTCATATTCCCAAAACATTTTAGTTTATATCTTAAATAGTTCCTGAGATAGGGTGTCATAAGGTTGACAAATTTACCATAAGTGGGATATGGCTTTTAATCTCCCCTTATGTGTGCAATGTTGTGGTATCCTTGAACCATGACATAGCAAGTAGAAGCACCCGGTGGGAGACCTGCTGTATAAATTAGAGAAACACATCACTGTAGCCGGTTTCACAATAAGCTTTGGTTTTAAAATTAAAAGCGCTTTCTCAGAATTCATACTTTTCTAATTATTTAGGATTCGAATCCAGAAATAAACCAGGTGAATTTAGAAAGCATTAACAGGTTGTTTTCTACGAAACATTGGCACATTTTATTGCAAGATTACTCAGCTAAAGCTGATCCTTTAATGTTGCCATTACTTACTTCACAACCTGTCACCCACATTTTGCTAGTAGCAGTTACAAATGAATTTAAGGGTTATACGGAACAGCAAAAAAAGAATTGGGAGGGAAATTTTTGGTGAAGTTCTACTATGTTAAGGTGACATTTTATAGATATATTTGGAATACTGTTTCCAGAATTAGTATATATGTAGGGTATTGCAAATAGAACTTAAACACAAAAAGCATTTAAATCTTGGATCACTACAATATTGTTAAAAGTTGATAACTATGCATTATACCTTACCGAACGAGATAGCTTCATGGTAATGTATGAGGCTCGCATTCTGAAGGCCATGGGTTTGGTTTCCGTGGCCTGACCCATGGTTTTTTCGGGGTTTCTCCGGTTCGCTAGGCGAATGCTGTGAAGGATAACATCCCCCGAATTTCTGTAATTTCCATTCCACTTTATTAGTCCTTTCATTTACCGTTGATGGCGTTATTTCTTTTAGGGTTGCAAGTGTGAGCGAATGCGTTAGGTGCAGCTTAGCAGGGATTATATGCGTTTTGTAAAAAAACTTTCTTCGTCCCTCGTCGGTGGGGTTTTCTTTTGGAGTAGGGCATGGACACCGAAGATCTCGAGGGGTCGTCAAGGTTGGTAAACCGTAGGGATCTCTGTCATTTGCCTGTGCCGCTAGTCTGGATCTGGTTGCCTGTTGTCTCCTCTCACTTCATCCTTCCTCCCGGGGGTATTCCGTTGGGGACATTAGCACAATAAGCACAGCTTCAGTGCCTATTCTTATTCCTATACCTATAACTTGGAAGATATGAACGGTTTGCATTGCTTTCAGATATTCAATGCCCTTAGGCTTTTTCAATTGTTGAAAATGTTATAAAAACTTCTTGTTTTAGAAAAGCCTCTTAATATTATTGGCTAAAATGTATTTCCTAAGGGTTTATATAAACATTGTCCTTGAATACTATCACACATAGATTTATGATTTATGGAGCGTGCGGGATCCCCATACGTAGGGTTACCAAGTTATTTTGTGGAAATGACACAGTGGTAAAAATGTAGGACATTTGATAAAAATGAAGGATATTGTCGTTCAATGCAAAGATAATGTAAACTTTTAATTTAAATGCCATTTATAGATACCTACGGGCGTATATTTTCTTAAAACCCTGAAACATACAATGTTAAATGTGATCTATAGTCAGCCAAACTTCTCTGAAGAACTAATTTCGTGCAAAACACATAGCTTCTTTGAAATATAATCCAGAAATTCCTCACAAATGAAGTTTTTAAATTATATTTCATTGACTGAATTAATAGACAGCCTATTCACTTAAACTTTTCACTGTGTTCTTATTGAAAATACTCTTTCAACATTAGTGTTGTGTGCAGGAACATGTTCCCTTCTTCTTGTCTTGAAACATTTATACTTTAACAAAAATGTATCCTTGATTAGCACTTTTGTTACCGCATTTCGGCTTGTAGCAAAAGCACTGTGAATTAATCGCCAACTTCCCTATTCCTTATTCTTCCATAACCAAATTTCAAATTGAAGAGTGAGAGTAAAGCATCACTTTGCTGTACCTCAACAGAATACTAACCTTCTACCTTGGAGTGCAAATGCTGCGTTCCCAATATTTCGTTCAATGTTAACAATGCATGGGTATCGTCTTTGACTGCAGCCAGTGTAGCCATGTTGCTATAGCGAATTACAGTTGCGGCTAATAACCAATTATTGTCAAATTTGCCAGTTTTCGGTTCAATTTCTAAAGGTCACTGCTTGTTTCTGAAAATGCAGGACATTTCGGACTTTTCAAAAATTCCCTCTGGACGCCGGACAAATGGTTAAAATGTAGGGCTTGTTCGGGAATTTCCGGACGTCTGGTAACCATACTCATACCAAAATTCAAATAGATTAATGTATAGAATTCTCTGTTACGTTACCTTGTGTGAATTACCATAAGAATGTTCTGGAAATGACGTTTCTTTGATCAAATACTCAATCACCGGAAAGGCAAGGTGACAAAAGGGACATGTTAGCCGTGATCAATCGCTTTTGATCTAATTGAATTCTTCCATTAATGTGTTAATGATTCCTTGCGGGAACGCTCTACTGTTAGAATAAAAATATTTTAACCATTGTCACAGAATTTTTTGTTTCTCTGTGGTCGGCTTGTGCTGGCTTTGACCGCGCTGCTCTTCATGTACCGGTATGTATAACATCAAGTATCCTCCATGCTTCTTAGACACTGTTTATCATAAATCAGAAGACTATTTAAATACTTTGTTTATGCCAAATCACGTTTGTGGCCAGAAAGATAACTCCTTATAGTTTCGACTACTATAGTACTTCTTGAACACGTACAACAGGTGATTTAGCTTTTGGAAAATTAGTGTATAAATTCTACTATGCTAATAAATTTTTTTGAGTATAGTGTTTTCTCCATCCACTTCCTCATCATGCTGTCATGCTGGAAGCTAGGATTTCCAGCTTTCGTGCTGGTACTCTAAGCCGCCTGCGTGTTTTGTCTATCTTATGTAATGCACATTTGTACACAAACTATATTACGTCCTCCAAATGATACTTATGTTGTTGGAAACATGGCATATAATCATGTATAATTACTACATGTTATGATTTAAATCTTACCTGCTTATTTTTTTAGTTGTTGATGATACTAACGAATTAATTCATGCAGCAGCTAAATATAAACTGCAAATTATTGATTATGAAGGCCAATAGCCAAACATGAATAATCAATTGAAATTTCGCCATCAAGGTTAATAATGATGACTAGGACTCGAGCTTTTAGGTGCTAAAACATGGGAAATATTTATTTTTTACTGGCTGAAAATGTAAAAAATATGTGCCTAAACAAGTAAAATAATTTTTTTAAGATTTCAATGGCTAAGCTAATAGAAATGTCCTATCTTTCACAAAAGTAAATACCCACCTTCAGTGAGACCTACGTGAAGGGTCACCTATTTCTCTGGCGTACCTAAGCAGATGGTATGAGAATGAAATCAGTCACATACGTATGCTTCCCTTGCTGTTCAGAGGGGATGGCGGCCATTGTCTCACTTCGCAACTTTGAGCAATCACTCTAAATTAAAGCGTAAATATTGCAAATTCAACGTTACTAGGTCTGCATAAAATATGTTACTATAAGGTTCTGATTAAATAGTGGACCAGAAGCTAAAAGCGATGTGAGTGTTGAGCTCTTTGCTTATCAAAGTAAGCTTAATAATCCACACTCAATTCCTGTGTTCAGCGTTAGCCGAGAGCGTTTACGTTTATATAATAAGTACACTGATTATGTGCTGTACGTGGATCACATTAATGGAACAATTACTTGTCTCAGATTTTATGAATATAATCACACACTTGTATCACATACACAAGAGAAAAGGAAAATGTAATATTTTCATTTATATGTATATCAAGAATGTTCCAGCTGGAGTTTTAATCACGACTTAATTATGTTCGCTTACATTATTAATAAAGTAGCACACTACTATTCTAAAACGAACTGAACTTTAATAATTTCTTTTCAAACTGCCTGGTTTGTATTTTTATACTATGCTGTGTCTTTACTTTTAAGATAGGTGGTGAGGAAGGAATGATTTATATTTTCCTAATATATGTCGTAAACCTTCTTGTAGGCCTCGACAAGGGGCAGTATCATTTCAGATGGTGAAGCTTAACTCGGTACCAGGTATTATTGGAAGCGGTTACATTCCCTATAAAGCCAAACATGAGAGACTTCTAACACAAAAGGAGTCGTTTAATTTATAATTAACAGATAATATACATAAAGAGTACCTGATGATTACATGATGAAAATATGTGCTTGGTACCTAGTGATTACATAACCCGTGGAAAGACGTGATGCTCCATGACTGCCCCCATAGAGAGGTCAGCGCAGAAGAGAGCGAGACGTTTCTCCAACGTTTTGTCATAACTCCTTTCATTGGCCTTGACAACATTACAACTTCAACATAGTAACTTTCTCCATGGGACCAACGATCATCCGAACACCGCAATATTGTACATTTCTGCATTCCAGATGAGCGTTGTGAGAAAGAAATGGTGGTACTTCAGCCTGTTCAATGTTGAATGAATATTGAGCGAGGATAACCACGTTAAGATAAAATATGCATAGCTCGTGTTCTGAATATCGTGTAGATAAGCTTTTTGTATAGCCATGATTAGAGAGTAAAGTTCTGTCTAATTAGAACATTGGTATACAGCCTTTTAAACCATTTATCGAAACCTAACTACTGAAGATCATATTCTCAGCTTAGGCGCACAAAATGCGTGACTTGACTTGTGTGTCACGGTGGGGATCCCCGCACATCAACCGATGGCTTATTGTGAGTCAGCTGCGAGAGGAAGGATGATATGAAACCAGTCTACAGGCCAGTACGCATCCCAGGCCCCCCTGTCCCTAAAAGGTGCAGGCTTTCCTTTAGTCCGAAGGAATTCCAGGCTACCACAGAGAGCGTGTCACCAGACAGGTCCGGCTGATCAATCAGAACCCCTGGCGGGCAGCCAGCCTGCCACAGCGTCTCCCCTCAGATGAACACCGTATTACCAGAACGCAAGCTCCTGCCAGCGACCCCGCTGACTCTTACAACCTGGCAGGACTGGATAGAGAGAAAATTAAATGAAAGGGAGTGATTCGGGGGATGTACGGTAAATATCCTTCCCAGCACAAAATGCGTGTACTACATTTGACAGTGCTGATAGGAGGGATGAGTGTATGATTTGGTGGAGTCTTCACTCGCTCTGTCGCACTCACTTGACTTTCTCTATTCTTGTACAAAGCAATCCTACAAGCACCTGCTCCTCTAATTCACGTGGGTACTGATAAACATTTGTAGAAAGTACCGTACTACAAACTTTCTTGTAGGTGCAAGGAGAATACAGTAGACTTTAAGTGACAGTCAAATGTTCTATGAGTGGTCATTATATGATGACCTTGAAATTCTGTTCCCTTTGCATTGCCAAGAAATTAAAAGTGTATAACAACGTCCCATTTATAAGGGGTTTGTAAGTGTTGTAAAATTCTGACAAATAACAAGTAATATATCCGAAATGGTTTACTTCACAAAGAATATCATTTGAAACAAATTGTGTGCTTTTACAAGATTTACTTTTTTTGTACGGTAAGTTTGGTCTCTCTTACGGTTCACCCGTTATGCAAAAGTCATCAAGAATAAAATGGACTATATGGGCTACAGACAGAAAATTCAAGATATATATTTCACTTGCCATAAAAATATATTTAACATATAGCATTTTAATAAAAATCGATAGAGCCATTTTTGAGAAAATCAAAATTTTCAAAACATTGTCCATGTAAAGGGTAGTTCAAGGGGGAGGAATTTTCTTCAAAATCTTTGTGTTGCATCCTTGAAAGGCATTAAACATAAATACAGCTTTGGTTTTTACCGACTTTTCGTTTTTGAGTGATGCTGTTCACAGTCAGACGAGCGAGAACCTTTTTCTAAAAATGCGTTTTTTGTTTTTGTTTTGGATTCAGAGGGCCTCACAATATGTATTTCCGGTGAAATCTCGACATCTAAATTTTGGGTCGAATACAATACTTCGTAGTAGAGAAGGTAACAAATATATCTAATCATCACTGGTCTACAAAAATTAACTTTTTCTCTTTCACAAGAATTAAAATAACGGATTCTAAAAGTATTTTTCGTGCTGAATTCAAATATAATTACAGTTTGTCCGCATCGGGCAGGAGTTTTGTGTGATATTCATTTGAATTTTTATAATATTCTAAAAAATCCGTAACTAGCTATCTAACTCAAAATTATTACTACTGATTCTGACTTACCTAGGAAGTGGTAGATAGTGATTTTCGGGTATATTTTGCATCTGGAACGTTTCTCATTTTAGTCCAACAGTAGTCAGCCAGCATATTGGAACTCCACTTGCCTTGGTACCTCTTCTCTATCGTAGAAATTTGCTGATGAAAACGCTCACCGTGTTCATCGCTGACAGCTCCAAGGTTTTCGGGGAAGAAGTCCAAGTGAGAGTCCAAGAAGTGAATTTTTAAAGACATGTTGCATCCCATAGCTTTATAAGAATGCAGAAGATCAGCCACTATGTCACGATAATAGTTTTCTGCTTTATGGTTTCCAAGAAAATTGCAACATAAACTTTTGAAAGACTGCCAGGCTGCTCTCTCCAGTGGATTTAACAGTCCCTCAAAATGTTCATCAGCCATTAATGATCGGATTTGTGGTCCTATAAAAACTCCTTCTTTCAATTTAGCATCACTGACTTTGGGGAATTTCGATTTCAAGTACAAGAATCCATCAGAAAGTTTATCCATAGCTTTGACGAAATTTTTCATAACTCCTAACTTAATATGCAATGGAGTTAAAAATATTTTTTTAGGATTCACTAAAGGGACACATGCCACATTTTTCTGGCCAGGGAGAAGAGATTCACGTTTTGGCCATGACTTTCTAATGTAGTGAGACTTCTTATCTCTGCTGTCCCACTCGCACAAAAAACAGCAAAATTTGGTGAACCCAAGTTGCAAACCAAGCAATAAAGCAATGACCTTTAAATCACCACAGATATTCCATTCATATTTTTCATATTGTATTTTCTCTAAAATTAGTTTCATATTTTGATATGTCTCTTTCATAGCGGCATGCGCTACTGGTATTGATGGAAGTTCATTGCCAATATGTAGCAGCACAGCCTTCAAACTTACTTTAGAGGAGTCTATGAACAATCGCCACGCATCTGGTCGGTGTTGATGCCCAAGAGTTTCCATAAGTGAACAAATATTATTACAAAACACAACACCATATTCTTCAGAGAAGTATTCTTTGAAAACACTATGGCAGCTACGATAACTACTTATTCTTACATCTTTTTGGAGTAAATTCCACCCTTTGAGTCTGGAAGTTAAAACTTCAGCTTGCAGTTTAGACAGATTTAAATCCCGAATCAGGTCATTAAGGTCTTGCTGATTGGGAAAGTATGGTTCTGATGAACAGCTACTGGCTTCATATGTAAGATCATTTTTATTTTCATCTGAATCATTTTGAGTTTCAGTTAGGTCAGAATCAGAGTTATCACTTAAGGTTGTATCTACATATACTGGTACGGGGAACTCTTCACTGTGTAAGACAGGTCTCAATGCAGATTGCAAATTCGGATACTTAACTGTATATTTTGTTTTAGATGTGATTCCTTTAATATTTGTCAAACAAAAATAACAGTCAGTTGAATGATCCTTCGGTTCCCTCCAAATCATGGGAATTGCAAATGGCATATGATGTGTACCATTTTTCCACCCAGTCAGCAGTCTAACACACGAAACACAGCATGTATTTGGGGCCCAGTTCTTATCAAAATCACCAACTTGACAGCCAAAGTAAAGATGATAACACTTCTTTACAAGTGGGGTCATATTTCGCCTCTGAGACTTGAAGGTCAGCTCACGACAAATATAGCAGAAATTATCTGCATGATTTACACACTTTCTTGGCATGATGAAAACATTAAGCACTGAAATACAACATGCACAACATACACAATACACTTCTAAACAGAAAGGAAGGAAATATTTCACTAGTGAACAATGTCACAGTCAGCTCAATACTGACACATCACAATGCCAGACAGGTCTGAGCATGTCTAAACATGAATGAACCTGCACAGTCTTGTTTTGTGGTGCTTCAGCGTGATATTACAAATAATTTCAATAAATACGGCTTGAGTAAAATAGCTACATATGAGGTAAAGGTTCCTATGACAGGTCAAAGAAAACGCTAAAATCATATTTTGAAAAGTAGCTTTCACAGAAAAACTATGCCTGATGGGAAAATTCTGACTACATATCTGAATTCAGGATGACAAAATGCACTAGATTCACTATTCAGATTTCTTGTGAAAAAAATCTTGTCGACCAGTGTTACAAGTTTCCAGTACAAACAGTTTATGATGGATTACCACATGAAAGATTTAAATTATTACCACTATATTACACTAATCTAGGATATAAAATCTGCCGTTTTGTATCGTTTTAGGATACGTTAATGTTCTTGGGAAAGAACGCTTCACCTTTCAACTCTGGTGTAAGTTTTCAATTACAGATAAAATTCCCGTTATATGGTAATAATAAATCTTAGTACTATACTCGTAAAGCATTTATTTTAAGAACAATTCCGGCATTGGCGACTGAGGCTCGCATTTGGAAGCTCCCGAATTCAAACTCCAAGGTGACCATTCCGACCAAAGCGGTTTCAATTTATCCTCCACAAGGCAACTATTGGGCGGCGCCGTGGCCCAGCCGTTAGACCGTTCGCCTATCTCCAAGCTTCAATCCCAGGGACCCCATGTGCTATTCACGGTAGACGAAGCGACATCTGGGCAGGTTTTATCTGGATTCTCCGGTCCCCCCCCCCCTCTCATTGCACCAACTGCTCCATCGTCACCTTTCCATTCATCCACTTCGACTGCATTTCATATAATTATCTTCCTCACTCTCATACCTAGTGCTAGGCTGACCACCCGCTTCCAGGTGTTCACTCTGTCCGGTCCATAGGTTCGTCTGCTCCCCGACAGACATCCTAGTGGATGTCAGGCATCCATACGGGGAAAGTAATCAGAGAAAGAAAGAATGAAAGGTACTGGAATGGGATTTTGTCCCTCATTTCTGCTGCCAGTTCAATTTCTCCTGTTCTTTAGAACTACAAGCCTAGACGCGGTCGGTATGACCTAAGAGTAGTGTCTACTCCGGCGTTTGGTATAGAGTAGCAGGTTTTAAGTAATCCCCAGCCCAAATTTGTCTATTAGGATAAGGAGGCTTTCACGGAATGATTTGCTCGAAACATTCCTGGTAGGCAGCGGGTCCGTGAAGGGTTTGCTATAAGCCTGAGGTATCAATCTTCGTTGTGCCCGCTACCACCTCATCTAGCTGCTCTTTGGAACCCTTTACCTTGTCCCTGCTCCCATGGTACTTCTTCCAGAATCGTACAAGGCACGCTAAGGAACTACAACATTTAATAGGAACAGAAACCTTTGTTGAATAACTAACACTGCAACAGCCCTTACGGGGCTGAGGCCTGCCGCCCAACCGCTGAGTCCCCCACCTCTATTCACCACAGGCGTCATGAGTGGAGTGCAGTATTGCAGGGTGGGACATGGTCAGCTCCCGGCCCATGCCGGATATGCGATCTTTGCAACTAGACCATTGTTTATTATCCACATGAAATGTGTATTTTTGTATTCGAACTGTTGTATTAGTATCCCAATAAAAGACAAACCAAAATGGACTTGTTAGTTTATTTGATTTAATTTTCTTGCAGCCAATAGGTGTATTTAACTTTAAAAATGAGGAACTTTTGCTTGGGACAGTTAAATTGTTGGTGTTCGTGAACGGTTTTCTTAGTGAACTGTGTCTCAACTTAAGTTTTGTAAAAGCACAACATTAAAACATCTCTCATTCCAGAAATATTCAAACTAGCAGAACACACAGCTTCATTTAAGTTCTGTTAACTCTATGGATTCTTCACAGTAGTAACTTTAAAAGAAAAAGACCACAATGGAAGAACCAGGGAAAAATTAAATTCACAGATAAATTCTTAAGACCAGCAAGCAGGAATTTGACAAGTTGGGATCAAATGGCTGATCAGAGGAACTGGTAACACGTAAGCAATTCCGAGGCTAAAGTGAACAAATACAGAAAAAATATTTTTCATTTAATCAGTGACAACTTATTCAGTGATTTTTTTTCCTTTTCTTCACATTTAAATTGCTTCTTAAATACCTATGTACAGTAAGCTAACATTTAATAGCAATAAATATGACTGCCTGCTTAACCTAACGTAACATCTAACCTAACTTAACCTAATATACCAATTCCTTTCGATTTTCGCACTCCCTGGCCATCTGTAAGTCTCTTTTTGGGAAAGTATTTACCATGTCATTAGCCTATCCTCTAAGTAGTACACGTAAATACATATCCACATGGTATTTATCAATTTAGCTGTTTGTATTGTGATACGGTTTACATTAGTAAAACTAAACGTCATTTGGAAACTGGAATAAAGGAACAATTTAAATGTATTAAGTATAAACAGATTGATAAGTCAGCTGTGGCTGATCAATTTTGGTCATTTATTAATGAAACAAATACAGAGTTTAAATCATTAAAACAACTAAATATACCCAAAGATTTATGGTTTGGGAAAGGATTTTCATTTTGAAAAATGAGGACCGCGTTATGAATTTTAAAATACGCTTGTTTTGCTTTCAGTGATTGATAATGCGATAAAAATTACGTCCGTCATCCAGCATCCATAACGATAGCAACCACTATAAATAATTGTGTTCGGTCTGATGATGTGATTAAAGAATCACGAAACTGCAGTTACCTGCACATTTTAACTAAGATACGTGCAAACTGGGGTGTAATATTTACTTTATATTTGTTGATTTGTATTGCTTCACTGTTAATAACTTCAGCTTTTTCATTGCATATTCAAAAATGTAGATTTTCGTTGGCAATGTAGCCCCTTTTTATGCTAGCTAACCCTCGCGGCGCAACAGCCCTTTCCAGTCACTGCGTCTCCCACCTCTGCCCATGACAGGCGTCACAGATGGGGTGCAGAAATGGAGGGTGGGACGTGGTGAGCAGCCCGATCCTTCTAGGCCGGTATACACGGTCTTCGCAAACAGGGCCACTACTTTTCATTCAGGTAGCTCCTCAATTGGCTCCTCAGGCTGAGTGCAACCCGGATCAGGTCTCCCCACTCCGGAAATGGGAATCGAACCCGGGTGCCCTGCTTGGTAAGCAGTAGTGCCACAACCACGCAAAAGAGACGGCCTTTTAACGCTATCCACATATCCAAAATTGAAAATTAGTATCAAACAATGAGTAATGTATGGTTGCTGGCAAATGTCTTCTTGTTCTATAATGTATAACTTCAAATGACAGAATTCAGAACCTGTTTGTTTATCTGAAAGAAAAAAGAAGTATACCTACATTGCATTGGTTATATCTCGTATTTATGCAAAACGTGTTTCCATTGCACACAATACTTCAGAAATTACATAGAATCCTATTATAAATGGCAGGTAAGGGGAACTAAATGATATATTAAGATACGCCACTGTTGTGAAATGACCCTATCACGGTGTTCTAAAAATAGGACAGATATACAGATTGGAATAAAACCCAAGAATTTCTTACCAGAGCAAATCGATAGGTAGCTTTCAGCACGTTTTATGTTTAATGAAGTTTCCCTTTTCGGTTAGGTAATCAGTTATTGAGTGTGCACGCGCTGAGTCAAACCATGAAGGGGGAAGAGAGCAGGCAGTCTGTAATAAAGTTTCTTTTTCCACATCCATATTGAATAACTCTAAACTAAAAGGTCTACCACTTGCATTATTGTGGCTTGGAAGTTATGAGTACTTCCTCGGTGCAAAATTATGACGGTGGTTACCTAAATACATAAAAGGGGGTAGAAAAATAGTGTGGTATTGAATACTTAGCTAGAATGAGACAGCGAAACGCATACTTTATAGAAAACCGCTAGCATTTCGTGTAAAGCACTTACGTTCGACCATTCCAGAGCGCAGCTAATCTTGGCCTGGAGGGAAAAATGGATGGAGTCAATGTTGCCTTGCATTACGGCGAGGGGAAGTGAGTCGCGAAACAGTTGACGAGTAATTTGGTCACGCATCTACACTATAAATCATAAAAGGAAAAGATAAAATTAACCACATCGGAGGCTCGTAATCTGGAGGTCCCATGTTCGAACCCCATTGGCCGATTAACATGACCTTGGAATTTTTCGTAGTTTTCCCCAGGTATGTGAATGCATGTTTGTCGCAACACAGTTTCAACACAGTTTAGCGCACGTTGGAGATGTTTCCATTAATTAACCAATTAGGTACTTTGGTCTCCGTCTCGAATGATTATGGTTATCTCTAAGCGGAGAAGGTTTAGACCCTAAAGCAGATCTAAAAGCCTATTGTGCTTTTGGTAACATCCGGAGGAAAGTTTGAAACGCAGAATCACAGACGAGGCCCTAACGCAGATTCTCTCAGGGTGTATGCACCTGTGAATTGCACAGTGCAAGATGTAAAATGCGACTATGAAAAGTTAACATAAGTGCAAACGTCCACTCGCTCTCTCTTTATGCTTGCCGCACTCGCTTAGCCGTCTGCCTTTTTGCTCAGCTTCACCGCTGTTTCTTTCTCACTGCGTAACATTTACGTGCGATGCGCAGTATAAAATTGGTTATGTATACACAGTCTTCTCAACCAGAGTCGTTACTTTTCAATCAAGTAGCTACTCAATTGACCCCTCGGAGACCTAAAGAGGCTGAGTGCACCCTGGACCAGGTCTCCCCACACCGGAACTGGGAATCGCTAAATTGGTAATTTGAAAATTGCGTATGGCCAATATAGGAATTTAGTCGTTTTTCACTCGATTCTGTTTCGTGATTAATTATTTCTTTTGCTAGTAAATTACTCGTAGTTGTTTTCTCATTCAGGTTGTTTCCCTGAACTTGAGTTGGCAATTCTGGAGCTGGGCAGATATGCTCAATTCAATGAGATGGTTACGGTACAAAAAATATTAAACAAATAAAAGCACTCTGTTTAAGTTTGGTTTGATCAGACTGTTTATTCCACTATGTAATCTATTCTTCGTGCAATTCAAAACAGGGGGGAAAAACTTTCACATTTACATGGGGAAGTAAACATAGAAATAACCTTCGCTGCTTCTTGATGCAGCTGAGGAATTTCTTGATTCCACAAGTTCTGGTAAAATTCGATCAAATATTTTGTATGCTAAAATACATCCTTTTGATGATCACCAGTTTGCAAATTTATCAATTTTTACATGTAAATTTGGAGCACACCTTCAACTACTACTGACAAACTCTTATTCCTCTATTTTCTTCATGTTAGTCAAGATAAACATTTGCAGAAATTATCTTACAGCTGATTTTCTTATAGATGCAAGGAGAATATGGGAATACAGTAGGCTTTGAGCGATAGTCTTTGAAAATCCGTTCCCTTAGTATGGCCAAAGATATTAAAAAGTTAATAAGGACCTTCCATTTCAGAAAGGTTTAAGTACTGCAAAACGCACACAAATAAGGAAAATCTCAGAAATGGTTCATTTCACAAAAAATGCATTTGGACATTTAACGAAATCTACATGTTTTGTACAGTAAGATTTGATCTTTCTCTTAGGGTTATGCAAAATTCATCGAGAGTAAATAGGATTACATGGGCTATAGTCAGAAAATAAAAAATGTGCATTTCATTTCTCATAAAATATCTTAAACATATGGCATTTTAAGCAAAATCGTTAGAGGCATTTTTGAGGAAATAGAAACTTTCGAAAAATGTTCGATGTAAAAGGCAGTGTAGAGTGGAAAAATTTTCTTCAAAATCTTCTTGCCGCCGCATCCTTGAAAGATATTAAACTTAAATGCCAACTTCAGTCTTTAACCGACTTTTCGTTTCTGAGTTATGCTGTTGACAGTCACACACACACACACACACACACACACACACACACACACACACACACACACACACACACACACACACCCTCTCTCTCTCTCTCTCTCTCTCTCTCTCGTACACTTACAAAATGCTTTTTTGGATACAAGAGTTCTCAAAACGTATATTTTCCATGAAATCTCGATATTGTACAAAACTTCCTCTACGAACATAGTACATACATAGTAGAGGAAGTAAAAATATGCAATCAATTTCCCCCGTTATCTCCATAAAAGAAGGGTAAAGGAAGCCTTCGGAAATTAATACTTGTTTTGTTGGCGCCTACTACAGAGTGAGAGCACTTCTGTCAGAATTGCATGGCCATGACGTCATATATATTGGTGACAAGTCTGAAAAATGTGTATTTCGTTTGGTCTTGCCATTGAAGCATCATTCTGTTTAGAGTAGAATATATATATATATATATATATATATATATATATATATATATATTTCAGTAAATGTAACTGAATGTTATAGTGATGTTCATTTTCAGGAAAAATATACATTGTTGTCATAAACTGTACATATCAATATTACAGCTGTTTAACCAAATATGTGTGTTTCAACAGCCACGGCTACTTCCTGCACTTTTGGTTGCTCCTGCAACGCTTCAGCAACCTCAAATTCAAATCACTGAAGAAAAGAGAGAAAGAATTTCGGAAGTGACAGAAGAAGAGGAGGGAGCTTCTGGAGAACTCACGTCGCAGACAAGTGGACAAGTGACACATCAGGAACGATTTTGAGTAATGAAGTGCCATAGTAGCAACATGCTGTCTCCAAATAGTGAACTTCTTCCATGTATTGGCCTGTGTTTTGTAATGTTTGTATGTCAGTGATGTATTTCGTAATGATAAATGTATGAGTTATCATTTGTATTCAAATGCTTTAAACTTATGAATGCTGAGTACAGCTTATTCTTAAGGTACAGGCAGCTACTTGGATGTTAATTCCTTACGTTCATTTCATATTAATGACAAAACATATTTTAGGGGACGTGGTATACTAAAATATTAAAAGATCTCTTGGTCTGGTTGTTTGTTGCTTACTTTTTTATATAATCTTCTCAGAAAATTCTATATTGAGAGATTCTAGTGTGTGCAGGGGAGAACTAAGCATTATAATACTATTTTAATCTCAATTTATTTCTCAGAGGAATAAATAAATGAGAAACATCTGGTATCCTAATTAAAATGTAGAACGATTAAATAAATACAGGGTTAGTACAAATGACTGAAGCAACTTCACATGTTTATTACGACTGTACTTTTTGACATATTGTCGCCAAGTTTTGCACGTACACAGAAAAGCTCAACAGTTCTTTTTTGTTACATCTATGTTTCAGATTTGTACCACAAGAGGCTGGCAGGTAGCAATTAGTCAAAATGGTGACAGGTGAGGAAAGAACGTATGCTGTGCTTGTGTTCCATTCTCTTAGATCTGCTATCACAGTACAGAGATATTTCAGAGCACAGTTCCACAAAGAACCACCATCTGCCAACACCATTCGGTGATGGTAGCAGCAGTTTCTAACTGCAGGATGGATGCCTGTGTATAGGGAAATCGACGGGTCGGCCTGCTGCAGTGAGTGAAGAAATGGCTGAACAGGTGCGAGTGAGTTTATACGCAGCCTGCAGAAGTCGACAGAGTATCCAGAGAGCTGAGCATTCCACAACACGCAGTTTGGAAGGTTCTAAGGAAAAGGTTCCTTATGGAATTTTGTTCTGAAATGTCGCTGCATTATGATAGCAGATCTAAGAGAATGAAACTCAGGCACAGCATATGCCCTTTCCTCACCTGTCGCCATTTTGACTAATTGCTACCTGCCCGTCTCTTGTGGTAGAAATCTAAAACATAGATGTGACCAAACAGAACTTGTTTAGTTCTTCTGTGTATCTGTAAAGTTTGTGGTGGCAATATGACAAAATATACAGCTGCAATAAACATATGAAATCGCTTCAAGCATCAACCCTGTATACCTATATTGAAACATTTCATTGAACCGCGCTTGATATAAATTCTCTATTATGTTCACCTTCTTCTTTAAGCACCTCGTCTTACTACATTTTTATGAGACGTACTGACGCTGAAATTGTAATACCATAACTACGGCTAAATAACTTACCACAAACATGTCTCCCATCTTCTTGGTGTAACCGCGTTCATTTCGATATAAATGTCGTTACAACCACTGTGCGCACTTCCTATTTATCTTTATTGAATCCTGAGATGAAAACAAATCTAATGGTGCCCTTAATGTCTATCTATAGGGACAAATTGGTGAAATACAATTAAAACAAATGAAAGTTTAGAACTTTTAGTTTCTTAATACAAATGTAGAATGTGATAAAAATTCAAAACAAATTAAAATACTTCGGGTTTTGGAAAACTCAGCGCTCAATCCCTTTAAGCCAGTATTTTCGCCACAATTTAAAATGCTTTTGGATTGAATACATCCCAAAGCTTGCTACTGTCAACAAGTTGTAACTAAACAAGCAATGGCCTAGCACTCTATGCAAAAAGTTGTGATGTTACTTGCAGAGGTTTCATATTGTTAAGCATCTATTAATGATTTAATTTTAAACATTTATCATTGTGTATCAGGTGTCCTACTAAAAGTTAGCTGAGTTTCTACACCCACTTTTTTCGAGTCATTACCTCAGAACTATTGCTAAAGTACCAATTTTTTATTTGTATTTTAGTTCTCTAAAAAGCACTTCAACTTATTTCCTACTAAGCCATGTCGATGCAATTGTAACTAATTCCTTTTTAGCAAGGAACTATCTCGGAGAAGATATATTTCGTACAACTAATGAACTGGTTCAGTAATGAATTAACATGAAAGGATCACGTTGGTGTTTGTACAGACGGATCCACTTCGAAAACAGGCCGAGTGAAACGATTCGTGGATAAAGTACCTACGCGAAATAAATCCAAACTTACGAACCCACCATTGTCTCATTCACCGCGAAGCTATTGTTGCTAACGCTTTTCCAGCTCCTCTGAAAATTGTGATGGAGGAAATAGTAAAATTCGTAAACTTTATTAAATCGCCGCCACTAAATATGAGGCTTTTTAATGTGCTGTGTCAAGAAATGGGATCAGAACATACTTCACTTCCACTAAGTACGATGCTTATCTCGATGTGAATTATTAATGCAAGTGTTTGAACTTGATGGAGAGGTATTTTCATTAATTGAGGGTCATGCGTATGCGGACTTATTTGCAGATGGTGAATGGGTATCTAATTTGGCATATCTCCGATATTTTCGTACATTTGAATGAACCAAACAGAAAATTTCAGTGTAGAAACAAAATATTCTGATTAGTATGGGAAAGACTCAAGGATTTATTAATAAGTTAAGTTTGTGGATACAGACAATTGAAAGTGCATCGTGTGAGTTGTTACCAACCGTGTGACCCCTTGCTGGCATAATAAGGTGTTGATAGATATCATCAAAGAACATTTTAGCACTCTTGCAGCAGAATTTCAAAAGATATTTTGGAGAGAACGTTGAAGATTTTGACTGGGTCCGTGATCCATTCGTGGATTTGAGACATCTTGCAAATAATTTAGGCTCAACTGGTAGATTTTAAAGCACACAGAGCATTTAGGTCAAATTACTTCGCAATGCCTTTGGAAACATTTTGGTTTTCAATGAGTAATGTATACCCGACTATCACGAAACGACAGTTAATGTGTTATGACCATTTCAATTACATATTTGTGTGAACTGGACTTCTCGAAGTTCACTGAAATTAAGGCATCACAAACAGAGACTCAAATCCACTGATGAACAAATGAGGCTTGCTGTGTCAACAATGCCACCACGAATTAGCCATCTGTATAAGCAGGCTAAGAATCACATTGAGGGCATGAATCGAGCTAACTAAAATTCGTATTAGAAATGTATATCTTCTACATGGATTAAGGTTAACAGATTGTTAATTAATGTATGAATTAGTTTTATACTACTACTTTTACTACTACTACTACTACTATTACTACTACTAGTACCACCACCACTACTACTACTACTACTACTACTACTACTACTACTACTACTACTACTACTACTACTGCTGCTGCTGCTACTACTACTACTACTACTATTACTACTACTAGTACCACTACTACTACTACTACTACTACTACTACTACTGCAACTACTACTACTACTACTACTACTACTGCTACCACTACTACTACTACTACTACTGCTACTACTACTACTACTACTACTACTACTGCTACTACTACTACTACTACTATTACTACTACTACTACTACTACTACTACTACTACTACCACTACTACTTCTACTACTACTACTGCTACTACTACTACTACTACTACTACTACTACTACCACTACTACTTCTATTACTACTACTACTACTGCTACTACTACTACTACTACTACTACTACTACTACTACTACTACTACTACTACTACTACTACCACTACTACTACTACTACTACTACTACTACTACTACCACTACTACTACTACGTTAACAATAAGTGGGATAAGGAGGCGTCTGTAGTTCTACAAATTATAGTAACAGTAACAAATTGAGAGCAAGTTTATCCTTCGTGCGATTTTCTCAAGATCCAGTAGGATGAATCTAAGACACTCTACCTATATTAAAATGTAAAAATGAGTGGATCCAAAGCGCGTCTCACCCTTAAAAGACAGTACACGTTAAATGGAGCGCAGTGTTGCAACATGTACTAGTTGCGAATCTTTCTCCGCGAGCGACTCGAGGTGGCCTCAGTCCTGTACTTGGTCCTTCACTTGGTGCTTGACGAGACGGCCACTTTTAACTTTGGTATCCCTCCACGCATTTGTTACTGTATGACCTAAATTTACAAATGACTCGTCTGTATAAACAATTGATTTCCCCTGGTCCCTAAACCTTTTACGTCTTTTAGATATTTATGTCGCCATCTGATGATATCGATATCGTCTCTTTCTATTAATATGCACTTGTTACCCCTTCTTTCATATTCGAACCCCAAATCAGAGTGGCCCTTGAGAAATTTGGTAGGGTCTCATCACTGTTGAACTGTGACAAAATTATATTCAGCGTGGGTGGAATATTTGCAAACAGTAAAGAATGAACAATTCGCCGCACTCCACCTTGCACTATTCAATCATATTGCGTTAACCTAGCGTTTTGTGTAGTCCCGCCCCTTTTGCTTTCTTTTTCGATGGCGTTCTTAGAGGTCCTTTCATTAGTTCCTTTTTAATCATACACACTACTGCTTCTGAACACCCGATAGCCTTAGCTGTTTCTTTTACTGCCTTACTTACACGCATTTTACTTGAAAAATAATCTAACACATTCATAATTATTTGGCGTTCCTTACTTCTTTATTTACCAACATATCGTCCCTTCCTAAAGCGCGTTTCACCCTTAGAAGACAGTACACGTTAAATGGAGCGCAGTGTTGCAACATGTACTAGTTGCGAATCTTTCTCCGCGAGCGACTCGAGGTGGCCTGAGTCCTGTACTTAGTCCTTCAATTGCTGCTTGACGAGACGGGCACTTTTAACTTTGGTATCCCTCCACGCCTTTGTTACTGTATGACCTAAATTTACAAATGACTCGTCTGTATAAACAATTGATTTCCCCTGGTCCCTAAACCTTTTACGTCTTTTAGATATTTATGTCGCCATCTGATGATATCGATATCGTCTCTTTCTATTAATATACACTTGTTACCCTTTCTTTCATATTCGAACCCCAAATCAGAGTGGCCCTTGAGAAATTTGGTACGGTCTCATCACTGTTGAACTGTGATAAAATTATATTCAGCGTGGGTGGAATATTTGCAAACAGTAAAGAATGAACAATTCGCCGCACTCCACCTTGCACTATTCAATCATATTGCGTTAACCTAGCGTTTTGTGTAGTCCCGCCCTTTTTGCTTTCTTTTTCGATGGCGTTCTTAGAAGTCCTTTCATTACTTCCTTTTTAATCCTATACGCTACTGCTTCTGAACACTCAACAGCCTTGTTTCTTTTACTGCCTTAAACGCATTTTACTTCAAAAATAATCTAACACATTCATAATTATTTGGCGTTCCTTACTTCTTTATTTACCAACATATCGTCCCTTCCTAGCTTCACCCTCCATAACTACAAATATTTACAAAAATATTAAACAAATAACGCAATAACAGCTCACAGTTACACACACGGCTTCTTTCGAACTAATGTTAGTGCTGCTCCTTATACAATCTTCTGTGTCAGGCCTGACGCTGAATAGATGAATACCTTTTGTTTGCCTTACTGGATAAAAGAAAGAGCTTACTGCCTTTTGGTTTATTTTAAAAACTTTCTCCAACCTTCCTCAACATTTGTTCTCGCTGGTTCCCTGATGTAAACTCAATAACAAAAAAGTTTCACACTGCGTAACTTTTACAGTGCACATATATAAAATTTTCCGAAAACATTTAATTTAAAAAATTATAACACTTAACTGGGTAAACATAGAGAATTCAAAGTAGGCAGGTAGTAGCACTATAGTTTGCTCTACCTAAGAAAAAAATAGAGATGCATTCTAGCAGTTAGTTTGTTAGTTAGTGCGTGATGAGTGTAGAAACAGCAAATATCGGACTTCTATTGAAAAAAAACGTTTTCTGAAGAAATTTGGACCTATACAAATGTATAATGACTCTGAAAAGGATATAACCTGATAGAGCAAAACATTCTGCATAGGATGTGTTCAAACCTGAAATTTATAACAAATGAATATTTATACCATGCTATTAGGAATCTGGCAACAGAGCGAGGGTAGAAAAGGACGCGGCTAATGGCAACTTGTATGCGCTAGATAGAGACAGAGATGTCCCATTTAACTCCATACTGTCTTCTAAGAGTGAAACGCTATACAGTTGTGGTTGATATAACTTATGAGCCAAAATAACCGTTAACTGCTACAGTAAATGTCGATGTGGCTACACACCTGAAAATAGCAATCACTTATTGCTATTACTTCTCGTGTCTTCGTATTTATGGTAGAGCTTATTATAATTCGTTATAGTATTAATTAGATATGTTCTATAAGTTTAAATAATTGGAGGAAATGCTTTATTTTCCCAAAAGAACACTATGCTGAAGGTATATTTTTCGTCTGTTGACGAATAAAGAAAGTACCAGAATTGTATCTACATGTGACTGAGCTCAAATATGGTAGCCTGCGATGCTACCGTGGTTTGCCAGTGCTGCGACCATCAATAGGACATCTCGGCGAGTCTATGATAGTATATCATTGTGTATCATAGTTAACATCGAAAGCGCCTTGCTCCTGCATTTGAGTAGCCAAAAAGTAAATGCATGATGTGTAACGGGGTACTTCGGCTTACCACGTCCCCTGATTACCTTTGTGTACAATAGGATTGATCATTTCTCTTGCTCTTTCAGCCCCGACAAATTACAGCTTTTGAAGTTAAGAAGGAATCTATTAAATGTAATGTGCTAATTCTTCCGTAAATGCATACACGTTCTATTTTGTTTGATAAAATATATATAAATCAGTACTTACACACTGATTTACAATTGTGGAATGTTTTCTATAGAAAAATGTTGACCTTCCTTCCAAATATGTTGTTTAAACGGTGTTACAAGTTCTTTGTATTGTGTGCTTATTCTGTACATAAAGTGTTAAGTGGGCTGTATCAAATATCGTTGTGAAATATTGAGTTATATGTGTTGTTATAATCAAATGTGTGTTGTTTTGGCTTGTTATACTTCTAAAGAATTTGTGTTGGCACAGCGGCTCAAAAAATAGCTCAAAGAAGACTCCAGTCATATTTGCCTTTACACAAAATATTACATGCTTCAAACTACTACTTTCCTCGGGAAAGGCAGTGAGATATTTTTAAAGCTCATGGAACACGTATGTTTGGCTCATAAATCAACAATTCACAAACCACTAAAATTTGGTGAGCTTCGAACATTAATAGTTTTGTTTACATTGCGCTTAAATGATTAGATACCAATAACATAATCACGATTTCCAGTCAATTGTTTCAAAATACTCACTGGAGGAACTACATTATTTATGTCACATATCAAAATGTGCACTTCATATATAATGAACTGTTGTAAAACAGTTGCTTTAACCATAGGACTTTAAAGGGTAAGTTGTAACTTTAACATATAGACCGAAACTAAAGAACTTAATAGAAGTCATAGCTTCCAAATATTGGCCTGTTAATATATTAGGGTGTTTTTGCATAAAATAAATATTTTTTCTATGAGGAATAAGAGAAATTATATACATTGTATTATATCTTGAAATCAGTAGGATTGTGATACATATAAATAGGCACGGAGGAGAAATCGAAGTAATAAAAGCTATACACAGTGCACTTTAAAGCAATAGATGCTCAAAGTGGCACTAGAAGCACTTAAAATTATCACATACATCTAGCTATGGATATTCTTAAGTTATTTTCCTTCCTGATGACCAGAAATGCTTGATTTTTCTAGCTCTTGTTTAGTTCATAACGTTCATTTATATGACCTGTAATGAACAGCGCTTAGATTTAGACAAAGCTTATTCAATAGATAATTAACAGCATTTTAGAAGCAGTTATATTAATTTAAGCATAAGATGTAAAAATGTGTAGCAAAGACGAATGCATTAATATTTGTATAAGCCGAATAAAGCTGTTCATAAGTTGATGTATACCAATCTGTTAACAACATGGTACTTTTCTTTGAAGGTAAATATACATATTTATTAAGTATTTGAATTTTATTAAAAGTTAGTTACCTTTGTACCAGTACATGTTGTCTCCTTATCATCTATGAAACAACGCCTTTGAAATTGATTCAGAGATTTGATAATCATTTTATAGTTGTTTGGGAATATGAATTTTCTTATTTTGTGCATTGGCATCCCATATGCAGTATTGTATTAAGATGCTGACTTTCTCTTAGGAGAAGTGTGAATACCCAGGCAGTCCCTGGAAAAACATATTATTTTGAAGATAACTGCCCATGTTTCTGACGAGTCAGAAAAAGATGGCGTTTTGAATCTTGGCCAGTAACTCAGATATTTCGTTTCTCTTTTCGTTTCGAAAATAGTAGGAAGACTGAGGACCTTTGATTCGCCGTATGACTTATTCTCTTCATCACTTCTTTGAGTGCAACGAGCAATGTAATAATAAATACAGACAAATGGACTGTTTATTCGAATATTAATTTGCGCTAGGATTACAAATCTCGTAATTAACCTACTTACCCGACATCTTGAACTTTCATTTCGCTACTACAGTCCAGAATGTATACATTAGTGCCGAGAAAAGTCTTATGCTCGATTTCACAAATGAAAGTAGCTTGGAGGACACTGAACTAACGCTTATTTTTTGCCGTATCATTGACGCTAATCATGGCAAAACGTCAGCACATCAATGATGATGTGAAAACAAAATACCAACTGGTGTTTTTAACCACACTTCTGGAAAGAAGTCATAAACTTAGGAATCATTTCGCAGTCATTTTCGCCTCAGAGAATGCCCTAATTTTGTCTTTTAATCTAACAGCCAGCTGACTGGTTTCAAACATATTTTCAAGAAGTCGGACCACAGTTTCTGGATAGCAGGCGAGTGTTTCATGGAGAGTGGACAGAAGCACTCCCGGTTCTGGAATGTTAATCGAGAAGAATGGCGAACATTCGAGGTTTCACCTTTCTCCGGTGGCGTTAGAAGATCCTAGAGAGCTCTTGCGGGTATAAAATGGAAGTATTCTCCGCGACAGTAGACTATTGCTGTTACACACAGTGCTGTGTGCTGTTTCTCTGCGAGAGAGAGAGAGAGAGAGAGAGAGAGAGAGAGAGCAGTTCTCTCAGCGAACAGTAGGTGGAGGCAAACCCTCCCTGCCCTGGGTACCCTGTGTATAAGTGTCGTGAACAACCTGGTCACTGATTTAGTCGTAATAGTAGCTCTGCATTACAAAGTTTCTGCATGTTCAGGGAAAATCATAGTTTCTGTGCTGTGTTCATTGGGTGATAAAATGGATAAGTATATGTGTACAAGGCGCTTACAACATCAAGAAGAATTGCCATTTCGTAACATTCTTGAAACCCTACAATAGCATGTTCAGCTTTTCAATTATTACAATACAGTGAGCGTTAGGAAGCAATAATTCGGCCGAATACTTTGTTCACCATCTGCACATCGAGGAGTTTTAAACTCTTTAACAACATAGAATGTCACGCAGTGATAACAATATGTGAGCTATATTAGCAAATGTGGCATCTGTAAAAGTGGTCTATAACTTTTGATAAGGTGTGTAAAGTCTGACTCAGTTTGCATTAATAGTTTGAACCCATATAATTATAGCTCATATCAAATCACAAGCTTTCGCAACATCCATTTCGTGGAAGTAGTTATTTCTAAAACAATTTACATATTTTAGACGTATGAGTTCTATAAACTAGGTAGATTAACAGCGTTTAAAAGCCAGAAATACCCATTATTAACTTAGTGGAAGAAGTATAACTTCGATATTGTTTCACAAAAGCTGGAGTACCTACACAACGTTACAAAATCCATTTCCGGGTCATCGCTAACTTAAAAAGAGGAAAATGATTCATAAACCTTTATAGGAACCTTGGCAGTGAAAATGGTGACGCAGCTGTGAAACCTTAACCAATAATCATCAGCTTGACGATTCTCAAATGCTGAGGAAGGACAATACCCTCCGAAAAAGTATTTATAATGTGTTTATCACATCTGTTTCTGGATTTTACCAAAACTTATTATTTTAAACCTGGACTGCTTTCATGAGTTTCATTATCTCACCACCGAAAAATGTATGCACTGATAAAATGCTCTCTTACTATCACCGAGCGGTATGCCTCAAGTCTGTGCCACGTCTGTGGCCCGCATTCGGGATGTCGCGGGTTCGATCCCCGTGGCCACGCACTCTGTTATGGGGTTTTCCGTGTTTTCCCCGCGTTACTTAGGCAAATTCTGGGGTGCATTATTTCATACCACGGTTTCCTTTCCATCATTTCCCTTCATTCCATTTCCTTGTCATCTTTCCGGTTGTGCAGTTCCGGACAAGTAGTGTGGGCAGTGTCGGGCAGATGGCGTGGATGATTGCGCATGGTAACTGCTGTTCTCGGCGCTGGGTGGCGTCTGGTGGCCCTTGTCCTCCGTCGAGATGGGACAGGAAGCTTCGTGGGAGTCCCAGACAAGCGGTATGATGCTGGCTGCTTGGCGGGGCCTGGAGCCGGGATGAAGACATCTCAGCACTGGTTAGGGACTTCCACGCGTCTCTGGTGGGCCTGTCTAGCTGCGAGTCTGATAGCACCCGTTTCGTTCCCTCATTTATCCCTGCCTCCTAGGGGGTGGTACCCACAATAGACCTGTATAGGTCGACGTGAGCAAGGTATCCCCCGCTGTGCTGTACCCTTTACCTTAGCTTTTTACTCTCTTACCAATGGCTACCTTGTGGAGCAATGTGGTTATCAGTCCAACTGAATCATTATTTGCAATGATTTTGTAGCGCTGTTCTTAGTGAGTTCACATTACTATTCGTTTTTAGTTTTGCTGAACATTTATAATAATCATCATGAAAACCTATGAAGCTGACCAAAAGCACAGAGGGCAAATATTACCACTAGTTTGTTTTGCGAGCGATCAAATATAAAATAATATTTCTTTGAAAGTGACTCAACCACTTAACGTGGCTTGGAATAGTGTAGGTCAGCACTAATCGCTGTATTCGTTTGCTAAGTTCTTTAGCTTTTGTTGTACTTTCTTCCTGTTAAATATTGCAGCAATCAATTCAGAGGCATTTTCGAGAACAGGAAAAGAATGAGAAATACTCGTTAGAAGATAATCCTTTCAACAGCTGTGAGGCCGCACCGTGGCCGCGCGGTTAGACCGCTTGAATCTCACCAAAGCGATCCGAATTCGATCCCAGGCGTCTGCATGTGGGATGTGTGGTGGAAGTAGCGGCGCAGGGGCGGGTTTCCTCCGGTTTCCCCAGCTATCATTCCACCAATTGCTCTGTCCTCCTTTCTTCTCCCTCTATTTTACTTCACTGCTCATTTCGTCCATCCTTTCATCCGTTTGGTCTCTTTCAGGGTCGAAAGTGTCAGCAGACATTCGGGTGCAGCATGGTGGGATGAAATGCTCTGAGTGACTCTGTCCCCTGTCACGGTGGCCGGGCTCCGAATCGTGTCCACAATGAGGCCCTTGAGACTCGGTGGGGGCCCCTGTAGGCGGCGCTTTGCGCGGTGTACTGACTAGTGTCAGGGAGTTTATAGCTGGAAAAATGTAGGGACCCTGCCCTCTACTGTGCCTCCACTGTGGTCTGGCCACCCTCTGTCTCCCCTCACCTCACCCCGCGCTCCCGGGGGTGCCCCTTCTGGGCATAAGTACAGAAGGTCTCAAAGGTCGAAGTGCCGAAGTCCCTCTCCGCGTCTATCGTTCTACCTTCTACTTGCAACAGCTGTGTATTTCTTTGGTGTAAGATCCTTGGATCAAAAGGACGTATTTGCCAATGGATCTAATTCAGTATATGAGGCACTTTATGCTAACAAAGACACAACCAAAGAGTCAAGGGTTAAATAAGCACAAGGGAGGTGTTAAGTTTGTGCTTAGATTTTCATGGAGGAAGTACAAGAAAATTCTCCGTCAAGGGTATATGAACATAAAGTACTATAAGTGTGATGTAGAGGAAAACTATCCTTTGTTTAGTGCAGTAATAAGATACGAGTACTTTTAAGCACCAGAAATTGTTCTATGTGAACTATTAATGGTAACATACATAGCTTAAATAAAGTGGCCTAGATAATCCTTATCTCTACTTTAAATAAATTCCAGGAAGTAGGATTCTCGTTTTAGCAATATGCGGATAAACAATAATACAACTTACATGTTCAGGCGTACTTGCAGAGTAACTGTAAATTTGTCTTCAAATCCACTGCGTTGCCAGAGGACTAAAATTTTCTCTGCGAGTTTGAATATACATGATGGTGTTTGACTGATGATAGCTGATTGATGTTTTTGGAGGCAAGTCGGTGGCGCTGATAGCTTATGTTGATGGTATAGAAAGCGAAGGGTGACAAAAGGCACCTACATCATCAGGAAACATGTAGTGTGAAGGGAATGGGAGTTAAGAATTTAAAACTTTATGGACAATCTTCAAAACCTGTAATACCTGAAAACAGAACCAACATAGTATGCTGACAGGAACGCAACGCTCATCCATGTTAAGAAAAGAATAACACCAAATAAAAATAATCTCAATCTAGGTGGTCTTTATAAGGTACTATCGCTTTTCCACAATGGGTAAGTAATAAATTCTAAAATGTGGTTTATTTGGTAAAGGGAAACATTTTAACATAAAACATTCTGTCCACAGCCAGATACGGACGCCTTTTAGCTGAGCCTAAATCTTCAGTAGAAATTTAAAGCACTAAATTGAAATCGTCATTTCTTACCTCCTCCCCCCGGAGGGAAGGCGCCGTCACCGTTAAGTCTAGATAACACAATTAAACATCCATACCTGGATTAACGAGACTAGCGGCCGCCTCCTCTGACTCATGACAGGGTGTGTGAACCCAACATATCGCGAACACTATCCAGTGATGTTATCGCGGAATTCTGCGATCCAGGTCTGACCTTAACAATGGCAGTGTATGGAGAGATACTCGCTCTGAAATAGTGCTGCTTCCTGGGACTGGAAACATTTCTGCTTGAAGTGTGTCGTGAACGTAGCTGATCTGGATTCTTGGTAAGAAAGTACTTCGCGACGAGCTTCACTCCCATGCTATACGCACCTCTACATGAGCGCACTTACTTAGTGTAACCATGATGGTCTATATTACAGAATACATGTATTTCGTGTTATATATTTTCAGGAACGAATCGTATGTCCACTGTCAGTTTAAATTTAAACAGAAATGTTTTGGTGGTACTATTCATAACAAGTCTACAATTTATAGGTTGTTAGAACGTAAGCATTGTGGGTTCGCATTACAGTAGAGGGAACATAGAAAACCAACATTTCTGATCAAGGAAAAATTATACGAGATGGGGCTATCAAATAAAGAGTTCAAGAAAGTCTCTGCCGCATTTGGTATTTTGAACCGGCGTTTCAGTTTCTTTCACCCATAGAGCCGTTTGGAAATTAAAATAAAGGCTATAAAGGTAGAGTGATAATGTTGCAAGACTGTCGCAGTTGACATATGGATGTAAACATGGCGAATATGTTGATCTTGTTCTACTACAACTATCTAATGAAACTTTGCTGCATTTATCGGTCACCTGGACGATAGAGATATTGAGGTTTTGAATATTTACTCAATAATTGCATCGCTAATCACTGCATGATGTAATGACGGAATTGTGGCGTGATCTCTGTGTAACAAGAATTATTCGGCCCATTTCCTCTCACGAAGTGGCACATGATGTGCCCGTGATATGCACATGACAGTTTACCGACTACTTTCTTCACAGATCAGACACCTGTAGGATCTACTTTATGCAAGATAATCAACTAATAAATCGTCCGTGGAAGCAACGAATATGTTTCGTGATACAAAATGACTCACTTGTTTGCTCTTTGGATGTGAATCTGTATGATGATTACGGGTTTAAAGCTTATGCAACAATTTTCCATATGCTTGATGAATTGGAAGACTGTGTCCAGCGTGTTTTGCAAAATTTAAGATACAGAAATTCATATTGGATTCAAAAACTGCTTTATAAACGCAGAGGGGCTCATTCGAACACCATTTAAAACAATAGATATGCATAATTCATTCATTCGTTCATTCATTCATTTACTCACTCACTCATTCTTTGATTTATTGATTCATTCGTTTATTCATTCATTCATTGATTCATTCATGCAATTATTCATTCACTCATTTATTCATTCATACATTCATTCATTCATTCGTTCGTTCATTCATATAGTTTCACATCTTTAGCATTATCTAAGAAAGAGAAAAAGAGCAGATCGTCCGTCACTACCGCACGGCGATTCGTATAGCAGTGTCTTGGGAGCGGCGGGCTCCCAGTCAAGTTGTTCAGTTCTTTCCCTTCCTTTCTTCCTAATTAGGTTCATAGTGTGTTAAATATTTAAATCTAGACAAGGAGAAAATGTGTTTCATAGAGAAATAAAGTGGCATGAGCCACTTACTGAAATGTTCAAGCTGAAACGATTTTGCCTTTTGGTTTATGAAAGGTCTGGTGTTGAGGGACTCAAGCACGAAATAAGGACGCAAGTGTAGTAAGCTTAAACACTATTAACCAATATAGGGGCCGTTCAAATTTTGGTCCTTTGCAAACTGCTACCTGCTCAGTATGAAATTTCTACTAATACAAGGGCAGAAACCTCGTGGGTAAATGGAGGGGGGGGGGGGTGTTCGGTCGTGGGTGTGTGTGCCTGGGGGTGGGTGTGTGTGGTGGGGGAGGGGTTGTGGGTAGGAATGGGGGTGTGTTGGAGTATGTCAGGGAAATCACCAGATGGACTTTGATATTTCTTTCATAATAGCCATATTATGTACTCATATTAAAATTGGGATTTCGTGCCACCTGATTAAAGAGCCGTTTCGTTGAATATTAATATCAGATGATATTTTACATCTATTATCGTAAACAAGGTAGCGTTATAATCACATCTCGCCGCAGAATCGGCTTAACATATTTAAAATTGGATTAATGAAAACAGCGAGTTACGTATGTTGTTCACATCACCAGCTTCCCTCTATGTCGAAATTTCACCTGAAATATGTTTTGAGACCCCCTGAATAAAAAAAAAGCATTTTTAGAAAAAAACGTCCGTGTGTGTGTGAGTGTGTGTGTGTGTGTGTGAGAGAGAGAGAGAGAGAGAGAGAGAGAGAGAGAGAGAGAGAAGTGTCCCAGACCGCCTAATCTACATCGGTTTCGAATTAGAGGAAGAACGGCATAAGTAGCAAAATAATTCGGGACTGAAAGGGTTAAGATGTTTGTATGACAAATGAAATGTATATTTTGAATTTTATAGCTATAGCCTATGAAGTGGTGGTAGAGTGAACAATTTCGGAGATATTCCGTGTTATCTGTGTCAGTTTCGGAAAACTTAAAACTTTGGTGAAATGGAACATCCTTGTTCATTTTTTTATATATATTAAGCGTACAAAGAGAACGGTATCTCAAAGCTTTAAAAGATTTGACTATCGCTCAAAGCCTCCTGCATTCTAATATTCCGCTTGCACCTACAAGGAAATAAGCAATAAAATAATTTGTACAAATGTTTTTCTCAACTAGGACGAAGAAGGTATAGGAATAAGAGTTTGTAAGAATGGTTAGTACAAGAGTAGAGAAAGTTATATGAGTGCAACACATCAGATCTTTAACTTGCTGAAGAAATCTTTGTTCCTAAGTTTATGATCTAGGTCTATATGAACAGCGCTTTATATTAAAGAACTACCGGAACGTTCAGATGCACTGCATGCTACTGCGTTAATTTCGAAGGTTTTTATTTTCTTTCTCTTTGCCTCTCCCTCTGTGTTAAATTCACATTCTCTCAATTGTCCATCCATTGCTCTCTCGTTTCCTATCCCGCTCTTTTCTGTCCCTGTGCTATCATCACCTCTCTCCCTCTCTTGCTCTCATCTCCAGTCCCTCTCTCTCTGCGCATCCATGTTGTTATGCTGTAAAACGCGGTAATAAATACGCTTTTATTGGCTTAATAAAACTACAGCATAAATAAGGGTTTTAGCACTCACTGAATTTATTCCCGATCCTTATGGATCGGAACTATAGCCTTTGTTGTGTAAACTATGGCAGGTGCACAACTTTATGGCGGCTGAATGACCATTAATGTATCTGCACAACGTTGCCAAGTTGAAGTCCGGAATAAGGAAGAAGACTGTAGGAGAGAAGGAAGTACAACTTGCTATGCATTCCTAAATCAACAAGGAAATTTAATCAACAGAATTTCCAGAAAATTACTCCAACCAAAGTTTTACATTATAGGACTTTTCAGGAACCTAAATTAAAAGTAAGATATTTCTATGTTTGGTTCCGCGCACCAAGGTAAATCTCCGTTTGGTGAAATTACGTAATATATAGGATGTTATGGGTACAAGTGGAGACATTTTGATAATCGGTACCTTAATGTGCACCCACTTCGGTGTGTTGGTTGCTTATTCTCTTCGTCTAAGAATGTTCTCACAAACCCATTACATAATTTACTACCTAATAAACCCAAATTGAAAGTAAATAAACCTCTTATATAGGGTATTAATATTCACAAGATTAAAGGCAAGAAGAAAGAAGAAACAGGACATACATCATATAATAAATAATTAGAAACTAAAGGATTAATATGTTCCTTACAAAAAAGCTTAATAGCATCTCCAAAATGTTGTAAAAAAACCTACAATACCTTATTGCATGGTCGCAACTACGCCACAAAATGAACAACGCCTGTGAGATACACAATCCTTTTTGCATAAGTTCTCAATATGCGACCCACAAGCCTAGATAAAGTAAGGTAGTAGCTTTGCAGAAAGCATTCAAACTCAGTTCCGACACAGCATTCGTTACCGCGTTACACATTCCTGCCATCCACTCTCCGTTATATTTCTGTGACACGCCAACATGGAGGTACTAACCAACCTGAAAACATCTTACTCTAGTTACTATAAGTCCATAAATGAAGCAAATATTTGTGTAATATTCAACTAAGTGATTACCATTTATCAGAATATCTACACTTATACCCGTTAATATCTGTATATATTCGACGTTTCAGAATTCGCCTGGATAGAGAGAGATAGTGATTTGAGATAGGTAACTTGTCTGTCTTGTTAGGGAGGCGATTCCGTCACTTCACTCCACGGCTTACTGTGCCTCAGAGGAAGGATGATATGAGAGTACGCTACAGGTGACCAGAACGCATCAGAGACAGAATCTAATAGATGTAGGCAGTTCTTCAGTTTGACTAAATTCCAGGCCGCCACAGAGAGCGCGCTACCAGTCAGGTCCAGCTGATCAATCAGTCCCCCTGGTGGGCGGTCAGCCGACCACAGTACCGCCCCTCAGCCGAACACCGTATTTCCAGAGCGTATCCTACAGCATCCTACAGCGTGCTGACACAACCTGGAAAGGCCGGATAGAGGGAGAAATGAATGAAATGAAATGGAGTAATTCGGGGATGTCAGGTAAATATCGCTCCCAGGATGCGCCTGAGTGACCCGGGAAAAACGTCAAAAAACCTAAGGTTCAGATGGATAACTTCATTTACGGTCCGCAGGCTCAAATTTTCCTCCAATGGAGTCAAATCTAAAACGGGTTAGCACGCCACCGATTTGATGGCCATTTAATAGCAAGATCAAAGAGGGCAAGCAGTCAAAGGTGTTCAAATTTGCTACATTGCTCAGTGCCTAGACCGCAATGCCAATCTCAACGATACAAATTTAAACGGATGAGAAAATCAATAACAGACGTTAGCAATTCCACTCTTAACAATGTTTTCTTCATGAGATCAAAATCCATTTTATCCTAAATTTGGTTGTTTTTCCCAAATGTTGGCATTCAACATAGTTTCGTGAATACCATGCATCAACAAGTTAAAGTTTGGGAGAATTAATAAAATGAAAAAGCTTGCAAAGCGCCAGAACACTGCAACGAAGCATCCTCTTTCCATATTAGCATTTAGAATTGTTTCTGGTTTTCTAAGGTCGAATAGTGCTGTAAACTCATTCTATTAACTTCTTGTCTGGCTTGATTTCGAATAGTCGAAGCAGCCACTCTCGTATACGGCTAGAGAAGGGCTGACGAACGTTACTCCGCAGATGTGAAGAGAGGAAGCCCCCCAAGCAAAAGCTAGCTTACAGTAGCACGCTTTAGCTATAACCGGTTTTCGCTTTGTTTTCCGTGCCTTTCCACTTTCCTGGTCACGAAGAGAGGGGAAGTTGGGGAATGTGTTTACACCTGCTGAATAACGTTCGTCAGCCTGGGCCAGATGACTCATAAAGCTTTAGATTAGGGTTGGAATCGACGTGTCTCGATTGTCTCTATCGGCTTACAAAACAAACTGGGTCAGAAGAAGTAAACAGATTCTCTGTTAGGGATATTCCCAGGTGTTAACTGTACCATTGCTTTTATACTACACAAGAACTTAGCGCTTCATTTATTAGGAACAATGAAGAACGATTCTTACGAATATGCACATTTTGAACGCTATTGGTCTTACATTTCTTTTTCTGTCATCTAGCTAGAGTAGACAAGAGGGAGTACTGCGTTCAGCCCAGATATTAGATTCGAAATTACACCTAAAATATATCTTTGGAAAATCCTTGCGCCAGTCTTTAGCGGAAGACACTTAATACGCGAAGTCGCTTGCTGTACTACGCGAAAGATCCTGGAACATCTGGCTTAGATTCTTTCCTCATGAGATGGCGATGTATGCTCGTTTCTTCTTTCTCTTGTCTGATGTGACATGCCATGAGGTGGTTTGGGTCAGGGGCACCTCCGGCTACCTGCCGTGTCCAGTTGATCAGATCGAGAACTGTTATGTGCTATCTTAAACAAAAGTAAATATCCAACTTCAGTGAGACCTCCGCAAAGGGTCACCTAATTCTCAGGCGTACTTGCATAGATGAACTAAATTAGTCATATGCTTACCTTGCTGTTCAGAGGAAATGTCATCTCGTAGCTCCCCTGGCAGTTTTGAAAAGCAATATTTCAGCAATCCTACATTAACGGGCAAACACTGCAAATTTAACTTCAGTGCACCTTCAGAAAATATGTTCTTATGGTGTTTTATCAAGCTGTGAACTAGAACTAAACTGATTCCATTGTTGGGCGCTAGACTTCAGTTTAATCAGCGAGACCTATTCGCTTGTTCGCTATAGTGCAACTGGCTAAGGTGTGTTCGTTCAAAGCTTCAGGAGTGGGCTAATATTAGCTCAAACCCCACTTAACCTTCCTTTTTCTATTTCCCCTTTTCTTCTTTCTTTCTTATCGAGAACATCATTATTTATATAACCTGTGTGAAACAAAATTATATAAACTAATGAATTCTATTTCTTTAAGTATTTTTATTTCGCATAGCGTTGTAACTTTTCCCACCGTCTTATGAATGTTGTGCTATATATATAAGCGTGTAATCGTGTAAAATACGTTTTCAATGGTCACAAAAATGCAGAGTTAAAAGATTTGGATGTTAGTGAATAATGTTAGTGATACATTAAACAGAACAGAATGGAGTTGTAGAGTACTTCAGCGGAAGCAACCTTTGCAACTAGCAAGGCCTGCCATGGCGTTTGTTTCCAAGCACTACGCAATGTTACCATGTCGTTTATTTCCAAGCACTACGCAATGTTGCCATGTCCCCCTTAACTCAATTTCCAGCAGTGTGCCTTCATCAGATTGTCCATTCCTGATAAAAAGCTGTAGAGAATTAAGCAAGTTTGTTAATTTTATATTTCAGAAAACACACGTGCAAAAGGCGGAGATCGAACCCCCGGCAGCTAGCAATTCTAAATTCCAAGGTCAGCGACTCGACGCTCTCGGCAATTCTTCACTTGAGCATTCGCCCTATATCATATGATATTAAGCTTGTCACTAACTTGGCAGCTAATTTCATTGAAAGGCGAAAAGTTCTTAGCACTTTGAGAAATGGTTTAAAAACGTATTTAAGACGTTGCCTATCTTCAAGAAGGCTTTTAAAAAATCACTTTTGAAACAATTATTTTATTTAATATTTCTAGCACTTAAAGTTGCTTTTAATGTAAGAGTGTCTTTGATTTTGTCTTATGTGCAAATAAAGTGATTATCACTGCATAAAGTTTTGTTTTCTAACTTCCTGTAAACAGGGAGCACCAATAGTCACTTTGATGTCAGTTAGACACATGTTTGTCGCATATCTTCAGTTAAGGTTTTTAAATCATCATGCATGATCTGAAAGATTATTTTCATTAACTTTCCTTAATGTTAGAAGACGTCTTAACAGAGGTGCTCTGCTATTTTTGACACGAATAATAAAGTTTAGGTGAGCCTAAATATTAACGGCTACAGAAATGACCTTCATTATCTCATTAGTGTATAATGATCATGATTCATCACTCTCATTTGCAAAAGAATGTGTTCGAAATTAATATATACTCTTAATCTTTTGCCTTAACTCTTCCATTACATATAATAGTAATGATTTTCGGTTTGGATAATTGCTTATACCAAATAATACCTCATATATAAAGATAAATGACTCATTATGGCTGTTAGAATTAAATAAATACATTCAGACATGATTGAAACCCTGAAAGGAAGATAAAGTTAACAATTCCTTGCAAACAAGATTCGATTTTAATTTCCAGTTTACAAAGCAGACATCTACTCCTACGCAAGCTGGAGGGTTTGACTACTAAGTTAATTTTAGTGAACTATAATACCTGTCAGATAATATCACATCATGTTTAGAATATGTTGAAGGTTCGCTAACGAAAGGACCTGTGCTGAGGGAGGAAAATGTAGTCCAGTTCCCCCAGCCGACGAATAGGAGAAATATGTAGCAGGACAGCCAGTAACTAGGATTGTCCGGAACATGTGGTATACTGGCCGCAACATGGGTGCTGTATTTCCAATAGCTGTGGTGGACGCTCCAAATTCCTCTTGATGCTCTTCACGGCCACTGGTACCCAGGGTTGCACAGTAGTTGGTATTTTAAAACAATGTGTCCACAAGTATCAGAGTTTAACGCACAAAGAAAGTATTCCACAGAGCAAAATAACAAAGCTAGTACATATATTAAACATAACAAAAATACAAAGTATCTATAAACAGGCGCCTGAAAACACCTAAAACTAGACATAATACTGATCAGCCACTCATACCACACAAAACAAGTTTGCAAAGAAAATACAAGAAATGTAATAAAATACAAATAAAAAAAATGTACATAAAATTAGGCTAGCGTTATCAGATAACAAGTATGGTATAAAGAGTACAAACATGTGCACATGTCCATTACAAAAAGAAAGAAGTACTATCTGTACTTTTTACCTCGTGAAAGGAATTTACACCCATACACACATACATAGACATGAACAAACCTTAAAATGAGTAGTCATAACGCAGAATCTACATTAGTTACGAAATAGTCAATACTTTCATTAACACATACATTATCATCACTACACAAATAATGAAACTCTCGCCTATTTATGTCAGAAGCATCCATCTGGCACATCTACAAAAGAATAAGTAAATATATAAAATAAAAAAATTTAAAAGAAATAAAATTTCAATCCCACAATCGAAGCAATAACAAATCACAGGTGTTTGTATGTATCATTGCTTATGGAACGTTGAATCCATTTGATGGAGGTAAAGAAACAAAATAGGTCTTGAGAACATCATTGAGTCAAGAGAAAAGACATCAAAGAATCTGCAGCATAGTAAAAGACAACATTAAAGGAGAATGAACGTCTTAACATAGTTCAATTTCAAGGTGTAGGCATATACTTACTCTTAATTTCATTTAAAACTGAAATGTCTAACCTACTTACTCGCTCACAGAGAAAAAATACTCACAAAATCTTGTACGACAATGGATACTTAACAGTGGGTCCACCATGTACTCAAAATAAAAGGAAAACCTCTGCATCAGTAGGTATTTCGTAGTAACACTACCGAGCAAGAACTAATCATCATCTATATTCATTAAAAATATTTTGATACAGGCAGTGGCGGCTCTTTACTCATCTTTACCATTCCTTAACACAAACTCACATTTAGGTAACAGATAAGAAACTCATTAATAACCGTAATTAAACTGCAACACAACATGACCACATTTTGTCCTTATTTTAAAAAAATATGCTTCTTGTCAAATTGTTTGGCTAAGCCATCAAATAATGGGACACCCTCCCAAAAAAAAAAAAAAAAAAAAAAAAAAAAAAATCAATATCACGAAAGATATGGATCAGAAAAAATTAAACCATACAAATCCATAAATTTAGTATTTATGAGGTGAGGATAAGAAGGCAAAATCATAATACTGCGAGACCAAAACGTAAGTGAACAACAAAATTTCAACCAAATTACACAAACTAGCAGAAAAAGAACATCCATTGGCCAAATTAAACAGTCAATCTGCATAGTTATACGAACAAACCCATTCAGTGTCAGATGCTGTGTAACAGGAGAACATTTGAAATAGAAAGGCAAACTGTTGCAATCCACTCATACATACCATATTATATATTCCTCATAAAATCTCATAAAAACTGCTATGTCGGGTACATATCAGCAAATCCGACAAGCCATAAAAAATCCACTACAGTGCTGCGAAGTACGTCTCGATCAGCAAACACTCCTCATAGGAGCACTAAATCCGCATTCAAGGGTGGATATCACCAATTCCTTGAAGCAAACAAGCACACATCAACACACATTAACCGTTGGAGTACACTACGTCGCACTACCAAGCTTACACAAGCTCTGTTGAAACAAACAAAAAACTAAATAAATAAATCTCGTAAATAAATTCACAGCAGTGTAAATATCTGAAAACAAGCTTTAGTGACAGTAAAGATAAACCACAATATATTTTAGAACCCATACGTTTGTACCAACTAATATTTAATTAAAATTGACATACATGCTTCACATTCAAAATTACCACAAGAAAACTAAGAAAACTAGTACTGCCTGAAAATAACGCATTAAAATAATTCAGTAGAAAATACATTAGAACCTCACTTTGCATAACTCAAATCATTACTTACCCAAAACAAACACTGGTACCATAACCTAAAACTTGAGTTTTGAAACTTGGTTTTTCTTTTTGAAACATCACGCAATTATCTCCACTGAAAAAGGAAAAAGGGGCACCCAAAACATAAAAATGTACAGAACATGAAAGTGAAGTTATTTCCCAGTAGGCGTCACAATACCATTCTAAGAATTGCTGAAGTCCATTTAGATTTCATTGTTAAGAAATGTGCAGCTTTATTTGTATTGTTTCTTAACTTTATGTTGTTACTACGTTTGCAGATCAGTGATGAGGATAACTGGTCATTTTATAAGTTTATTATCTTATAAGTTTGAATTCAGGTTCTAATTTGGTACCTACAGTTATTTAACAATAAATGAATTTTAATACATTGCTACCAGAGCTATTAACATGACAAGGGGGTGACGTAACATTTTGGTGAAATAACAAGTACAACTAGCACGCTATTGTCCCACACTAGAACAGTGGAAAGTGGAAGAAATGACTTCATTGACCAATAAGGCTATCTGTTTAGTTCTATTTGTTATGTTTACATGTGATAAAGAAGGAGTAATTGATTACATTACAGCAGTATCAATCGAATACTGATTAATACTTAAAGTTTGATGTTGAATGAGCTAATAAAAATGTCCATAGACTCTTAGTTTGGGTTACAAAATGCGCATTGGAAGATTCAGATGGAATTATTAGAAGGTAGCAAATACAAAATATTATAAAATGATATAATTATGAATATTCATATTATATATATTATATATATTATATAATATATATTATATATATGAATATTATATTCATATACATTATTATTTATAAACTATGACTATGTCATTACATGAAATTTTTCAAATTTAAAAAGATAAATGAGAAAAAATTAAAATAAAAAAGTACAAAATTAGGAAATAACACATCCCAAATACAATTTCAAGATGAACCCAACCCTTCTAACATTTAGAAAGAGAAAGTTGCCCTTACAAAAGGTACCATTACAACTGACCATGATAGAAGGAGCACATATGCATGGAAAGCAGTGTAAACAATCGCAAATTTTATCCCACAGAGGTGCAATACAAATAGGAAATAATACTAGCTCATCATTGCATGCCCTGGGGCAAAGTTACAAAACTTTTACACAGATGTTAACGATTAAGGAAAAACGAATACACAGAATTGAAGTCAAACATTTTGTGGTTAGGGGTAAACATCATCCGTAACTAGGAGGCACCAAATCTCTCATAAAAAGCAAATACATCAGTGAGGAAGCTCAAAAGTAAAAATGCACTAGAAATGTTCCTGGAAAAACACTTAATTAACATTGTACTCCCCATTATAAAAGTTACAACACTTAATTAAGATCCACCTTCTAGCATAAAAGTTACATGTCTTCAAAATAAACATCCTACAATTACTAATCTCAAAATGCTCATTGAGACCAAAATCGCACTATACTTTCCTTAATATTAGAAATGGCACAGCACTGAAAAATACAAGCATTAAAACATAACACTAAGTGTCCACGGCAAAATTATGGCAGGGGTTAAGCACAAGTTTGGTTATTCTCAGACTTAAACGATATTTAAGTTGCTTGATAGTAGCGATTCAGATTTAAACGCAGAAAATACATATTTAGTTAAAAAAACACAAACAAAACTTGCAAAGACGATGTCTTCACCCAAAAATACCCGCTTTTGCATGAAGTTAAAAAATATAAGTGGTGCCCACCTCGACCAACGTTAGAACCAACACATTTAGTGAACAAAACGCGAAACCTCTCCTGAGGACGCAATGCTTGTGTTTAAAATACACAATAAACAGGACAACATTCTCAAAAATACACAGTCACAAATCACGTGTTACACATAACACATGGGCAAAAGTTAAACACATTACTACTCTCAATATATTAACAAATAACCACCGTTACCTGAACATCATTAATCATCAAAACTAAGCATTATTTATTTTTTCCTGAAAACGTAGTCTTATGTACAGGCTAATTACAAAACTCAGAAATGCGTGACAAGGAACAAGTTAAAAGGCAAGCCAAAGATAGGCCAAAATTTCAATCACCCTAAATTACAGCTTAAGCATAACGATGAATTAAGAGAACACTATACCAAATCACATGACTCAAAAGTGAGATGAAAAATGAAAGCAAACTAATTCATAAACCACGTGATCACAACCAAAACGCAACTTAAACGGACAAAATAAGGCACATCTAAGTAATCCATAAGTCAAAACAATAAAAATATCAAATAGTGTATTACATTGAAAAATTTCGCACCAACACAAATCCAAACTGTACTCTTAGCTAGTTATAGCTTTAAATCTGAAACCATGTCGCAAACACATGAAATAAACTGTATACATTAAAATTTTAATTTTCTAATAAAATACGTGAACACCTAGTCTGGAAAAAAATTTAAAAAAACACTAAAAAGCTGGCAATCTGAAGAAATAGTTCAAATTCACGAAACACCTAAACTATGCCTGTGGCATCAACACCAAGAAATTGAGCAGTGTGCGTCGCAAAGGGAGGGGGGGGGGGCTTGGAAATTAATGAATGCAATGTGTAGTCAATTACTTTCAGACCATTGTCTTAATGTTGATGTAAACGACAATTTTTATATGGCACAAATTAATTCGGTTATCCACAACAAATATTATAAGTCGTGCCTTTTACAGTTTTTGACAACAGAATAAAGTATTAATATTGTTTGATTGTGCAATTCCAAAATGCGGCCCACTCTGAAAAAAATTCTGCCGACGCCCATGAATGTTACATCAAGAACCAAAAATACGCCAAAAGAACCAGGGACATACAGTAAGTCGCCACACAGGTTAAAAATAATGCCAAATTATAAGTGCACAAAAGCGAAGACAAGTTTGATAGTGAAAAACAATTTACATGAGTTAGACATCACTGCTAAATTTCCAAGACCAACAAGTGTGTAAGATGGCGCCTGGCCACTTACAACGCATCTCAAGAAGAAAGAGAAAGCAATCTGAACATGTCTTCTACTTCCACCAATATACCCGCGACTCAGCCAATATGTCATGAGATGATGTTTGAAGCTATAATTTCAATTTAATTTAGGCACGTTCAGTGGCACAAACAGAACACTAACAGTAGGTCTGAAATCCTGGAAGCTGCACTGTAACAGAAAATGTGTAACTGAAAGTTTAGCTTAGCACGTACAGTGGTATTTTTAGACGTGGCGAACGGCCTTGCTAGGATCTGTATCGGTAACATTATGCAAATTGATAAAGGCGGCGTCTCTGTTTCCTTCCTTGAAATAAGCAAGGCACTGTTGATAATGCGAGATAGTCCGCGATGCTTATGTACTATATGGAAGTCGGAAAGATAACAACAAACCTGTGGTCTTATAAATGGGTCAATCTATGTCAAATCGAACACCCGTAAAACACAACTTTTTCGTAGGAGGTTCAACATTTTTTTACGAATAATAGGCATTAAATAAGGAGACCCGTATTTTTTTATTTCCGTATTTTTAAATTACTTGAATTATTAGAAATTAAGCAATTTTTGCACGCACCGTAATATAAAATCACTTGTTACTCTAAGGCCATATAGAGTTGAGAGTTGGGGTTTGGCGCACTGGAAAGGTTAAATACAACACTTTTAACAACTTTCGATCAATCATTATTACACATAAATTTTGGACTGTTTTTTTATGGTATATTTTGTAAAACCAAAAATAGAATTTAAATCGATGTGTTAAAAATCTAAAAAAAATACACACGTATTCTCTGACATTTTATCTATAAAATAAGATGTTGAAAACTATGGAGCTTGCATTAGTGCATTTGCTACAATTTTTTCTCTGGAGGCGTGCAAGCGTTCACGGACGAGTAAAAAGCCAGGTGACTGCACACAGCCTGCGAATTGCCGCGTCAGCCATACTAGTCAGATAACTTCTTCTTACTAAGGCAGTACAGTTCATACAGAAAAATGTCTCCACAATCTTTCTGATACTCCTGTAGCATCTGATACGTGCTTTTGAATTTTGAATTTTTTTGAAAAAATCTTCTGATGTAAGCAGTTCTTTGCTTTTAGCTTCTTCCTTCATGTACGTCCATACATTTGAAATAATTTCTCTACTCTGACTGTGTAATGTTTTGGTCCCTAATTTAGAACGTACAGGTGGCATAATTGATTTGCGTTATGATCAATGTCTCACAAATTCACTATATTCACTCTTTATCGCAGAGGTCTATGTCTTCAACTGCACGCTGCACTAAAAACCACCTTTGAATTACGAAGACTGTCTCAGATCATGCAGACATCACTACCTTCTCCCTCCCTCCCCATGTGCATGGTTTCATTCGCACAATTATATAAAGCTGATGAAACAGACAAAACCTATGGATTCGCCAACAGTTTAAAATGCATATTTTAAAAACATTTTGAAGATACTAATAGTGTACATATAATAGTGTCAGCTAGCAGTGTTCTCCTTACTGTACTCTTGTAAAGTTCATGGAACCTCAAGCAGTTGACAGTCGCCGTAATGGGAGCTGGCAATTGTGTGAGATTACGGTAGCCGTCACCGCTGCACTGATTTGCAAGTTAATTACAACTGAACTATTAGAGACTCCATTATGATTTTTTCTGAGAATATTGAACAAACTTGATTGTATTTTTAGTTTTTTTTTCAGATTTTTAAATGGTCGAGTTTATGTTATTATCTAACTTTAAAACTTTAATCGTATAAAATATAATACTAATAATAATTAATAAAATTTTCTAATAAATACCTCACGAAATACTGCGACTTATCTTTAATTTGAGCCAAAGATCAAGTAATTTGCTTCATTACAATCGGAGGTATGATTGATCGAAGAGTGAGGAGCGCGCGATTTTTGGGACATTTCAAAAATTAATATCTGCCAAAATAATTTTTTTTACATAAAACGAAGAAACACGGGTCAAATATATTTTGTTCCAAAACACACACACAAAAAAAAAAAAAAAAAAGAAAAAAAAAAAAATCAAGAAAATCTGAGAGATCAAGGTAATTTTTTGCCATATTTTGTTCGATTTGACGTGGAATGACTCAAATACAAAGCTGATCTCGATCATAAACCACTGTGCAATTGTCACACTAAAAATACCTTTGTACTTGGTAAAGCAATAAACCTTGAAACCTTCCGAACAAGTGTTTGTGCTAAGTATCCACATTATTTGCGGCAAGCTTTCGATTTCATAACAATGGTCTGCCGGCTGTTTACGTACTGACTAAATATAGAAGGTCAATACACGGTCAATCCTTTAGTCGCTGTGAGGGAGAATGCGGTAGGTCGTGTACGTACACTAATTAAAATTTATAGTTTGTTCACCAGCTGAAGGTCCCTGGCAGGAATGCAGCCAGTCACTACATCAGTAAACAATTCCCGATAAACAATGATATCGCGGGTAGCAGTTCTGCTTCTAATCGCGTTTACCACAATGCTGCCAAACTTGGAATGCGTATTCACGGCAGAATAAAGCAAAGAAATCGCTCAAAATAGCACAATTTAAATGTTATTTTCAGTTCATGCAGTATATTTAGCTTGTAAAGCACAAACAATGTTTTCAACTACTCCGTCTTTTTCCCAATGATCATTTTCTGCCTTTTCTATATTTTTAAAAAACACTATCAATCTCTTTTGGTCTTACGTGACATCCTCGAGCATTATATCGTGCAATCGAATAAGTCAGCTGTTGCATTTCTTTAAGTATTCATTTTACCTTGGCCTAAACTAGTCCTATGGGATTGAGATCACACATGTATGGGACAAGTCAACCACAGTTGGCCCAATAAAACCAAAATAACCAATAATAATGTTATAACAATTGAGGAAGAATTCAGTCTAACAACTTCTCATTCCCTCCTGCAGGATCAAAGAATGAAGTATTAAACTTTTGGTCAGTTAGTAGTATAGTAATTGTTCCTGTAAGTACAGGTAATGAAAGTAATAGAAGAAGGGCAGTAATACCATTAAGAGCCGTTTAGGTTTGTTTGTTTCAGTCATCACACAAAGATCTGTTTTACCGATAGAACTGTCAAATTGCTGAGAAAGTTTCAATAAATAATACTGTACAAATAACTAAAAACGTCATAATGGAAAACGTTCCATGTTTTGTCTCCCTTGCATGTAAAATTCCACTCCCAAATACGTTAACACTATGGCTAATTGTGCAATTTCTGTGCCTCATTAATTATATTTTGCCTTTCATGATTACTCATTGTATTAAAAACTCCGTGCTCCTTTCTTTTTCTCTGCATACGAAATACGATTATGGTAATGTCTATTTTAACGATAGCAGTCCCAATTTATTAACAAAACAAAAGCAAAACAATGAAACGATAAGCACTGGCTACCTACAACTAGGGCTAGGAAGTTCATGCATTTGCATGTTTTTTCATAGGGGTTTAAAATGTATGCTTTTACATTATGTGCATCCATTATGGAATTTTCAATTATTTGGACATGATTTTATGGTGCATATAACTGCATATTTTCCTGATTTTTTATAAATGCATAATATTTCAATATTATAGTCCTTATATTGCATATTTTACTGAGTTTTATGGTTTTTTGTTATTGCTTTCCGTCTGGATAATTTTTTTCGTATTGGTAATATTGCATATGATGATACAACTGACGAAGATTTCAATATTATAGCCCTTATATTGCATATTTCAGTTATTTTTATTGTTTTTATTATTTTTTCCATCTGTATAATATTTTTCAAATTGGTAGTATTGCACATGATGATGCAACTCGCGAGGTGACGAGAACTAACACTGAGTCATGTTGTCATGCAGTGAATCCCCTGTATCCATTCTTTCATTATATGTATGTGCGCAGAAAATAATCAGTTCGTTATCTGAGAGGTTTACATTAACAAAGATAAATTTCAGGTCAACGTTTCGAGCAGCACAATTATATCAATGCTTGTCTGCCCACCAGTAGTTGTGTCGTGGTCTTCAAACGTAACAGTGTTGTGAACTGGTTTCCACCAAATTAAATTAGGCGTATAAAATATTAAAACGATGTTCAAATGCCGAAAATAAAACCAACTTCGAGTGCTAGATTAATTAATTTACAGAAAGAGTTTTCGATTTAATATCTACAGATAATAAGGTACTGCTTTGTGGAGCGTGTGAGAAAAATGTAGGAAGTGAGAAAAGATTTCAAATAGTTCAGCACATAAACACACAAACAAACAGCTAGTAGAGTGTTTAGGAAGCAGGGTTACTGAATTTTCCTATGACTTGTGCCAAGCATTTTTAGCTGCTGATATTTCCTTGTTCAAAATTAATAATCCGACATTTATAAACTTTCTTGCCAAGTACACTCGACAGCATGTGCCTGAAAAAAGTACACTGCGTAAGACTTATGTAGGACATTGTTACAATAATGCATTGTCAAATATACAAAATGAATTAGCGGATCAGTTTGTGTGGTTGTCTGTTACCCCTGATTCTGAGCGCCGTTCTATTTCTAATATAATTTTGGGTGCTTTAAATAATGGTCAAAAGACTACACCTTATCTTCTTAATGTGTGCGAATTGTCGGCCACTGACAATGTGACTGTGACCCAGTTTCTGATGGACTCTTTGAAATTACTATGGTCATGTGAAATCAAATACAGTCGGTTACTTATATTTGTTACTGATGCAGGTCCTTATATGGTAAAATCAGGACAAACTCTGGAAGGTATTTTTCCTAACTTAATTCATATAACTTGTTTGGCACACGCTCTTCATCGCATTTCTGTGACAGTAAGTGATTCGTTCCCATTGGTAGATAGATTTGTGTCCAGTACAAAGAGAATTTTTGTTAAATCTCCGAAAAGAGTTAAGTTGTTTAGATCAACAGCACCTAATATCCGACTTCCTCCTGCACCAGTGTTAGCTCGATGGGGAACATGGGTCCATGCAGTTTTATATTATGCTGAGCACATAGAAATAGTCCAAGAGGTTGTTAATTCATTGAACTTGAAAGATGCTTCATTAATAGCAACTGTGCAAAATATTCTGTCAGGCACTAGGTTAAAAAAGGATCTTAGTTTCATATTTGCCCACTTTTCTTTCTTACCAACAGCCTTAATGGCATTGGAAGCTGAAGGATCTCCTTTGCATGAATCAGTTACTGTCTTTGAAAAAACAATATGTGATCTAAGTTCGGTTCCTGGTAGCATAGCACAAAAAATGAAAGAGAAAGTGAAATATGTAATTTCAAAAAATTCTGGTTATAAACTGATGTACGATATCCGAGACATCCTTGAAAGAAAACCATCTGTCACACCAAGAGACTCGACTCTCTCTGTGAAGCAGTTAACATCATTTAAATATGCCCTGATCACGTTACGAAAGTGTTTTGCGAGGCAACAGACAATGTTTTACAGTTGAAAATGTTTGCAAAGTGATGGTTGTGAACTGCAATTTAGCAGCTAATACTAGCAGCAGGGCCACATCTGCTTCAACCTCTAAGGAATAAGGTAACTTTATTTATTATTTATAGTAATTCGTCTTGTCTACTGCAAAGGGACATTAATTGTTTTAATTAAATGGTACATATTTCTTGGCATATTTTCAAGTTTTTAAGAGCATATTTGCATGCATATTTCAGTGTTTTCTAGAGCATGAACTTCCGAGCCCTACCTATAACACATCGATCAGGTTACAGTCAGCTGGTCTTGAAGCATGAATAGCGAAAACAAACAGCACACTAAAGCATCAAGCAGTATCGAAGGTTGCAAGCTGATACCTTTAGGTACCTTGGAATCCGTGCCAACATTTTACCAACCTTCTCAGCCGGCGCGTACGTAGCAGGGAGGGGGTGTGTTTGGCTCACAAAAATAATCTATACCGGAGAGAAAAAGGTTTAATACCAACAATTTCAATTGCAAGTAGGGTTAGTAAGATCAATCAAGTACTTTAATTTATTTTCAGTTTACTTAAGTATCAGAAAATTCCACTAATAATCTTCTCTGAAAAATGCACTTTTTGCCTAGTTAAAGGTATTTTATTATGTAAGAAATTATTTGAGCTAGAACATTAAGTTTTTGTAGTCATTTTTCTATTTATTCATATTAAGTGTGCCAATTTTCAAGTAAACTGATGTAAAATGAAAAGTTAGGAAATTCACTCCCTCTGTCCCTTACCTGTAACTGAGGCAATGTACGCAAATAATGCGGAGATGCATTGATGAATTTTGGTTATGTAGGACGCCAATTTGCCATTTGAAGACATTGCTGGAAATTATACATTCATATGCAAATATTTTACAACTGCACTTGACACAACGCCACTGCATGCGCCAAAAGGTAATCAAGTACACACACCTCCTTCTTGTTATACATATGCTACCTTTAAAGGTCAGTAGAGTGCCTCCAAAAGCTTCGGGTACGACATAAAGTACAAGAGTAATGATAGGTATAACACAGGTATTGAACTAATGTTTCCATTTTATAACATCCATTTGCTGGCACATGTAAGTGCATATAAACATATTGTTAATATATCTAATCCGAGCATGATGGTTGCATATCACCAGACGTCAGTAATGGTGTGATTATTTTCTAGTTTCATCTCAAGTAAGTCTCTACTTTGTGTAGGTCAAAAACCTCGTGAACTTCCTCCATAATGTACATAGTTATATTTCTTATGTTCACTATCTGTACTTCCATATTCTATAATTTCGCCTCATTTCTCTTATGTAAAATAAGAGGCTTTTTACAGAAAAATGATTACAGAGCACTGGATAAAGAACCAGTGTAAGTTATCATGGGACTGGTATGGTTTTCTCTATAATTATGTTGAAAACTGACATTTATGGAGTATTACGATCACCTTTGTAAAGAGCTAACAGAGAAATAGGCGGAATGTGTAATTTTAACAGGTGTTCTCTTTGTACACGACATCGTATTCAGAGAGAACGACCCGCATATCTCCCATTTATATGTATTAGCGGGTCTTTAATACCAATGTGTGGGAGTTGGAAGTGGAATTTCATAATTCTTTTATATCGCATGTGATAGAAAACACGCGGAGGTGGCTTCTAAACTGGAACAAACCGCTCATGCAAAGGCCACCAGAGACCTGTTTCACGAAGCGACAAACGACATTATGACATGAGGAAGTTCCTGTCGGAATGAGAAAAATGACTGGACGGGTCTATTGTGTTTCATAGGGAGAAAGAAATGAAACGGAAGACGCGAAAGGGGATCAAATCTGGAAATAAAAAGCTCGAAAGTGGAGTCCCTAACAAATTCATAGCGTGTCCATCCAGACACGTCGGCGCTACCTCTTCTAGGGGAGCACCCGACAGGCAATCGAATTAACAAGGCACGCTAGTCGGGAATCCCACAGTCCCAACGCAGAACACCACCCTCCTGTCATGGTCTTGCAGCCATGCATCAAAATAACAAGCAAATGAAATGAACAGGAAACCTATTGCACTACCGAGCGGGATGGCTCAGGCGGTAACGTCTGTGGTCCGCATTGTGGAGGTAGCGGATTTGATACTCGAATCCGACCTTCCTGATCCATTCGGAGGTTTCCCCGGGTCGCCAGACGAATGCTGAGGATTTCCATATCCTCCCAATTTTCTGTCCCTCCGTTTCGTTACATAAATCATTTCATTTCAACTTCATCCCGTTTGGTGCCGCGCCGTAACCGAGTGGTTAGACCATTCGCTTCTCACCAAAGCGGCCTGGGTTTGATTTCAGGCAACCGAATGTGGGATTTGTGATGGACGAAGCGGCGCTGGGGCGGGTTTCCTCCGGGTTCTCCGGTTTCTCAGCGACATCTCATTCCACTGGTGCTCCATCTTCATTCCATGCATCATCAGTGTCACCGCTTGCGGTGTCGTGGCGTTAAACACTAAAAAAGAGGAAAAAACCGTTAGCTTTCTTTCAGGGTTGGAAGTATCACCGAGCGTCGCAGCATCTGCACGGCAGAGGAAACAAATGCGCTCTGGAAACCTCATCCTCCGTATTAAGGTGAACCACTGGCTTCCTAACCCCCCAATGGGATGGTACAACTTCTAGAGAGGAACGGGAGCTAATTCAGCCTCCGCCGGGGTCTGCGTGAACCATTACCTATTATAGCTCTGGCATTGCAAGGCAATAAGCCTTTTCTTCTTGTTTTTCTACTTCATCTGATTATCCTCCCTGTATTGAGGACTTACACTCCGAGGATATACAGCCTGTGCCTAGGGTCAGATGCCCGTTGGGGAGCAGACAAACCTATGGACTCAACAGAGTGGAGACCGGGAAGTGGGTGGTCACTCAAGCACCAGGTGGGGGATTGAGTAAGAGGATGATACGAAAAGCAGGCAAAATGGATGATTGGAAAGGTGATGTTGGAGCAGTTGGTGCAATAAGTGGCGGGAGAAACCGGACAATCCAGAGAAATCCTGCCCAGACGCCGGCCACTTCGACCACCACGAATACCACATGTGGATCCCTGGGATCGAACTCGGGCCGCCTCGCTCAGCCACGGGGCCACCAAAAAGCCTTTTCAGGAATTAATATTATATTCACTAACGACATATTCACGACGTATAAGAACAAAAGAACAACAGAATGGTGTTTGGATAAAAGAACCCAAGAACTTTGCGGTGAGGTAAACATGCTGGAGATGGCCTTTGTCCCCTTTTTCTTGTTGTAAAACAGCCATTTAAAACCCCAAGCTCATTGTTCAGCTAAACACAAAAGACGTCTACTTAACCAAAATTGTTCCATGTTTTCCGGTACGTACTTAGTCTTCGGAAAGTTTTCAAATTATCCCCATACAATAACAACTTAATCATTACATACAGGGTCAATGAAACCTCATTATTAGAGTTTTTGGTGGAAAAAACAAAATCAAAATATGGAAAAAGCTATTGATATATTTTAGTGTGCTGCCTGTTGGAATGGTGAGCCGAGAACATATGCATTATGCTAACTTTTAGAGCAATTGAGGAAACTAAACAAAATAGTTATGTATCGGTAAACCTTAAGCGCAACAGCCTAGTTCAAGCCAAGGTTGAGGGAACAAATCTAAAAGCTGCCGAAAATTCTTCAAAATCTCAATCCTTGGATTTTTGCATATTAATAAACTTTGGCTCCTGTTCATTAATTTGCCGAAGTTATTTTGTGTTAGTTGTACTGCCAATAGAACGATCATATGATAAAATTTAGAGACAAAAGATCAAACCTAAAACATTAAAGTTATCTCATAATGCTTTTCTCCACGCTTGCGAATGTCCAGTCGCAAATTTGAACCAATCAGTTGATGTTTTGCGCCAGATGCTCTTAATTACATAGTAAATAAAAGCTTTTGGTGGAAATTTTAAGTAAATAAACTTGACAATAACTATACATACCTAAAATAAAAATTAACTACTGAGTGCATCCCTTTTCTACAGTAATACTTATTACCATGATTTTTACTATGGTGTTCTTGGGATGCAAATTTCAAGCTTGCTTACAAAGGTTCGAAAGCTGCGCCAAAAGAAGGTTTTGTTTGCAAAACTTTTTTTTCCTTCTTTGAAACTATTGCGCTCTTCTGTGCAAACGTTTTGAAATTAGTTATATACCAGGTGGCCCACTGCAGCCGGCCCCACCACAAGTAGATACTTTGTGCGTTTAAACAGTTGCAGAAGTTCACGGCGCAAGAGAGGCGGACGTGAGGTGAGAGGCAATTGAACCAGCGTGTGTTCTTTACGATAATAGACAATAACAGTATAAACAACCAAAAACGTCTCACTTTACTTACAGGATCTTTATTTTCCAGGGAATAAACTCACTCCTGTACATGCTGCTATTGACTAACATATGAATTACAGATTGTAAAGAGCAAGCATGACGGTACGTTATGTTTCATTGGCATTTCTTCGTTTCTTATTAATGTTGTTGCTGTATTTGTTTATTATTAGTGATTTTTTATTATTAGTTAGTTGTTATTGCTAGGGTATTTCTCATATATCACGACGTATTTTCCATTTCTTTTCATTCTGTTTTCTTATTGTTTTTCAAGAGTGCTTCTAGGTTTCGCGATATTAGGCGTTGGTAGAATGATGGCGAGGAAGCTTGTTCACAGGAATGAGTACTCCCTGTGAACACTAAAGGGCTGCTTGTTTGTGGGTCGTTCGTCTCACTCTCTGGATAGCTCCAGTAGTGGGGTGGATCTTCGAGCTTGGAATTTTTCGGACACCAGCTCGCCTCTTTGGCCTATCTGCCGCGTTTTTTTTTCTTTTTTATGTATGTTAACGTCCTCCAACGTAATATATTATATCGAACGATGAATGAATTAAATCAAATGAGCCCGAGGTCCCTAGAGCATAAGGGTATCCAACATTCGTCTTCTTATTGTAGGGGAAACCTTCGGAAAAAGAAACGTTATCCGGATAATTCATCCTAACGGATATTCGAACTAGGAACCTCTTGAATTTAAGGCAGACACGCTACCATCACACCACAGAGATGGGCTGAGTATTCTCGTGTGGTTCCTTCACTTCATCCTTTCCTCCAAGGTAGAGTAGTCGCAATAGATCTTCCGTATATCTCCCTGAATTGTATAATCTAAACCCTATGCATATAATGGTGGTTGTAGTATGTGGTAAAGAATTGAAATTATTTGCTTAAGAAAAACAAAGCTGGCATTTTTAGTGCTGTTTGCCTTAAACTAGCTTCAGTGCTTCACACGTAAAAAACGTCAATCCCAGCTGCTCTTCTGTATCATTGAATGGGTGAAGCGAGGAGCCGCTCCTAATCACACATATGAGACCTCAACAGCTGAGTGTATTTGGAAATATTTATACCGATGTGTATACGTTTTGCAAGGCAACAATGCTACTTAATACTAATGATGAAGTCACTGGTTCATGATACATGGCTAGCGAAATAGATAGTAACATGCAGTAACATAATCCTCCTAGTCGAGCCATATCTAATACATCCATGTTCTAAACAAAAACAATTAAAAGAATTGCTCGTTGAATTCATGCAAATGATATAGTTTTATCATGATAGTGTGCAATGTTAGCCATGTATCAGACTACCATTACTACATAACACCTATTCGCGCCGTAGTCTTTCTTTCTCTGTCACGTTCATGATATAAACATTACACTACACTTCCAAAATGTCGTTTTTTTTTTTTTTTTTTTTTTTTTTTTGGTTTTGAGGGTTAAAAATTAGATTAAAAGCTTTATCGCGCCAATGTTAAATATATTAAAAGCTTTATCGCGCCAATGTTAAATATATTAAATCTAGGATCCATTATCTTATAAACTATTGTGATTTTGGTCAGTTTTTAACTTGTCGCTTTAGTAAGCTCTCACTGTCACCTAGTTAATGTCATCTCCAAATTTTCACAGTCATTTTACTTAGGTTGTACTACTACAACACATTCTGCGTAATGTTGTGGTGTAATGAAATGCCTGCACACGACACAGAATCTTCTTTCAGATGGTGCACTTTCTGAAGAGTAGAACACAAGACTTCTCCAATCTCTCCTGCACTAATAGCATTCATTGTACGTAACAGCAGCCATCACAAACTCACTCGGAAAACAGCATTTATTGCAGCGGCGTAAACGCACTCTAGAGGTACCGTCAGACACGGCTAGTTTAGCAGGGTAACTTCGCTCAGCATCAGCAAGAGTTGCGAGCTTGGTTCACACTACACACAAGCAGAAAGTGGCAGGAAGTGCGCTACGTTGCTGCCAAGGTTGTTCTGTTGCACTAAAATGTTGCGTTGGGGTTCACGCGTGCAGCGCAGCTTTTAATTCAGCTACTTGGTTGCAGCTGCATCCAGTTTCAAGATGAAGGTTATGTCATCATATTTCCTTGGATTGTTCAGTGATTATACGTAAATATAAACACAAACGATGAAAAAGTGCAAGCTCCTTCTTGCTTGGTAGCTATTTGGATTTCCAAAGGCATGCAAAGACGCCAAGAACAGAGTGAAAACGAAAATATTGGCTGAAAGACAAGCTTAAAAGACGGGATAATCATAGTTTAATGCAACACTTGATCACAGAGTTGCGTGAACAAGACGAATCTCTACATCTACATGTTCTAAGACTGGCAGCACGTAATTTGATTTTTTGCTTGAAAACATAGAACCCATGATTCATAAGCAGGGTACAGACAACAGAATGACTGGCACCAACTCAGATATTTGGCAACAGGTACCGCTTAGAATTTATTTAAATAATATTATACAGACATGTGCGAGCACAATGACAGTAATTTGTGTGTATGATGCGCTTGTTTGTTTTTGTTTTCAATTACAACATTTAGTCCTCATAGGGTAAGCAGACATATATTTCTAGGTGACAGTTACAAATCTCTGATCTACATTTTTCGAATATCTGCAAACACTATTTCAGTGATTGTACCCCAGGTTTACCAGGCGGCCATTGATGCTTTAAAAGATGAATATATGAAGGTAGGTGTAGTATACAAATAAAATTATTTGTATGAAAATTATAATTATAATTAATTGAGTACAATATGCAGTTACTCAAAGATGGTGTGTTTATTGTTTGAATTTTCTCTAGCACTAATACATAAAATTAATTTTGAAAGACGGGAAAAAAAGAAAGGAAAAGAAAGAAAGAAAAAAAGAAACAGGCAAAGGTTAGGCATTAGTCTTAGTTTTTGATCGGTTTGGTGTTCGGATGCGATATTTATTGCACTGGGGTCACCTTCACTTAATTGCACATAGATTGCAGGTAGAGCAGTTGAATGTTTATCCACATATTTGTAAGTAACTTCTATCATTGACTTTTTAATTAAATGTTTTCATTCACTCTGAAACTCGGGGACAACTTTTAGGTTGCGTAACTCGCTGGCAACGAACCGAACAAAAAAAATTCTTAGGTCATCTTTTTCTTCTCCTCTTGCCAATACTGAAACGTATTTTTCTATAGCTTCTTCTACTCGTTTTTCTCTATCGTATCTTCTGCTGCTGGGCTTCCTTGAATGTGTAGATAGCGGCAGTTGGGGGTTGAATTTCTGTTTGTCTCTCTTGACAGGCACAATTTTCGTCCAGACAAGCGACACACGACGCGTTTCCTCCGTCACGGACTCGTTTGTTTCTAACTGTGAAACAAGGCAATATTGATAAGCATAACATTTGACAATAATGATGCGTTCATCAACTTTACATTATATAACCAATAGCAAAGAATAATGAGCACTAGTGCTCTCAGAGTATTTTCACTTAACGGTTATATTTATAAACCAAAACCGTACATTTGAACACTTTAAAAAATACAGTCTAATAATAAAAAAATGGTGAATTTTCTCATTGTTAAACCTTTACTTATAATTTGTATTCTCTGTTACCAAATAAGAGTAAATGCCTATTCTTAGAATAGAGGAATGAATATACGGTAATATGTATTTACACTTGATTCCAGGATTTCTGTTGATTCTGTGAGTAAGTACATCAATGTCATTAATTTAAAATATTCCAATTTTGTCTTGTATAGCTGAGCCGAACCACTTCTAGATTTCTTTGTTTTCATTTCGATGCGCTCTTCACTGCATTGAGTGTGCAGGGTGTGACTCAAATCTATGGTGTAAATCTTCTTTTAACATCCACCTTGGATGAAATATCTGGAGATGTTAGGATCTAGTCGTCCTACGTGTCTTTTGCTTCACCACTTTCCAGAAGTACAAGAAGCGAGTGTGTGTCTAAGTTTCGAAGTCCTTCTCCACTCCCTGATAACCATGAAAAGATGAACGAGTAACTAACAGTCACAGCAGTAATTGAGAGACACAAAGAGAGAATGGGCTCTTAGGCATGATAGGAAACGATCAAGACAGGAGATTCCTGGTAGAAGAGGAACCACCCCTGCATTCGCCCACCGACTCGGTGAACCCACAAAAAATATTGTAGAGTGGTGGGCCTAACGGGAAACGAACCCGGAACCTACCGAAGACCAGATCCACGCGTTATCGCGGGCCTGTCTCACTCTAAGAACAGCTGTGCAACTGAAATAAGATTAGTTTACCAGAACTTCGTTAAATAGAAAGGAAATAAATGAAAAAAATGTCCTTATGTTTTCCTTTAACTCCTTACTTTTCGTCACTGTTAGCAGATATCAATATGCTAAATGTTTTTAAAATAATTTACTTGAGGTCACAAAATTGTCTTACAGAAACGCCGAAAACTGTAGTAGACTCGCCGATTACGTTGCATTTAGATTACGTGAATATTCTTTGTCAAAATGTAGTTCCACAAGTTGAAAAAATATTGGAAGCAAACGAATAAACACATGTCTTAATGGAACTGTTGACCACATTTATACAGTGGCGAACACAATACCAGCATGGCCTCTCGGATGAAAATGGTTTACCAAGAGAGAAATACGAACAAAAGTAGCCAATAACGGTTCAGTGAGCGACAGGCCGGAAGTGGATAACTATTGCATTTAGTTTCGCAAAGTTCCAAACGCAGCTACACGTGTCAGCAATGCTCATTTTCAAGATCACCACTGTATAGTAGTCCAAAGAAACTCGTCTTGAGCAAGAAACAAACATATACACATTTCCACCTCCACCTTCATCCTGCCACTGGTTCTGAAATGGTCACATCAGATTAAGTAGACGCAAGGTGAGTCGGTAGCAAGTGAGGTTCGCATTCGAGGTCCTGGGTTTCATCCCCGTTGAGGTAGACATTCTAACCTCATTTTTACTTTCTCTACTACGTATATTAAAGTAGAGAAAGTATTGTATTTCACCCAAAAATTCGATGTCGAGATTTCACTGGAAATATAAACATTTTTAGAAAAAGGTCCGTGTGTGTGTGTGTGTGTGTGTGTGTGTGTGTGTGTGTGTGTGTGTGTCTGTATGTCAGTCTTTGGGTAGCATAACTCTAAAACGAAAAGTCGGTTAAAAACCAAATTTGGTATTTAAGTTTAATGTCTTTCATGGATGCGACACCAAGATTTTGAAGAAAATTCCTCCACCCTAAACTAACCTTTACATGAAAATTTTGATTTTCTTGAAAATGGCTTTAACGATTTTGATTAAAATGCCATATTTTTTGATATTTTAATCACAAATGAAATTAATGTCTTGAATTTTCTGGCTATAGCCCAGCCCTGTGTGTTATTTTGCAGTTAATAAATATAGGTATGTGATTCTTTTTCAAATATAATAAAAACTTCGTATTATTCAGCACTAAAGGATTCTGTCCGCTTGTAATTTTACAATACGGTATGCATGCTTTTACATAAAACGACTCCAGTAATATTTATCACAAATTAAATCATAAATTCCAGATGCCAGATTAAATTAGAGAATGTTCTAATTCTTAACACATAGCTGACATAGGTACATTGTCTCCCAGAGCTTCTCATATTCTAATTAATTAATTCCAATTTCCCTCGCTCAAGGCAGTAGCGGTACTGAGTGAATACGTTTCTGTTCCTTTGATGTCTATTGTTTTGTTGGAAGAGAGAATATTGAATTAAAACTGCTATACAGAACTCTTAATAGAAAGTGCATCATGCCCATGCAATATTTCTGTTGTTTCGGATCTTTAATTTTGTGAATAAGGATAACCATGGCAACCTCTTCCATGGAATACATAAATGCTACTGATTCAGGACTCGATGAGTATACATGGCACGCCATATAGCCAAAGAGAGTGAATTAGAAGACAACTGCAGGTATGTGATTTTTCATACTGGCGCAGAGGCGTGATTGGTGTTGATTATGGCAAATAGTGAAATGTCACTGTGTAGCAATAAAACCACGTCAGGTTGTAGTGTATGGGTACAGCTAAATATAAAGTGACCTATAATTAGGAAATAAATTTTTATGGAAATAATTTTCTTTAACTATCGATAAAGGGCTGTAACTAAAACAGAAATTCCCTGCCAGTACATAAACCTTGTCTACAAATCAGAGTTTTTTGTGTTGCTCTATATAAAGTTACAAATATCCAGCAACTTGTTACATGAGATAGTTAATAACATGTGCATGAAATTGAGAAAAAGATTAATTCACTCAAGGGTCCCTAAGTGGAAACTAGTAAACAGAAATTTAAAAGCACATTAAAAAATCTTATGTGTTGCACTCACATGACTTTTTTCTACCCTTGTACAAACAATTCTTACAAACACTTATTCGTCAATCCACCTCCTGGTAATCGAGATAAACATTTGTGTAAATTATATTATTGCTAATTTTCTTGTAGATGCAAGAGGAATACAGTGGGCTTTAAGTAACAGTAAAATGTTTTAAGAGTGGCCACTATATGATAACTTTAAAATTCCGTTCTTTTTGCATGACCAAGAGGTAAAAAATGAATAATCACCTCCCATATGAGAACGTCTATAAGTATTGCAAAATTCTGACAAATAACAAGGAATATCTCCAAAACGGTTCACCTTACAAGAACGATCATTTGATATAAATAGTGTATTTTAACTAAAGCTGCACGTTTTGTAAATTAGGATTATGTCTGTGTTTATGGTTTACCACTTATGCAGTCTTGAAGAGTAAACAGTACGTGGGCTATAGCCAGAAAGTTCAAAATATACATTTCATTTGCCATAAAAATATCTTAAACGTTTTAATCAAAATCTTTGGAGCCATTTTTGAGAAAATCAAAATTTTCGATAAATTGTCCATGTAAAGAACTGTTTAGAGTGGCGGAAGTTTCTTCAAAATCTTGGTGTAACATCCTCGAGAGATGTTAAACTCAAATACCAACTTTTCGTTTTTGAGTTGTGCTGTTCACAGACAGGCAAATACACACACGCACACACACGCACACACACATACACAGACACACACACACTCACACAGGCGCGCGGACCTTTTTCTAGAACTGCTTTTTGGAAGGGTAAGTAGCCATTGGTGAAATTGAAAATCTCTGTGTTAGTGACATTCTTTTGAAGAAACACGCAACGCTTCGTTGAACGGTTCCTCTCCCGGTAACTTGCATTGCTCCGAGATAACCGACATTGATTTCGGAGGGAAAACTTTCAGAGAGCCCCCCTCCTGGGTTATAGGGGCAGCCCAAAATATGCTTTTTTTGGAATCATTAGGAATTCCATCTTGCTTGCCCACATAGTCGTTACAATTTGGTCGCCCTTCGGGTCCTCCAGTCATCCCTCCGTTCCAGGAGGAACGTTAGAAACAAAAGGGCAATTCCGACTCACCTGTGCTGTTCTACATTAGGGTGAGGCGTTTTACGCCATGGCTAGGGAATTTGAGGTTTTAGGTTCGGTGTGAGACTGGAAGCATTCTAGATCAGTTTTAATGGAAAATAAACTAGATGAAATCTATGCCAATTTAGAGCGATCACCTCCAAAATCGCTAAACAAGTTAATTCAACAAACTAACGTGAACCCAGTCGATATTAGGCTTCAGGAAAAGCTGTGCTATTGCGTGAAACGCCTTACTATGTCCTAACCAATGGCGTATTATACGTGATAAGTGCTACAAAAATAATAGGACTAATTTTACTTAATGAAGCATTTAAAAATATGCTCCTGTTTGAGACGTATGTTAGTGCGCCACCGCCAGTTCTAGATTCCCTCGCGTAGTGGAGAGAGCCCGCGAATGGTTTGCCACATATTTTAATGCCCCCATATATACATAGTGCTAGTAGAATGTGTTTAAACCTATTAACTGGTCAGTTCTCTACTATATTTTTGTTTTTGATATTAAAATTGCACAAGGTTGCCCAATGTTAACGCTCTTTTTAGTTTCTATATAGACGACACGATATCATGGAAACAACAAAAATTGGGGGAAATTAATTTAGGGACAAGATAAGTAAAAACAATGGTACACGCAGATGATCAAATGTTAATAGTAAAAAACGAGAATAAACTTCAAAAACTGGCGTATGTTATATCAAACAGCAAAAGCATATGCATTAGAAATATCTATAAATAAAACAAAAACAATGGCATTCAAAGGTATCCGTACACTTTGGTCTAAAACATTTTTATAAAATAACATAACTGAACAAGTCTCAAAATGTTATTTCCTCGTATGTGAAATAACATACAAAACAGAAACAGATATTGAAAAAATTACCTAAATTCAGCTGCATAATAGGTGCAATAAAAAGAATCTTAAGGAATAATAAACCAAGAAACGATTCCATAATAAAATTATATAAAATAATAGCCTTCCCAATTTTAACATACGGCTCAGAAACATGGATAATGATGGCACAACATAAAATAAATATACAAACAGCATAAATGAAATTCCTTCGAGCCATAGTTGTACACACAAGACTAGACAAAAACCAAAACGATCAAATACGGCACTTAAAAGTAGAAGAACTAAACAAAACAATAATATAATAAAGAACCAATTAGAAACACCAGTTAAATACAATAAAAGAAAAGAGAGTTCCCAAAATAGCAAGTAACTACGAAGCTCAAGGAGCTTGTTTTGGGAGTTATAAACCGAAAACAAAAGGTCTGACGTGTTGCACCCACATAACCTTGTGTGCTTTTCCACAAACTATTGTTACAAACACTTATTTCTCTGTCTACTTCGAGATAAACATTGGTAGAAATTATTATATTGTTAATTTTCTTGTAGGTGCAAGGGAATACAGTCTTTAAATGCTTTAAGGGTGGCCGCTATGATGCCTTTGAAGTTGCGTTCTTTTGCAAGAATAACGACCTCTCATATGAGGTATTACTTTTAGGTATTGCAAAATTCTGACAAATAACAAGGAATATTTCTGAAAATGTTCACTTCGCAAAAACAGACAATTTGACATAAATTGTGTGCTTTAACGAGATCTAAATTTTTGGTATCGTAACCAGTAATGCAAAAGCCATCAAGAGTAAATAGAACTGCATGAACTATAGCCAGAAAATTGAAAATAAACGTTTCATTTACCATAAACATTTCTTAAGCATATAGCATTTTAATCAAAATCATTAGAGCCACTTCTTAGGAAATCGAAGTTTTTGAAAAATTGTTCATGCAAATGGTAGTTTTTTGCGCTGAAATTTCTTTGAACATCTTCGTGTTGCATCCTTGAAATGTAGTAAACTTAAATACCAACTTTGGTTTTTAGCAGACACACACCACGGACCTCTTTCTAAAAATATTTTCTTTTTCTGGAATCAGGAGGCCTCAAGACATATATTTCGGGTGAAATCTCGACATCGAACTTTTGGATTGAATGCTTCCCCTACTTGCAATACGCAATAAATTGTAATTCCCACACCGAATTCTCTTACAGGAGAATGATGATTAATTGATGGTGTTAAGAGGTACATCTTTATCCTCAGTGTCTTCTTTTTCGTAATATATTATATCGACGCTTAAATAGTTCTTAATTGTGTTATTAGGTTAATCAGGAGATGACGGAGAATTTGAGCGCTTGAGCGCATATTGCGGTGAAGTGAAGGACTCAGAGGGTGACCAAATCGGGGGCGGCAGACTCGGAACAGATCGAGAGAGATAACTATTTCAGATAAGCGTTATAAAAACAATAAATATAATGGAGATTAAAAGCATCGGTGAATTATTATTGGGAATATTAAAGGAAAATGGAGAAGAGAAATAACATAGTAATAAAAAGACAAATTACTAAGGGTTACTATTTAAATAAAATGGTACAAACAACGCTAAAGAATAAGTTACTGCACCTCGCATCAACGTCACATTATTTGTGGTTATACGAAGCCTTGACCACTTCATTGGTTACTTTAGGCTACGGTGCAATGGTGAGCCACTCCGTTTGTTAAATGACCTTAACCAATAACCAACATAAAAGGTACAACATGGCATAGGAGAGAAATATATGTTTACACTTTCGACCGTACTGACTAAAAGAGAAAGAGGTAGTGAGTACATTCAGTTTGTTATACAGACCGCTTTATTATGATTGGCAGCCATACCTTATAAGTTAGTGCAGGGAACACTTTCGAAGGGGTTAAACTCTAAGGGAAAAACTTGATGAGCACCCATGTTAGTGAAATGTATTATATGTATGTGTGAGAAGATTTCCATTGGGTGCAAATTAAAGCTTGAATGGTATTCATTAAATACACAGCAAGACAGAAGTTATAAGCAAACAGAAAGCAAAGTGGTTTCTCGCAGTAATATCAGTGCGTATAAACAAAATTAAATGAATAAATAAATTAATTAATTAATCAGCTTATAAGTAAATAGTGAATAAATAAATAAACTAGCATGTTTTGCATCTCATTAAACTATAATTATTTAATTTACCTTTGCTAAGCCATCGCTGATCATAGGAATACAACAGGAATATAGAAAAAAATATGACACAATTTTATTGCCATAATATGTATCTTCCTATACATGTAAAGCATCTCGTAAATACCAGGTAAGTCAGCCGCCCCTTACTTTTTGGAAGGTAGGCCACCCATCAAACGGTATGTGAGCTTTAGTTTAGTTTTGCTCTTACTAAAACCTATTGCTCGACGTTCTTAGAGAGAGAAATGCACAAAATTCAGAGGAACAGCGGTTTAAAGGACAGAACGTACTCCTCGCTAAAGTGCACCTCAGAAACATACGACTGGTTTACTGAGAGCGAATTCCGGTTTCCAGCGAATTTTACGATTATACATAGCAATGTAATTCAGTAAACACCTCTGAAAAAAATGGACTTATTATATGAGTACATTAACATCACCAAATAAAAATAAAATGGTAGATTCTTGTACTTAGAGCAGGGGTTGGCTGCAAAAAAAAAAAAAAAAAAAAAAAAAAAAAAAACTGGACACGCCTTATTCACCATGTACCCTTAGAGTCAAAACGCACATAATATTAAAAAGCGGTTTATTTAAATTTCGGATTAAAACTACGTCTTGTAGATCTCAACCTGCATAACAGCTTTTGCCATTTAAGTAATAATATTAAAACTCCCAGCAAATGATTAAAACTGTCTTACAAGGCTAACTTCAGCACGAAAACTCGCGAAATGGCAATGACAGCGCCTGGCATCTAAGTCGTACTATTGAACTAGGAATGGGCTCTCTGTTAAGTCTCGAAATAGCTGAACCGTGAGAAATAGGTTCGCGTGTCAGCATTATGCAGTGCTATTCTTTTATTACTCATCGAAATTTGGAAAACGAATTCACAACAATATAATTATAAAGTCCCTCAGGGTTTACGCTAATATAAGTTAAATCGTTTTTGGTTCTCTTTATTTTGTAGCATAACAGGTATAATGACTCTGCCCCATTAGACTGGCATGATGTAGAATGCCGACTCACTTCATTCTTCACGCGTAACCTGTTGCATGATATTTTGTGCCATTCCTTCATTTATTCGAGTACATTGATATGCTTTTGATCTACGGAGAAGCAAGGGCCAGTATACAAAGCAACTTAGCATATATACTGGGAGAGATATCCTAATAGACAACAACACCATAAAATGGAAATAAAACAATGACAAATTAAAATAATAACAGCTTTACACATAATAATTGTTCAGCCAATGTCATTTGTGAATGTTACACGGTAAAAAAAATAGCACATGCAGGGGAATCGAACGACATTTACACCAGATGGAAATCCACTTACGAATCGGGCGCTCGTTCCAACTGAACTGCCTAGTAACGTGAGAGGCAAACATTCCGTTTAACATGAGTTTGCTTGTCCCAGTAAACATTTGCAAAGGTACAAACTTCAGCTATTTAATTAGGACTATATTGAAAGGCGGTGCTTAAACATCTACATTAGTACATATTAATTACATCGAATGGGTGACCAAAGACATCCATGTTAAATATTTGTATACAACCGAGCATAGGAGCCGATGTTTTCATGTTAGAATATAAAGTGCAGATTGCATAAATCTGTAAAATAAGGGGCAGCTGACTCACCTGCTGTATTTATCCCTAGTTTCAATTATAAGAAAAGTGTGATTTATTAATCATACGGATCTTTATTCTCACAAATGTATCATGTACGAGTAAATCATGAATCACTATATACAACCATACTTTTATTTCATATTGTCTCCATTTGGTTTCAATTAACAGCTTTTAGCGCCTATATAATACAACAAATTTTGTTTGCCAGCATGAATATATGGGACGTTGTGTGTGTGTGTGTGTGTGTGTGTGTGTGTGTGTGTGTGTGTGTGTGTGTGTGTGTGTGTGTGTGTGTGTGTGTGTGTGTGTGCGTGAGAGAGAGTGAGAGAGAGACTAAATATGTATCAGTGGATCATTTTCAGTAAAAGCAAAGGCGTTAACCTCCCCTCTTTCCCCCTTATTGCTGCGCTGTCTAGCCACCACGCTCTGCGATAGTAAAGGGGATAGTTAAGGTCTCAAAAGACCCCAGGAAACGATACAAAGTCCACCGAAGATTATCTTAACGTTCTTTGTACGGTCACTCCTACGCTTACAAGCTTAGCTGTCTAAGTGGGTGGTGAATCTTACATAAAACACATCAATAATCAGGCTGTTGGATATTGTTATACCAGAGGCAACTCAAGCATATATGCTTTATTAGATAAATGGAGAGAGTAACTAGGTATGTGTCATTGCGATTAACATTTGTTTTCGTATGAAATGTAGTTATAAAAGCCGAAATAAAATGTATTGATTTATTGATATAACTTCCTAATATGGAATTTGATTTGTGTTTTGATTCGATGTTATGAATGTCTCTGCGCACCGCGTTACGTGAATGACCAGTAACTTCAAGTGCGCATCACTTCGAAAGAGGCGCTCCAGTGTGCTTGCTTACTTAGATGCGTCGTGTTGTGGTGTGATATCCGTCTTGCAGTGCATCTTCGGCAATCACAACAGACACCAACTGCTCTAAGGAAAACATAAAGGTAATACCTACTTCACGTTCTGCAGCTAGAAAATTAAGTTATAAAAGTTATACTGTTAAAAGGAACTTCTTTGTGCTTATTTCATACTTCTGTGTAGTATATGTAAGCCCACGAAGTTACGTTTCTTATTACACTATCTACTATGTACGTAGAACTTAGAGGAGGTATTGCATTCCACCCAAAAATTAGACAAGAGTTTCATCAGAAATACATGTTTTGAGGCCCCAAAATAAGTAAAGAAATTTATTAAAAAAAAAGCATGTGTGTGAACCTCATAACGCGAAAATGGAAAGCCGGATGGGGGTACCAAACTTCGTGTTTAAGTCAATATATTTCAAAAATGCAATAACAAAATTGCCAACTAAATTTTTCGAACCATAAAAATGTTACTTTATGTGTTTTATGTTTTCTTAAATGACATACGGGCTTTATTAAAATACTATACATTTACGATGCTTAGGGGAAAAATAAAATGTATATTTTATACTCTCTGGGAAGGAATTGTGTACGTTTTGCACAACTGGTAAACATTAACTACACACATATTTAGATCTCTTCAAAATACATAATTTACTTCAAATAGCTTTAATTGGGGCATCAATCTTCAGGGATATATCCGTTATCATTGGTTTTTATTTCTCAATACTTTGTCATATTTATTTTCCCTGCCACTTTATTAAAGTAGGTAAGACGAAGTTTTTAATTCAATTCAAATAGATCCTTCAATAAACATACGCGTTCTGAGTCTTCCTGAATAGAACAAATCTGATGTGTCGCTCTCACATGACTTTTTCTACTCCTGTATGAATAAAATACACAAATAACACACAAATAACTAGGAATATCTTCAAAATGGTTCACTCCACAAATAAACGTATCTGGACATAAATTGTCTGTTTTATCAGGAGCTACATTTTTTGCATAGTAAGATTGGTTTATCCCTTACAGTTTACTAGCTGCACAAAAGTCTTCAAGTGCAAACAGGACCACATGAGCTATAGATATAAAATTCAAAATATATGCTTCATTTTCCGTTAAAATATTCTAATATAGAGAATTTTAATCAAAATCGTTAGAGCCAGTTTTGAGAAAATCACATTTTTGGAAACATTTTCGATTTAAATGTCAGTTTAGATTGAAGAAATTTTCCTCAAAATCTTCACCTCGCATCCTTGAAAAATGTTAAACTCAAATAGCAACTTTGGTTTTTAACCGACTTTTCGTTTTTGATTTATGCTGTTCACAGACACACACACACAAACACACACACGCACACACACATATACAAACACACACACAGATCTTTTCCTAGAAATGCTTTTATTTGGGATTCAGAGGACCTCAAAACATATATTTCCGGTGAAATCTCAACATTGAATGTTTGGGTCAAAAGCAATACTTGCCTTACTTGTTATACGTGGTAGGGAAAGTAAAAACGGCATTTTAGAGAAACCTTAGAGTCTGTCTCTACACATGCTTTCTGTTTATCTGTGTGTCTGTGCATACGAAGATCGAAACCAAAAACGGAAAAGATGTATCAATGCCAAACTCAGTATAAAGTTCAGTACCTTCCAACGATTCGTTACAAAGATTTTCAAGAAACTGCCTAATCCTAAGCTAACGCTTGTGTACATGGAAACAATTTTCGAGAATTGCTATTTTTTAAAAACGGCTCTAACAGTTTTTATTAGGATACCTTAAATTTAATATAGTTGTATAAAAACATTTTTATATTCTGAAATTAATTTGATTCGTGAAATGTTGTGGCATTGACCACATAAGTGTACCTCTTATTTCATCCAAAAATTCGATGTCGAGATTTTGCCGGCAATATGTTTTGAGGTACCCCGAATTCAAAAAAAGGCATTATTAGGAAAAGGTCCGCGAGCGCGGCCGCGCGGGTGTGTGTGTGTGTCAGCTTGTGGGTAGCATCACTCAAAAATGAAACGTCGGGTAAAAACCAAAGTTCGTATTTAAGTTTAACGTCTTTCAAGAATGCGACACGAAAATTTTGAGGAAAATTGCTCCACTCTAAACTAACCTTCACATGGAAAATGTTTCAAAAATGTTGGAGCTTTTTGAAGATGGTCGTAACGATTATGATTAAAATGATACATGTGTAAGACACTTTTATGACAAACGAACTGTATATTTTGAATTCTATGGTTACAGCCCATGTAGTCCCGTTTATTCTGAATGACCTTTGAATAACTCGAAAACCGTAAGAGCCAAACCAAATCTTAAGGGACAAAAAACGTTGATTTCGCAAAAACATACATTATGTCCAAATATACATACATATATTGTACAGCGAACCATTTCGGAGATATTCCTTATTATTTGTATCAGTTTCGGAAAATGTACACTTTCGTCAAATGCAACATGGTTGTTCCGTTTTTCATATGTCCGGGCAAAGAGAACGGAATCTCAAACATTTAAAACATTTGAGTATGGCTTTCTGTATTCCCATATTTCGCTTCTACCTACAAGGAAATATGCAATAAGATAATTTCTGAAATTGTTTATTTGAACTAACACGAAGAACATATAAGAATATGAATTTGTAAGAATAGTTAGTCCAAGAGTAGAGAAAGTCACTTGAGTGCAACACATCAGATTTTCAAGTTTTGTGCTGCAGGATCAAAAAGTACCTTGAGTTTTCTTCCCCCTTTCTCTCCACATCCTGAACTACTTGAACTGCTTCTCCCAAGGACATTTCTACTGGTTCCAGTTTCTTTACGGAATCACACAGGAAACGAAGATTTCTTAACACAATGTCGTATAAATTTCTCAATATATTGTTACATTTGCACTGCTTTTCACTCTGGACATGTTTAAACCATTGTGAACTCAAAACTGTCGATATGTAATTTCCCAATACAACACAACTATAGCACGTTTTATAAACCTTGCGGTTTAACAAGTATCGCTGTATATATTTAAATTGTTTATTTCTATGTTGTGTTATCTATATATTTCTCAGGTATATAAAAAACAAAAAACTACGCTATTTTTTTTTGGAGTGAACACGCACTCATGCCAGGCACTTTCGCCCGACCACAAATTTCCTGCCCGAGGCGGGACTCGAACCCGTGGCTCTCTGTGCGGCGGAGCGATAGTGATGTACACACTAACGACCACGGCTGTGAGGACCGGCAAATAAGTTACTCTGTAACTGTGTTATAACCTAGCCTTTTCCGAGCAGAGTCCGCGAGCGATATTTCTGGTGGACGAAGTGCGGGTTAGGCAGATTTTCTCTGTGCATTATTTATTATTATTATTACTATTATTATTATTATTATTATTATTATTATTATTATTATTATTATTATTATTATTATTATTATTATTATTATTATTATTATTATTATTATTATTATTATTATTATTATTATTATTATTATTATTATTATTATTATTATTATTATTATTATTATTATTATTATTATTATTATTATTATTATTATTATTATTATTATTATTATTGTTGTTGTTGTTATTATTATTATTATTGTTGTTATTATTATTATTATTATTATTATTATTATTATTATTATTATTATTATTATTATTATTATTATTATTATTATTATTATTATTATTATTATTGTTGTTGTTGTTATTATTATTATTATTATTATTATTATTATTATTATTATTATTATTATTATTATTATTATTATTATTATTATTATTATTATTATTATTATTATTATTATTATTATTATTATTATTATTATTATTATTATTATTATTATTATTATTATTATTATTATTATTATTATTATTATTATTATTATTATTATTATTATTATTATTATTATTATTATTATTATTATTATTATTATTATTATTACTATTATTACTACTATTACTACTATTACTACTATTACTACTATTACTATTATTACTATTATTACTAGTATTACTATTATTACTATTATTACTATTATTATTATTATTATTATTATTATTATTATTATTATTATTATTATTATTATTATTATTATTATTTTATTTTTTTTTTTTTTATATATATTAGCTATAACAAGCATGCCCCATCGCAGTAAGCGATACTACATGCTATTACATTGATACCTATTACATTTATTTCTATATTCACTGTCACTATCACTACTACTATCTACCAGTTGTCCTTTAAATTGAAATTGCTGTATTTATATCTGGTCCTTTGTTTATTTTATATCACTACACCATATCACTTCCACTATCTTCCTATTAGCAGTTGGAATATACTATTTTAATTCACCAAAATTAATGCTTTGAATAGATGTTTTGAAAGCCCTTATATTGTTTGTGAATTATTATTATTATTATTATTATTATTATTATTATTATTATTATTATTATTATTATTATTATTATTATTATTATTATTATTATTATTATTATTATTATTATTATTATTATTATTATTATTATTATTATTATTATTATTATTATTATTATTATTATTATTATTATTATTATTATTATTATTATTATTATTATTATTATTATTATTATTATTATTATTATTATTATTATTATTATTATTATTATTATTATTATTATTATTATTATTATTGTTGTTGTTGTTGTTGTTGTTGTTATTATTATTATTATTATTATTATTATTATTATTATTATTATTATTATTATTATTATTATTATTATTATTATTATTATTATTATTATTATTATTATTATTATTATTATTATTACTATTATTACTATTATTACTATTATTACCATTATTACTATTATTACTATTATTACTATTATTACTATTATTAGTATTATTACTATTATTATTATTATTATTATTATTATTATTATTATTATTATTATTATTACTATTATTACTATTATTACTATTATTACTATTATTACTATTATTACTATTATTACTATTATTACTATCATTATTATTATTATTATTATTATTATTATTATTATTATTATTATTATTATTATTATTGTTATTATTATTATTATTATTATTATTATTATTATTATTATTATTATTATTATTATTATTATTATTATTATTATTATTATTATTATTATTATTATTATTATTATTATTATTATTATTATTATTATTATTATTATTGGGACTCGGATTTTTAGGTCCTAAACGCTTTCAAAATATGTATTTTTATGCGCTAAAAATGTCAAAAATATGTGGTAGAAAGTAAAACATATGTGATAAAACAAACAATGTTTAAGAGTTGAATGGCTGAACTATCTAATGTAAATGTACCTATTACTCAATAGACATTATTTCTGGAAGGGATCACCAAATACTGTCGAATTAGTGATGCTTGCAATGGACAGCGTCGTTAAACAACAAAATACTTTATGCAACAATGTTCGTGTTGCCCAACCTGCAGAGTGGAAATTTTACAGACTATGTTAAATCTACTATTATTTTCGAACACTTCCTTGTATTTTTCTTTCACTTTCTCTGCTGAATATAGTAAGTAGAGAGAGGTATTTCACCCAAAAATTCGATGTCTAGATTTCGCCGGAAATATGTTTTGAGGTCCCCTGAATCCAAAAAACTCGTTTTAACAAAAACATCCGTATTTGTTTATCTGTGTGTGTCTGTGTGTGTGTGTGTGTGTGTGTGTGTGTGTGTGTGTGTGTGTGTGTGTGTGTGTGTATCTGTGTGAGTGTGTGTGTGTGTCAACTTGTGAGCAGCATAACTCAAAAATGAAAAGTCGGTTACAAACCAAAGTTCGTATTTAAGTTTAACGTCTTTCAAGGATGCGACACGAAGATTTTGAGTAAAATTGCTCCATTCTAAACTGACCTTTACATGGAAAACGTTTAAAAAATTTTGGAGTTTTTTGAAGATGGTTGTAGCGATTATGATTAAAATGATACATGTGTAAGAAATTTTTATGACAAATGAAATGTATATGTTGAATTTTATGGTTACAGTCCATCTAGTCCCGTTTATTCTGAATGACTTTTGAATAACTCGTAAACCGTAAGAGCTAAACCAAATCTTAAGGGACAATAAACGTAGATTTCGCAAAAACACACACTATGTCCAAATACACACACACACAAACACACACACACACAAACAACACACATATATTGTAAAGCGAACCATTTCGGAGATATCCTTATTATTTGTATCAGTTTCGGAAAATGTACACTTTCGTCAAATGCAACATGGTTGTTCGGTTTTTCATATGTTCGGGCAAAGAGAACTGAATCTCAAAGATTTAAAACATTTGAGCATGGCTTTCTGTATTGCCATACTTGGCTTCTACCTAAAAGCAAAGATGAAATAAGATAATTACTGAAATTGTTTATTTGAACTAACACGAAGAACATATAAGAATATGAATTTGTAAGAATAGTTAGTCCAAGAGTAGAGAAAGTCACTTGAGTGCAACACATCAGATTTTTAAGCTTTGTGCTGCAGGATCAAAAAGAACATTTAGTTTTCTTCCCCCTTTCTCTCCACATCCTGAACTACTTAAACTGCTTCTCCCAAAGACATTTCTACTGGTTCCAGTTTCTTTACGGAATCACACAGGAAACAAAGATTTCTTAACACAGAGACTTTTAAACTTCTCAGTAAATTGCTGCACTTGCACTGCTTTTCACTCTGGACATGTTTAATCCATTGTGAACTCAAAACTGTCGATATGTAATTTCTCAATACAACACAACTATAGCACGTTTTATAAACTTTGCGGTTTATCAAGTATCGGTGTATATATTTAAATTGTTTATTTTATGTTGTGTTATCTATATATTTCTCAGGTGTTTAAAAAACAAAAAACTACGCTATTTTTTTTTGGAGCGAACACGCACTCATGCCAGGCACTTTCGCCCGACCACAAATTTCCTGCCCGAGGCGGGACTCGAACCCGTGGCCCTCTGTGCGGCGGAGCGATAGTGATGTACACACTAACGACCACGGCTGTGAGGACCGGCAAATAAGCTACTCTGTAACTGTGTTATAATCTCGGCCTTTTCCGAGCAGAGTCCGCGAGCGATATTTCTGGTGGTCGAAGTGGGGGTTAGGCAGGTTTTTTCTGCGCATTATTTATTATTATTATAATTGGGACTCGGATTTTTAGGTCCTAAACGCTTTCAAAATATGTATTTTTATGCGCTAAAAATGTCAAAAACGTGGTAGAAGGTAAAACATATGTGATAAAGCAAACAATGTTTAAGAGTTGAATGGCTGAATTATCTAATGTAAATGTACCTATTACTCACTAGACATTATTCTTGGAAGGGATCACCAAGTACTGTCGAATTAGTGATGCTTGCAATGGACAGCGTCGTTAAACAACAAAATACTTTATGCAACAATGTCTTCCTGTTGCCCAACCTGCAGAGTGGAAATTTTACAGACTATGTTGAATCTACTATTATTTTCGAACACTCCCTTGTATTTTTCTTTCACTTTCTCTGCTGAGTATAGTAAGTAGGGAAAGGTATTTCACCCAAAAATTCAATGTCTAGATTTTGCCGGAAATATGTTTTGAGGTCCCCTGAAGCCAAAAAGGTCATTTTAACAAATACCTCCGTATCTGCCTGTGTGTGTGTGTGTGTGTGTGTGTGTGTGTGTGTGTGTGTGTGTGTGTGTGTGTGTGTGTGTGTGTGTGTGTGTGTGTGTGTCTGTTATCTTGTGCGCAGCATAACTCAAAAATGAGAAGTCGGTTAAAAACCAAAGTATTTATTTAAGTTTAACGTCTTTCAAGGATGCGACACGAAGATTTTCAGTAAAATTGCTCCATTCTAAACTGACCTTTACATGGAAAACGTTTAAAAAATTTTGGAGCTTTTTGAAGATGGTTGTAACGATTGTGATTAAAATAATACATGTGTAAGACATTTTTATGACAAACGAAATGTATATTTTGAATTTTATGGTTACAGTCCATGTAGTCCCGTTTATTCTGAATGACTTTTGAATAACTCGTAAACCGTAAGAGCTAAACCAAATCTTAAGGGACAATAAACTTAGATTTCGCAAAAACACACACTATGTCCAAATACACACACACAAACACACACACACACACGCACACACAAACACACACACACACACACACACACACACACACACATATATATATATATATATATATATATATATATATATATATATATATATATATATATATATATATATATATATATATATATTCTAAAGCGAACCATTTCGGAGATATCCTTATTATTTGTATCAGTTTCGGAAAATGTACACTTTCGTCAAATGCAACATGGTTGTTCGGTTTTTCATATGTTCGGGCAAAGAGAACTGAATCTCAAAGATTTAAAACATTTGAGCATGGCTTTCTGTATTGCCATACTTGACTTCTACCTAAAAGCAAAGATGAAATAAGATAATTACTGAAATTGTTTATTTGAACTAACACGAAGAACATATAAGAATATGAATTTGTAAGAATAGTTAGTCCAAGAGTAGAGAAAGTCACTTGAGTGCAACACATCAGATTTTTAAGCTTTGTGCTGCAGGATCAAAAAGAACATTTAGTTTTCTTCCCCCTTTCTCTCCACATCCTGAACTACTTAAACTGCTTCTCCCAAAGACATTTCTACTGGTTCCAGTTTCTTTACGGAATCACACAGGAAACAAAGATTTCTTAACACAGAGACTTTTAATCTTCTCAGTAAATTGCTGCACTTGCACTGCTTTTCACTCTGGACATGTTTAATCCATTGTGAACTCAAAACTGTCGATATGTAATTTCTCAATACAACACAACTATGGCACGTTTTATAAACTTTGCGGTTTATCAAGTATCGGTGTATATATTTAAATTGTTTATTTTATGTTGTGTTATCTATATATTTCTCAGGTGTTTAAAAAACAAAAAACTACGCTATTTTTTTTGGAGCGAACACGCACTCATGCCAGGCACTTTCGCCCGACCACAAATTTCCTGCCCGAGGCGGGACTCGAACCCGTGGCCCTCTGTGCGGCGGAGCGATAGTGATGTACACACTAACGACCACGGCTGTGAGGACCGGCAAATAAGCTTCTCTGTAACTGTGTTATAATCTCGGCCTTTTCCGAGCAGAGTCCGCGAGCGATATTTCTGGTGGTCGAAGTGGGGGTTAGGCAGGTTTTTTCTGCGCATTATTTATTATTATTATAATTGGGACTCGGATTTTTAGGTCCTAAACGCTTTCAAAATATGTATTTTTATGCGCTAAAAATGTCAAAAACGTGGTAGAAGGTAAAACATATGTGATAAAGCAAACAATGTTTAAGAGTTGAATGGCTGAATTATCTAATGTAAATGTACCTATTACTCACTAGACATTATTCTTGGAAGGGATCACCAAGTACTGTCGAATTAGTGATGCTTGCAATGGACAGCGTCGTTAAACAACAAAATACTTTATGCAACAATGTCTTCCTGTTGCCCAACCTGCAGAGTGGAAATTTTACAGACTATGTTGAATCTACTATTATTTTCGAACACTCCCTTGTATTTTTCTTTCACTTTCTCTGCTGAGTATAGTAAGTAGGGAAAGGTATTTCACCCAAAAATTCGATGTCTAGATTTTGCCGGAAATATGTTTTGAGGTCCCCTGAAGCCAAAAAGGTCATTTTAACAAATACCTCCGTATCTGCCTGTGTGTGTGTGTGTGTGTGTGTGTGTGTGTGTGTGTGTGTGTGTGTGTGTGTGTGTGTGTGTGTGTCTGTTATCTTGTGCGCAGCATAACTCAAAAATGAGAAGTCGTTTAAAAACCAAAGTATTTATTTAAGTTTAACGTCTTTCAAGGATGCGACACGAAGATTTTCAGTAAAATTGCTCCATTCTAAACTGACCTTTACATGGAAAACGTTTAAAAAATTTTGGAGCTTTTTGAAGATGGTTGTAACGATTGTGATTAAAATAATACATGTGTAAGACATTTTTATGACAAACGAAATGTATATTTTGAATTTTATGGTTACAGTCCATGTAGTCCCGTTTATTCTGAATGACTTTTGAATAACTCGTAAACCGTAAGAGCTAAACCAAATCTTAAGGGACAATAAACTTAGATTTCGCAAAAACACACACTATGTCCAAATACACACACACAAACACACACACACACACGCACACACAAACACACACACACACACACACACACACACACACACACATATATATATATATATATATTCTAAAGCGAACCATTTCGGAGATATCCTTATTATTTGTATCAGTTTCGGAAAATGTACACTTTCGTCAAATGCAACATGGTTGTTCGGTTTTTCATATGTTCGGGCAAAGAGAACTGAATCTCAAAGATTTAAAACATTTGAGTATGGCTTTCTGTATTCCCATATTTCGCTTCTACCTAAAAGCAAATATGAAATAAGATAATTACTGAAATTGTTTATTTGAACTAACACGAAGAACATATAAGAATATGAATTTGTAAGAATAGTTAGTCCAAGAGTAGAGAAAGTCACTTGAGTGCAACACATCAGATTTTCAAGTTTTGTGCTGCAGGATCAAAAAGTACCTTGAGTATTTTTCCCCCTTTCTCTCCACATCCTGAACTACTTGAACTGCTTCTCCCAAAGACATTCCTTCTGGTTCCAGTTTCTTTAGGGAATCACAGAGGAAACAAAGATTTCTTAACACAGAGACTTTTAAATTTCTCAGTAAATTGTTACACTTGCACTGCTTTTCACTCTGGACATGTTTAATCCATTGCGAACTCAAAACTGCCGATATGTAATTTCTCAATACAACACAACTATAGCACGTTTTATAAACTTTGCGGTTTAACAAGTATCGCTGTATATATTTAAATTGTTTATTTCTATGTTGTGTTATCTATATATTTCTCAGGTGTTTGAAAAACAAAAAACTACGCTATTTTTTTTGGAGCGAACACGCACTCATGCCAGGCACTTTCGCCCGACCACAAATTTCCTGCCCGAGGCGGGACTCGAACCCGTGGCCCTCTGTGCGGCGGAGCGATAGTGATGTACACACTAACGACCACGGCTGTGAGGACCGGCAAATAAGCTACTCTGTAACTGTGTTATAACCTAGCCTTTTCCGAGCAGAGTCCGCGAGCGATATTTCTGGAGGACGAAGTGGGGGTTAGGCAGATTTTCTCTGCGCATTATTTATTATTATTATTATTATTGGGACTCGGATGTTTAGGTCCCAAACGCTTTCAAAATATGTATTTTTATGCGCTAAAAATGTCAAAAATATGTGGTAGAAGGTAAAACATATGTGATAAAACAAACAATGTTTAAGAGTTGAATGGCTGAATTATCTAATGTAAATGTACCTATTACTCACTAGACATTATTCTTGGAAGGGATCACCAAGTACTGTCGAATTAGTGATCCTTGCAATGGACAGCGTCGCTAAACAACAAAATACTTTATGCAACAATGTCTTCCTGTTGCCCAACCTGCAGAGTGGAAATTTTACAGACTATGTTAAATCTACTATTATTTTCGAACACTTCCTTGTATTTTTCTTTCACTTTCTCTGCTGAGTATAGTAAGTAGAGAAAGGTATTTCACCCAAAAATTCGATGTCTAGATTTCGCCGGAAATATGTTTTGAAGTCCCCTGATTCCAAAAAGTCATTTTAACAAAAACATCCGTATTTGTCTATGTGTGTGTGTGTGAGTGTGTGTGTGTGTGTGTTTGTGTGTGTGTGTGTGTGTGTGTGTTTGTGTGTGTGTGTGTGTGTGTGTGTGTGTGTGAACAGTCGGTTAAAAACCAAAGTTCGTACTTAAGTTTAAGGTCTTTCAAGGATGCGACACGAAGATTTTCAGTAAAATTGCTCCATTCTAAACTGACCTTTACATGGAAAAAGTTTAAAAAATTTTGGAGCTTTTTGAAGATGGTTGTAACGATTGTGATTAAAATGACACATGTGTAAGACATTGTTATGACAAATGAAATGTATATTTTGAATTTTATGGTCTACAGCCCATGTAGTCCCGTTTATTCTGAATGACTTTTGAATAACTCGTAAACCGTAAGGGCTAAAGCAAATCTTAAGGGACAAAAAACCTAGATTTCGCAAAAACACACACTATGTCCAAATACACACACAAACACACACACACACACACACACACACACACACACACACACACACACACAAACACACACACATATATTGTAAAGCGAACCATTTCGGAGATATCCTTATTATTTGTATCAGTTTCGTAAAATGTACACTTTCGTCAAATGCAACATGGTTGTTCGGTTTTTCATATGTTCGGGCAAAGAGAACGGAATCTCAAAGATTTAAAACATTTGAGTATGGCTTTCTGTATTCCCATATTTCGCTTCTACCTAAAAGGAAATATGCAATAAGATAATTACTGAAATTGTTTATTTCAACTAACACGAAGAACATGAAGCGGCGTCAGGGCGGGTTTTCTCCGGGTACTCCGGTTTCCCCCGCCATCTCATTGCACCGGTGCTCCATCTTCATTCCATGTATCATCAGTGTACCGCCTGCGGTGCCGTAGTAGTAAAAGCGGGCGTTAAACACTACAAACACTCACACTACAAACACAACACACGAAGAACATATAAGAATATGAATTTGTAAGAATAGTTAGTCCAAGAGTAGAGAAAGTCACTTGAGTGCAACACATCAGATTTTTAAGTTTTGTGCTGCAGGATCAAAAAGAACCTTGAGTTTTCTTCCCCCTTTCTCTCCACATCCTGAACTACTTGAACTGCTTCTCCCAAAGACATTTCTACTGGTTCCAGTTTCTTTACGGAATCACACAGGAAACAAAGATTTCTCAACACAGAGACTTTTAAATTTCTCAGTAAATTGTTACACTTGCACTGCTTTTCACTCTAGACATGTTTAATCCATTGTGAACTCAAAACTGTCGATATGTAATTTCTCAATACAACACAACTATAGCACGTTTTATAAACTTTGCGGTTTAACAAGTATCTGTGTATATATTTAAATTGTTTATTTCTATGTTTTGTTATCTATACATTTCTCAGGTATTTAAAAAACAAAAAACTACTCTATTTTTTTTTTTTTTTTTTTTTTTTTTTGGAGGGAACACGCACTCATGCCAGGCACCTTCGCCCGACCACAAATTTCCTGCCCGAGGCGGGACTCGAACCCGTGGCCCTCTGTGCGGCGGAGCGATAGTGATGTACACACTAACGACCACGGCTGTCGAAAAAGTAATTGCAAAACATGCCTTTTTTAGTGAAACAGAAAGTATTAAATAATTTACAATTTGGTTTTAAAAAGGGTAAATCCACACAAGATGCAATAGTAGAAATAATAGAACATCTGATAGACTGCTTACAAAAAAAGCATCAAAATAGATGTATATTTTTAGATTTGAGCAAAGCGTTTCACTGCGTTAATCATGAAACACTATTAAATAAAATGCAACAAAATCTCCTCTAGCCTGTTCATTCTAAAGCAAATGGCAAAACTCGTAAATGCAGACCTCCTACTACGAAAAATTTACTATGGGTTAATATACCCACATCTTGCTTACGATATAACAGTATGGGGGCAAAGTGTAACAGTACACACAAAAAGACTATTTATATTGCAAAAAAGAGTTATAGGAATAATTGTAAGATTAATTTAGACAGGAATCCTGTAGAGAATACCTTAAGAAACTGAACATTTTGACATATTCATTGTACATAGTTGAGATAATTTTGCTAGCAAAAAGAACTGAAAACAGCACTAAAACAACCAGATTCATGAATACAACACTAGGAGTAACACAGATTTTCACATAAATTCCCATAGACTAGAAATTTCCACCATCTCAGTAGGATATAATCAATATCAAGCGAACTCTCAGGTATCTCATCTGCAACAAGAATCTTGGAATCCATTACTCACCAGTGAGTGAACATGAAATCCAAGTAAAGACATACCTACTGCGATTCGGATTTGGCTGGGGACATGAAAGACAGAAAAAGTACAACTGGTTTCATTGTTATGATTGGAGGAGGACCGGTCATATGGAGTTCAAGAAAACAAAGTATTGCGGCATAATCAACCACAGAAGCAGAATATGTTGCTGCCGCACACTGCTGCAAGCAAATAAAGTTTTTGAAGAATCTCATTGAAGAACTCAATATTGGAAAGTAAAAAATTGTAAAATTACAATGTAGTCAATCAAAGTTGCATTAAAATGATCAAATCTGGCCAAGCATCATGTAACGCAAATCACATTGACATAAAGTATAATTTCATACATGATGAATTAAACAATGGTTTAATTTAGAGTATTGTCCTAATGATAAACAAATTGCAGACATTTTAACAAAACCTTTGCAATATATTAGATTCAAAGAACTATCAAACAAATTTGTATATCCTTTGTGATACACATTCAAGTAAAAGTGTTTCTGTTAGTTAAATATTTGTTTAACTTAAATTCTGTTACAATTACTCAATGTAAAAGTATTTTTTGAGGGAGTGTCTTGTGTATTGTGTGAAAGAACAATTAAGATACAACATGATTGTCTATGTTAAGGGAGTGTGCTGTGATTGTTTGTAGTGTTTAACGCCCGCTTTTACTACTACGGCACCGCAGGCGGTGACACTGATGATACATGGAATGAAGATGGAGCACCGGTGGAATGAGATGGCGGGGGAAACCGGAGTACCCGGAGAAAACCCGCCCTGACGCCGCTTCGTCCACCACGAATACCACATGCGGGTCCCTGGGATCGAACCCGGGCCGCCTAGGTGGTAGGCGAGCGCGCGAACCGCTCGGCCACGGCGCCGCCTGCTGTGATAGTAACATACAAAACATAAAAATATGGTGCTCTCTAAAACGCGGTTACTATTACTGCTATTGCTCTCTTCAATATCATCAGTGAAAAATATTGGAGAGCAAGAGGATTAATGACTTCATTGTCAGAAATGCAGCATTAGCTAACAACAAACAAAAATCATGTTGGTAACACATCAAATTTCATATATTAGCAATGAAATAAAATGCATTGCATGTAATGGACGACAATGATACAAAATAAGAACGCTGCTATGTATTGTAATAATAGACCCGACACTTTATCACTTTAAATATAAAATAAAATTTAAAAATATCAATAATAATAATAATAATAATAATAATAATAATAATAATAATAATAATAATAATAATAATAATAATAATAATAATAATAATAATAATAATAATAATAATAATAATAATAATAATAATAATAATAATAATAATAATAATAATAATAATAATAATAATAATAATAATAATAATAATAATAATAATAATAATAATAATAATAATAATAATAATAATAATAATAATAATAATAATAATAATAATAATAATAATAATAATAATAATAATAATAATAATAATAATAATAATAAAAACAACAGTTTCATACACACACATTCACTCTTAGGCATACCAGAACTGTATGTCCCATTACAGGCACACACAATTTTTTTTTTTTTTTTCAAGTGGAGGAAAAATCCATTTACGGAGCCCCATGCGCTGGGATGGCACAGAGGGGGACTGTGAGCCTCACCCAAAGGTACTACTTCACTAAAAAACCTCCACCGGAGAGAATTCAAGGAAGGATATGTGGCAGTACTGTGAATTCATGGTGTGGGATGTGGTTAAGGACACACTTTCACTGGACACACCAAAAAATATGCGTCCCAGCTTACACATTTTCACTCGGCACACCAAAAAATATACATCCCAGCTTACATATTTTCACTAGGCACACCAAAAAATATACATCCCTGCTTACACATTTTCACTCGGCACACCAAAAAATATACATCCCTGCTTACACATTTTCACTCGGCACACCAAAAAATATACATCCCTGCTTACATATTTGCACTAGGCACACCAAAAAATATACATCCCAGCTTACACATTTTCACTCGGCACACCAAAAAATATATATCCCAGCTTACACATTTTCACTAGGCACACCAAAAAATATGCGTCCCAGCTTACACATTTTCACTAGGCACACCAAAAAATATACATCCCTGCTTACACATTTTCACTCGGCACACCAAAAAATATATATCCCAGCTTACACATTTTCACTAGGCACACCAAAAAATATGCGTCCCAGCTTACACATTTTCACTCGGCACACCAAAAAATATACATCCCAGCTTACACATTCTCACTAGGCACACCAAAAAATATACATCCCAGCTTACACATTTTCACTCGGCACACCAAAAAATATATATCCCAGCTTACACATTTTCACTAGGCACACCAAAAAAGATGCGTCCCAGCTGACACATTTTCACTAGGCACACCAAAAAATATACATCCCTGCTTACACATTTTCACACGGCACACCAAAAAATATATATCCCAGCTTACACATTTTCACTAGGCACACCAAAAAATATGCGTCCCAGCTTACACATTTTCACTCGGCACACCAAAAAATATACATCCCAGCTTACACATTTTCACTCGGCACACCAAAAAATATACATCCCAGCTTACACATTCTCACTAGGCACACCAAAAAATATGCGTCCCAGCTTATGCACTCAACTATTTACACTTCACTTCACTTTATACACTATACTACTGACTCTGTACAATATTATTCCCTGCCCATATGTGCTGAACATTTAAGTTTTCAACTTTTGTACTTTTCTTAAAGTGTCTTTGACATCATATGATTGGTCGTTGGACATTTTCACAAAGTTATTCATTAGAATTTTGTTTACACAAAGGGCAACACTGTCCAATTTTTCCATTAAGGTCTTCTTTAGTGAACATTTACATTCAGTATTTTCTATATCTGATTTCATCAATCTAAATTGCAAATTTTATGAGCTACTGAAAGCTGTTTTCCACATGTTAAAAATTTCTCCATGTAGTCTTGTACCAATAATGACATGGTATGCCACACCAACCCAACAGTAAACACAACTTTTTCAGTAGGCAAGGTTAACTTTCCTCTGTCCAAGTCTTTGACAAAGTCATATGAAGAATCTACTTCTACTTCTTTGTTTAATTGGAGCCACGAAGTACATACATTACATTTTGATCTTCGGTGAACTTGTCTACTTGCAAATCCTCCTAAATAAGTTAATATTGGTACAACATCATTGGGAATGACATCCATTTCAAAGTCTTCCAGAGAGAGAATATCAGAAAAATGACTTATATCAATATATTTGTCATAATTTTGTTGAGTAGGAATCAATTCCTTTAAGCTCACATTGCCATTTTGAGCAGCAAACAGTACAGAATTCTTGAACCTTAATTTTCTTTCATTTTCTAAAACCTGTAGGTAACTGATATAATAGTTTGCACCACTTAGTTGCCTATAGCAGCCAAAACGACCCTCCAAATTGTCACTCTGAAATTTGCTTAGCAAAATGTAATCAAATCTATATTTTTCCAATAGATATGGAATGATTTCAAGGAAAGATTCAAGCGTCGTAATCAGAGATTGAAATGTTTGAGGAGTTAAACCACTGCCTGAGTGAACAGACACTCGCCAAATTTTTAGCCAATGACACATTTTCTTTAGAAATTCAAACTGCATGTCTGATGGGCTTCTAATCGCCTCCCTGTATGGATCATTGAACCGCTTCCCCTCAAACACACTCTTAACATTAACAATTTTCCACCACTTGACAATTATGTTTAGGAAAATTACTGTCTGATTTATATCTTCAGAAACCTCAGGCAAATCTTTTGTGCCATGTTTCAAGGCAACAATGTTATTATCATTAAAACTTTTCAACACCAGGCTCACGTTCTGTTTCTGAATAGAAGATGGATATAATACTTTAGCTGAAAGTGTATGTCCATATTTAACAAGTGAATCTTTTTCTTTTTCATACATTAATTCTAAATGCCTGTACTGTGCTGACAATATATTAGAATGATCATTCATGTCAGGAAAATACAAAGTCTTATTTATATTCTTTTTTGTTTCCCAATTATTCCTAATACACTTCAGGATGTGAACAGTGTCAAACATAAAAAAGAGCCTTCGAGATGAGTCTAATGGATGAGTAATGCTAGACTGCAAAGTTTTATTTGATGTCATAAGTTCATAGGCCTTCCTGTTTATCATATTGTTGTCTGCTACTAGGCAAACAACTTTAAATCCTATTCTTTCTAGCAAGTTCAGAATATCAAATATGAATGACTTCAACTGTTCACTTGTCATGTGAATAACTGGTATAATGGCCACAACATCTAAATATTTAGATAAAAGTGAGGAGACCATAAGCACTTGTGCTGTCTTAGCACATTTTTCAGCATCATTACTACTACTGCCATAAATTTCTCCACCCTTAAATGACAGTCGAGGTTGTATATAAATCTCATCCATTATCAGTGATACTAACAGTTCATGTGGTTTTAAGTGTTTAATTCTGTTCTCCAAATATGAGCTACTTTCTAGTGACAATTCATAAGAGTAAATTAATTTTTGCAAGGTACGTGGGTGTGGCAAAATCAATAAATCACATTTTCTCAAAGCATTATATGCAGATGGAGAGTGAACATAAAGTGTCGATGATAGTACCATACTTTTGTTGCCATATTGCCTGTTATTTTTTGGAGTTTGTGACAGACTCAATTGTTCTACAATAAATCTAATGTGCTCATTTTCATCATAAGCAGGCAAAGACTGTAGTAGTTCAATAGCAGAGTCCAATTTATCTTTTGTTGAAGACATTGTTACATTGCTGTTTTCAATTTCTGACATGATTTTGTCCAAAGCATTTAAAGAATTTAATTGCTTTATTGCACTTTTAGTACTAGGCAAACGAATATTATTCACATTAATTTCAATAGACAAGTCTTCTTTCACTGTCAGGAAGAATTTAACACATGGAATTCCATTGGTGGTACCCAATAAACAAATAAGAATATTTCCCTGGTCCTTAATTATTGTCCATTTACTGGAATGTATTTGTCTGGAATTTAGGTATGAAATAACATCATTCTATTAACTGAGTCACGTTCATTGTATTCTTTATTTGACTCAATACTTTCACGAATAGCCTGGGCCAGATTTTCATCTTCTACGTCAACCAGACGTTTAACTTTTGGAAGTGTCTTAGAACAGTAAGTTGGTGTATTTGGAAATATAGTAGGCACTGCATTTTCTCTAAGTTTTGGTATTTTCCTTTGATATTCCAACTCTTCCCCTTTTACTGTAACAACTTTATCTATTCTTATTATATAAGATTCTTCAAAATGTTTTTCACAGACCATTGGATTTTTCAATTTTGAAAAATCAGTTGGAATATTTCTTAGCCAAGCCCTACGAAGATTTTCATCTTTTGGCAGTGAGAATACTGAATGACTTTCTGCTTGACTGTCGTAATTAGTTCTACATCCAAACACACTACAACGTCGACCCATATTGTTCAATTCAATTCTACACCTAAAACAAAACAGAAGTAGAATTACATACCTTTCAGTACCGGCATCACCATATTACAAAATAGGTTATGGATTCTTGAATAACTTCACTGAATTTCTTAAATCACTTAAAATGACATACTATAAATGAAAATACTAATTTTAATTTAATAGTTCAACTATAACAACTAGAACCTACGAAAACCACGCGAAAAACTGTTCAATTACTCAAAAGATACCGTTAAAAATTTGAGCGAATAACACGTGTATATAATTCTCTTACTACAGCAAGAAAACTACTGCAAAACGAATTTTTATACTTTACACCGTTTACAAATAAACACAGTCACAAACACAATCTCTTAACAGCATATACCACCACTAAGTCACTTTCAATTAAGCAAAATTAACACGTGTTAGCAATAACTCACAACACTGGTAGCCATGTTTGTATGTTCATAGGTTCCCCTCTTATCAGCTGATGGATTCGTTTCTGGGCCTTCTATACCGTGGGCCTCGACTCAGCTCAGATGCTCGCAATGGCGGCCAGTAGAACGTGTGACGTCACAGCGGGCAAGAGGAAATGCATGCGGGACATCGCAATTTTAATGCTGACTGTTACAATTACGGAATAGTCACCGATTATAAATGATTACCTTTCGGCTTTATGCCATATATATAAATTTTAGTTCATGTGAACAGTCATGTTATAACTCAAATTGAACGGAAATTATAACTATTTTGCCTGAGCCAGAGGAGAGCTATACAGAAAAATTAGGTGGACATTTTCCGACATTTGCCGCTTCGCTTTTCTTTAATTAGTTTGTCAATGTTAGGGCGTAATGTACGGCACATTTGTAATCGAAGATTGCATGTTAGATTGTGATCTGACAATATGCTGGGGGATTTTGCCTTAGAAAGGTTCATAACAGAATAGAATTGTTCGCACACATACATGGAACCAAACATACATAATATCCGTGCAACAAGCGCATATAACCACAGAAATTTGGTTTGAGGAACATTCTTATAACAATCAGCCGAGTCTTCCTTGTGGTTATAGTTGTCCTTCAGCAAATTGTCGCAATGTAAATTTATCAATTCAATTTGCCACCTGCTACAAACATTGTTAACATCCAATGCAAACGGGGCCGCAAAGATCTGAAACGTAGCTGACAATGTTGCTACATCTTGAAGCCTGCTCTCAAAATAGTGTGAAACACGGGGAACTGAACACAAACACACAACACTACACAACGTCAACAAAAACACAATATAAAAAGAAAATTGGCACTAACGCCGTTAAGATCCCTCAAACAACAAATAAAAACTCTAAGACTAGGCTGAAGAGGGTTCTCCCTAAACAGCATGGCAAGTTGTAAACATGCCCAAATAACATTTTTCATATTCATTCAGTTTCGTGCAAGTAGCGCCGCTGATCTAGACTGCATAGCTATACAATACACCGCTCTCGCCTGACGTCACACGAACGTACAAGCTAGCTCTTCGTTTAAATACGTCACACAGCCCGAAGTTGTCTTCCCCTGATTTAAAACATTTGAGTATGGCTTTCTGTATTCCCATATTCCGATTCTACCTACAAGGAAATATCCAATAAGATAATTTCTGAAATTGCTTACTTCAACTAACACGAAGAACATATAAGAATATGAATTTGTAAGAATAGTTAGTACAAGAGTAGAGAAAGTCACTTGAGTGCAACACATCAGATTTTTAAGTTTTGTGCTGCAGGATCAAAAAGTACCTTGAGTTTTCTTCCCCCTTTCTCTCCACATCCTGAACTACTTGATCTGCTTCTCCCAAAGACATTCCTACTGGTTCCAGTTTCTTTACGGAATCACAGAGGAAACGAAGATTTCTTAACACAGAGACTTTTAAATTTCTCAGTAAATTGTTACACTTGCACTGCTTTTCACTCTGGACATGTTTAATCCATTGTGAACTCAAAACTGTCGATATGTAATTTCTCAATACAACACAACTATAGCACGTTTTATAAACTTTGCGGTTTAACAAGTATCGGTGTATATATTTAAATTGTTTATTTCCATGTTTTGTTCTCTATATATTTCTCAGGTGTTTAAAAAACAAAAAACTACGCTATTTTTTTTTTGAGCGAACACGCACTCATGCCAGGCACTTTCGCCCGACCACAAATTTCCTGCCCGAGGCGGGACTCGCACCCGTGGCCCTCTGCGCGGCGGAGCGATAGTGATGTATACACTAACGGCCACGGCTGTGAGGACCGGCAAATAAGCTACTCTGTAACTGTGTTATAACCTAGCCTTTTCCGAGCAGAGTCCGCGAGCGATATTTCTGGTGGACGAATTGGGGGTTAGGCAGATTCTCTCTGCGCATTATTTATTATTATTATTATTATTATTATTATTATTATTATTATTATTATTATTATTATTATTATTATTATTATTATTATTATTATTATTATTATTATTATTATTATTATTATTATTATTATTATTATTATTATTATTATTATTATTATTATTATTATTATTATTATTATTATTATTATTATTATTATTATTATTATTATTATTATTATTATTATTATTATTATTATTATTATTATTATTATTATTATTATTATTATTATTATTATTATTATTATTATTATTATTATTATTATTATTATTATTATTATTATTATTATTATTATTATTATTATTATTATTATTATTATTATTATTATTATTATTATTATTATTATTATTATTATTATTATTATTATTATTATTATTATTATTATTATTATTATTATTATTATTATTATTATTATTATTATTATTATTATTATTATTATTATTATTATTATTATTATTATTATTATTATTATTATTATTATTATTATTATTATTATTATTATTATTATTATTATTATTATTATTATTATTATTATTATTATTATTATTATTATTATTATTATTATTATTATTATTATTATAATTATTATTATTATTATTATTATTATTATTATTATTATTATTATTATTATTGGGACTCGGATTTTTAGGTCCTACACGCTTTGAAAATATTTATTTTTATGCGCTAAAATGCCGAAAATATGTCGTAGAAAGTAAAACATATGTGATAAAACAAACAATGTTTAAGAGTTGAATGGCTGAATTATCTAATGTAAATGTACCTATTACTCACTAGACATTATTCTTGGAAGGGATCACCAAGTACTGTCGAATTAGTGATCCTTGCAATGGACAGCGTCGCTAAACAACAAAATACTTTATGCAACAATGTCTTCCTGTTGCCCAACCTGCAGAGTGGAAATTTTACAGACTATGTTAAATCTACTATTATTTTCGAACACTTTCTTGTATTTTTCTTTCACTTTCTCTGCTGAGTATAGTAAGTAGAGAGAGGTATTTCACCCAAAAATTCGATGTGTAGATTTCGCCGGAAATATGTTTTGAGGTCCCCTGAATCCAAAAAGGTCATTTTAACAAAAACATCCGTATTTGCCTATGTGTGTGTGTGTGTGTGTGTGTGTGTGTGTGTGTGTGTGTGTGTGTGTGTGAGTGTGTGTCAGCTTGTGCGCAGCATAACTCAAAAATGAAATGTCGGTTAAAAACCAAAGTTTGTATTTAAGTTTAAGGTCTTTCAAGGATGCGACACGAACATTTTGAGTAAAGCTGCTCCATTCTAAACTGGCCTTTACATGGAAAACGATTAAACATTTTTGGAGCTTTTTGAAGATGGTTGTAACCATTGTGATTAAAATGACACATGTGTAAGACATTTTTATGACAAATGGAATGTATATTTTGAATTTTATGGTTACAGCCCATCTAGTCCCGTTTATTCTGAATGACTTTTGAATAACTCGTAAACCGTAAGGGCTAAACCAAATCTTAAGGGACAAAAAACCTAGATTTCGCAAAAACACACACACACACGGACACAAACACACACACACACACACACACACACACACACACACACACACACACACAGATATATATATAGTGTAGAGCGAACCGTTTCGGAGATATCATTATTTGTATCAGTTTCGCAAAATGTACACTTTCGTCAAATGCAACATGGTTGTTCGGTTTTTCATATGTTCGGGCAAAGAGAACTGAATCTCAAAGATTTAAAACATTTGACTATGGCTTTCTGTATTCCCATATTTCGCTTCTACCTAAAAGCAAATATGAAGTAAAATAATTACTGAAACTGTTTATTTGAACTAACACGAAGAACATATAAGAATATGAATTTGTAAGAATAGTTAGTCCAAGAGTAGAGAAAGTCACTTGAGTGCAACACATCAGATCTTTAAGTTTTGTGCCGCAGGATCAAAAAGAACCTTGAGTTTTCTTCCCCCTTTCTCTCCACATCCTGAACTACTTGAACTGCTTCTCCCAAAGACATTTCTACTGGTTCCAGTTTCT
>JAUKNM010000138.1:735000-800000 GCA_030765045.1 Tenodera sinensis
GTTGATCTCGCAAAAACACACACTATGTCCAAATATATATATCGTCAAATGCAACATCGTCGTTCGGTTTTTCATATGTTCGTACAAGGAGAACGGAATCTCAAATCTTTAAAACATTTGACTATCGCTTACTGTATTCCCATATTCCGCTTCTACCTACAAGGAAATATGCAATAAGATAATTTCTGCAACTGTCTATTTCAACTAACACGAAGAAGATATAAGAAGATGAGTTTGTAAGAATACTTACTACAAGAGTAGAGAAAGTCACGTGAGTGCAACACATCAGATTTTTAAGTGTTCTGCTGCAGGATCAAAAAGAACCTTGAGTTTTCTTCCCCATTTCTCTCCACATCCTGAGCTACTTGAACTGCATCTCCCAAATACATTCCTACTGATTCCAGTTTCTTTACAGAATCACAGAGGAAACAAAGATTTCTCAACACAGAGACTTTTAAATTTTTCAGTATATTGCTACACTTGCACTGCTTTTTACTCTAGAAATGCTTAATCCATTGTGAACTCAGAACTGTCGTTATATAATTTCGCAATACAACACAACTATAAGACGTATAATCTTTGCGTATTCACAAATGACTAATTGACTATACAGATTAACAAGTATCGGTGTATATACTTAAATTGTTTATTCCTGTGTTTTGCTTTTTATGTATTTCTCAGTTGCTTAAAAAACAAAAACTACGCTACGTTTTTTGAAGCGAACACGCACTCATGCCAGGCACTTTCGCCCAACTACAAATTTCCTGCCCGAGACGGGACTCGAACCCGTGGCCCTCTGTGCGGCGGAGCGCTAGAATCATACGCACTAGTGGCCACGGCTGTGAGGACCGGCATGTTAAATAATTCCGTAACTGTGTTATAACCTCGCCTTTTCCGAGCGGAGTCCGCAAGCGATATTTCTGGCGGACGAAGTGGGGGTTAGGCAGATTTTCTCTGCGCATTATTTATTATTATTATTGGGACTCGGATCTGTAGGTCCTAAAAGCTTTGAAAATATTTACTTTTATGCGCTAAAAATGTCGTAAATATGTGGTAAAAGGTAAAACCTATGTGCTTAAACAAACAAATTTTAAGAGCTGAAAGGCTGAACTACCTAATATGTTGCCGTTGCTTGCTAATGCTAGCTTTCTGACAATGAAGTCATTAATCCTCTTGCTCCCCAATATTTTTCACTGATGGATGGGGCACTAGAAGTAGCCGGGCATATTTGAAGGTGGTCTCGATCCATTTCCTCTTGCAGATCACATAGAGGACAGAGTGGTGGAGAATATATCCCAATTCTGTTTAAATGTTTTGCCGGACAATCATGTCCTGTAATCAACCTGAAGGTTGCAACTGCTGTTTTTCGAGGATACTCAGGAATTACTGTTTGAATGTTCGGTAGTTCCCATCTTTTATTCTTTGATTTTTCATAGTAATATTTTGCAATATTTTTTTTTTTTTTTTTTTTTTTTTTTTTTTTTGAATTTAGAGTTGACTAATCTTTTAGCTACATAAAATGGTAGATTAACTATAGATATTTGTACACCGCTGGTACCCTTTTTTGCAAGAAAATCAGCTTTCTCATTACCACTCAGTCCACAGTAAGTTGGTATCCATTGGAAGACTAGGTGCTTTTGAAGTGCAGTTAGATGGGAAAGGATTTTCCAACATTCTATAATTGTTTGGTTTTTTGGTGACAACTTGGAAGTAATTGCTATAATTGCTGCCCTGGAATCTGAGAGAATAACTTCTTGCTGAAAATGTGAAATTCTGTACAAAAGATTTTGTAGGGCCATTCGATTTGCTTCAATTTCTCCATCAAAGTTAGTAGCTCCATAACTTAAAGATTTGTAATAGGAAAAGAGGTGACATGTGACGCCAGCACCTGCTCCATCTTGGTTTGATATCAATGATCCATCAGTATAAATATGGAGCCATTCATGTTCTGGAAATCTAGTATGGATTGTCTCTAATGCCAATAATTTTAGAACACTAGTTGGAGTATCACTTTTCTTAACTTCTTCTGTCAGGTGTAAATAATATGTGATTTCTAATGTATGTGTCGGATTGACTTTAGATATGAAGTTTTCCGTTGAATTAGGAAGGTGCACACTCTTCCTGATGTCTTGAATTTTGGAAAGAAAGCTCTCCTGAGTCTTTAGTGTATGTGTAAAATTTCTCTTGTGTCATGTATTGAATGGGAGTCTGATCAACTTTTCGTGTTGAATAAGAGCCGCTCTTTCTATTTGATATTCAATGGGGTATTGGTTGGTTAGTATTTCTATAGCTGCTATTGGTGTGGTTTTGATAGCACCTGTAATTAATCTCAGACTTTGGTTTTGAAAGATATGAAATTTTTTTTTGTGTTTGCTGTTACAAGAACTTCGCTGCACTAAGTCAATAATGACTTTATATATACATTGTGTGTTGTGTTAAGAGTTGCTCTGGAACATCCCCACTTCGTTCCTGTTAGACGTTTTAACAGTGAAAGGTGCCTCTTTGCTCTTTGTATTACATTTTCTATTTGTTTGGCCTATGTAAGTTTGGTATCAAATGTAACTCCTAAATGCTTTGCTTCCTTTCGTTTCTGGTAATGGTTGACCCTCAAAATTTAGTTTTATTTTTAGTGGTTTCTTTTCTTAGTGAAAAGATTTGGTAGTTAGATTTTGTTGTATTAACAGTCATTATATTTGCTTTGGTCCACGTTTGTAAGTTGGTTAAGGATTGTTGAATGGTTTTTCTGGTTCTGTAATTTTTGCTTTTTGGTTTTGAAGTCTACATTACTAAGTCATCAGCAAATAGTGCACACTTCACACCTGATTCTTGTATTTGTTGTGGCAGATCGTTAATAAATATATTAAAAAGTGTTGTGCTGAGCACTGCGCCTTGTGGTAAGCCACAGTGTACTTGTTTGTATTTAGATATATTTCTTCCATATCTGGTAGCAATAAAGCGTTGTGTTAGGAAATGACATAGCCATGAAAACATTGGACCTTGCGTCCCTATTTTTTTTTTTACCTTCATTAGTAGTTTTGTTCTGCATATAGAATCATATACACTTTGGAAATCAATAAAAACCGATAAATTATCTTCTTTTATATTGAAGGAGTCTTTGATTTCTTGACTGAGAAGTAAGACTTGTTCATTTGTAGTGTGGAACTCTCTGAATTCAGCTTGACATGGGGATATTAAATTTTGTGATTCTGGAAACCAATTTAACCTGTTTGACACCATTCTTTCCATCACTTTCGCTATTATGCTAGTAAGAGCTATTAGTCTATAATTTTTTATTTCTGATGCTGTTTTGTCTTTCTTCAAGAGCGGGACAATAATTGCTTTTCGCCATTCAGTAGGTACATGGTTTTCCAGGATAGATTGTAGAGCTTCAGTAGTTGTTGTACCTATTACTCACTAGACATTATTCTTGGAACGGATCACTAAGTACTGTAGAATTACAGCATAGAGCACATGATAACTCAAATTTTCCATCCCAAGAGATTTGACGATTGCCACGAAAAATTGTCTTGAATTTCGAAAATGATCACTCCACGTCACAAGATGTTGTCTAGCATCATTATTACATGTTACGTTACTAACACTGGCATAAATAATTTCTCCATGTTGCCCATCCAACACACTTGAAACTTGATAGACTGTTAAATCCGCTATTACTTTCGAAGACTTACTTGCATTTTCTTTTTAGTGTTTGTGTTGTGTTAGGATAAAAAGGAACCTTAAATTTTTTTCCAACATCCTGAACTCCTTGAACTGCTTCTCCCAAAGGCATTCCTACTGATTCCAGTATCTTTCCGGGATCACAGAGGTAACAAAGATTTGCGGAAAGGTATACGAAGTCATTTCTTAACACACTGTCTTTTAATTTTCGCAGCATATTGTGGCACTTGCAGTACTTTTCACTCCAGACATCTTTAATCCACCGTGAACTCAAAACTGTCGATATGTAATTTCCCAACACAACACAAGTTATAGAATGTCGTATAATCTCTGCGGATTCACAAATGACTAAATCGGACTATACAGTTTCAGTGTATATAGGCACTGGCTGGATTGTGAAGCCACAACAGGTGCAGTGGAGAAATTACCTGTTGTTATCCTACAGGCTCAGGTTGCTTGAGTAAGCAGGATGTTTATATGTTCTTCCAACTGAAGGGATGTAATGTCTTCATGTTGCCCATCCAACAGAGTAGACATTTTACAGACTATGTTAACTCCACTATTATTTTCGAACACTTCCTTGAATTTTCTTTTTACTTTCTCTACTGAGTATAGCAAGTACAGGAAGGTATTTCACCCAAGAATTCGGTGTCGAGATTTCGCCAGAAATATAAGTTTTGACGCTCCCTGAATCCAAAAAAAGGCATTTTTAGAAAAAGGTCCGTGTGTGTTGTGTGTGTGTGTGTGTGTGTGTGTGTGTGTGTGTGTGTGTGTGTGTGTGTGTGTGTGTGTGCAGCACAACTCAAAAATGAAATGTCGGTTATAAACCAAAGTTGGTATTTAAGTTTAACGTCTTTCAAGGGTGTGACACCAAGATATTGAAGAAAATTGCACCACTCCACGCGTGAATGCCAGCTGTTTGGCCTGGGTTCAACTATGAAGTCCATCTTAGGCGACGACCCGGTAGCTGTTAACACAGTGCTGCGGTTCGTCGCCAGTATTGACTTTGGTAAGCAGGTTTAATTTCTATTTTATTTCGTGGTTTTTCTTTGTACTTTTAAGGACTTTTATCTGGTTTTGTCCCGCTTACCTTTTTAACTTATGTTTTACTTGTTAACTGTTTTAGCATACCCTTTTAGATGTGCTTTGAATTTTTTTTAACTTTTAGCATTGTGCTTTAGCTTTCCGGTTTTAAATTTTAATTCTGAGTGTTAAGCGGAGCTGAGTTTTCAGTTTTTTATCATTTTGACCTGGGGCCCTAATGACCTAGTTGTCGACTGGCCCTTAAATCCTACTCACTCACTCACTTGCTCCACTCTAAACTATCCTTTACATGGAAAATTTTTCGAAAATTTTAAGTTTCTTGAAGATGGTTCTAACGATTTTGATTAAAATGACACATGTGTAAGATATTTTTATGAGAAATGAAATGTATATTTTGAATTTTCTGGTTATAGCCCATGTAGTCCCGTTTACTCTGAATGACCTTTGAATAACTCGTAAACCGTAAGAGCTACATCAAATCTTACTATACGAAAACGTTGAATTCTCAAACACACACACTATGTCTACATGTTTTTTTTTAATTATTAAAAACAGGTAGCGTGATCCAATTCGGAGGTATTCCTTGTTATTTTTATCAGTTTCGGAAAATGTACACATTCGTCTGATTCGGTATTTCAAATGTTCGTGCAAAGAGAACGGATTCTCAAAGCTTTGAAACATTTGACTATCGCTTACTGTATTCCCATATTACGCTTCTACCTACAAGGAAATATGCAATAAGATACTTTCTGCAATCATTTATTTCAACTAACACGAAGAAGATATAAGAATATGAGTTTGTAAGAATAGTTAGTCCAAGAGTAGACAAAGTCACGTGAGTGCAACACATCAGATTTTTAAGTTTTGTGCTGCAGGATCAAAAAGAACCTTGAGTTTTCTTCCCCCTTTCTCTCCACATCCTGAACTACTTGAACTGCTTCTCCCAAGGACATTTCTACTGGTTCCAGTTTCTTTACGGAATCACAGAGGAAACAAAGATTTCTCAACACAATGTCTTTCAAATTTCTCAGTATATTGTTACACTTGCACTACTTTTCAATCTAGACATGTTTAATCCATTGTGAACTGAAAACTGTCGATATGTAATTTCTCAATACAACACAACTATAGCACGTTTTATAAACTTTGCGGTTTAACAAGTATCGGCGTATATATCTAAATTGTTTATTTCTATGTTTTGTTATTTATATACTTCTCACTTGTTAAAAAACAAAAAACTACGCTATTTTTTTGGAGCGAACACGCACTCATGTCGGGCATTTTCGCCCGACCACAAATTTCCTGCCCGAGGCGGGACTCGAACCCGTGGCCCTCTATGCGGCGGAGCGCTAGTGATGTACACACTAACGACCACGGCTATGAGGACCGGCAAGTTTAACTACTCTGTAACTGTGCTATAACCTCGGCCTTTTCCAAGCAGAGTCCGCGAGCGATATTTCTGGCGGACGAAGTGGGGGTTAGGCAGATTTTCTCTGCGCATAATGTTATTTATTATTATTAGGGCTCGGATTTTTAGGTGCTAAACGCTTTGAAAATATTTATTTTTATGTTGTAGTTAGGGATTTGGATTGCAACATATTCTTATGATATTTCCAGAATAGATAAAGGAGTGCATTTTGAATTTTCTGTCCATATCTTATGGAGAACTGTTCATTAAAGAGTGCCCTTTGTACTCGTATAACTGGCAGATCATGAGAGATAGACAAAGTGTTATAATACAGCTGATCTCGTTAACGTATACAATTTCTTCATTCCATGTATTAGCCAATACTGCCTGTTCCGGCTTCAAAACATGTCTGACCACCGTTGTGTTGGTTTTCCCGATGTCTTTCTTTTGCGATATACCTATAGTTTAACACTTTCCTTGGGATCCTTTCTCTAGGCAATCTATTAACATGCTCTCTCCATTCATTCCTGTAAATGAAAGTGGAATTCTATCTAAAAGTGAGCATTCGTTTACTGTTCTTAAAAATCTCACTTCGGCAGCCTGTATCTTGTTTATGTCAGCTTTTCTCAACGTTCATATTTTGGATCCATAGAGTAAAGCAGGCAGGGCCATTACTTTACAAAACTTCATGCGTGTTTCTTTTCGGGTTTTTGTTTTAAAGTTGCTGTTTATTGTACCACATATTTGTTGGAACATAGGTAATTTATTTTAAAATCAGACTTATAGCTGACATATGTTCCTATATATTTAAAATCCCTGAATTTCTCTAAATAATGTCATTAATACAATTTTGGTTCTACCAGTATATTGGCCTTGGAACGCCATTGTTTTTGTTTTAGTTATTGAAATTGTAAAATTACAGTTGTCACATAACTTCTGTAAAATATACACTGCTCTTTGCGCTTCATCTTCAGTTTTACTTGAACTTATCCGGTCTTCTGCAAATAGCATCGTCTTATGCGTAAAATGTTGTGTAATATGACTGCCTCCGTTAATTTTAAACATCCACTTTCTAATCAGGTCATCTATGTGAATGTTAAACAGCATAGGAGATGAACTGCAGCCCTGCCTTATACCTTCATTTACACACTCACACACACACACACACACACACACACACAAACACACACACACACACACACACACACACACACATATATCCGTTTGCTATACCTTCCATCCACCTTCCATCCGCTGATTGTGTATTTATATGTCTATCAAAGTTTTTTGTAATATTGATCATTCCTAGACATTTTTTCTTTTTAATTTTAAGTACTTTTTTGCAAGTGGAGTTGGCTGTTCGCTTTTTTCTCGTGTTCACGCAAGCAGCATAAAACCTCCAAGATCTGATAGCAACCCGTGTTAAAACTGACAGTTGCTTTGAGCCTTTTGTGTTACTTTTAGCATCTACAATAAAATGCATAATAAACATTTATCTCAATTACAACAATGAACGCAATGAACGCAACAGAATTTTTACTTTCTCTACTACGTATAGTAAATAGGGAAGTATTGTACTGTACCCAAAAATTCGATATCGAGATTTCATTGCAAATTCATGTTTTAAGACCCTAAAGCAAACATTTTTAGAAAAAGATGTGCGTCTGACTGTGAAGAGCTTGACTCAAAAGCGAAAAGTCGGTTACATACCAAACTTGATATTTAAGTTAGAATTTTCAAGAAAATCCCCCAATCCTTCGGAAAATTTTCATAAAGTTTGATTTTATAAGAATATTCCAGTAATGTCCTCAATATGTCATTCAGGATGAGTTTTGCGTAACTGGTACACCGTAAAAAATAGACGAAATCTTACCACACAAAAATGTAGATCGCGTTATAACACAATTTATGTAAAATACTTTATTTTCTTTTCCTTTCTTTTTTGTGGCGTGAACCACATCGGAGATATTCCCCGATTTGTCTGGCATTTCCAATACTATGCTCTTCTCTCAAATAGGAATCCGTTATTCGATTTTACCTTCTCTACCACCTACATAGTAAGTTGAGAGTGCATTCCCACCCAAATATTTGATACAAAGATCATAGTGCAAACGCACACATCTTGAGGTCCCCTGAAATCAGAAAGCCATTTTTAGATAAAAAAATCGGTGTGTTTGTGTGTTTGCACTTGTATATGTGTGTTTGTGTGTGTATGTTTATATTATTTGTATTTGTAATCGTCTGAAAGGACTAACTTAAAGCCATCTATTGAAACTTGGTCATTAGTGTGCACCACCATTGTTGCCGTATGCACTAAAAACGGGCGTAAGACACCACAAAAGAATCAGACGTGCTGCACTCACATGACATTCTCTACTCTTCTACTAACTATTCTTACAAACCCTTATTCCTTTATCTTCTTCATGTTAGTGGAGATGAATATTTGGATAAATTATTGCTAATATTCTTGTAGGTGGAAGAGGTAAATACATGATGCGGAATTACCCGCTCCTCCGTTCCGCTATCCTATGCGGAATACTGCTTTCTGGTGATTTCTGCTCCGACTGCTCTGGCATGTGATTTTACCCTCAGGGTATGCGTGGGTGTTTGCGAATAAAAACCAGAACTCTTGTTGAAACACTTTTATTCTCACCAAATAGGAATGCGTGAGATTTGCCGATCGTTATTAACAACGTTAAGTCGTTACTATGTGTTTACTAAGACCGAAGATTGTTACTATTAAATATAATGTGTCCTCACACTCTAGGATCGGGAATGCAAGTCCCGCGGCTGAAGTGCTCGTTCAGAGATATGGTACTGACCCGCCGGGTTCTGGAGGGCAAAGTCTAAACGACCCTTTCACTCCGGGTTCTCACAGGCAAGTGTCTGTGCGTCATGACGCTATGTCTTTCACCCCTTAATTTCTCCTACGACGGGTTTCGAAGAAAAGACCATCCCTTGTTTTCCTGCACTGAGCGATTTCCAGGAAAACTGGTCTTACCAGGTCTCGCTTGACTACCTGGAGCTCGCCCCTAATGACTTGTCTGTACCCTTTCGTGCCTTTTGACAATTTTTGTCACAACTAATCCTCCAGATTCTGTAGCTTTATGCATGTGACGGTATTAGCATTTTCTGATTATTTAATACCGCCATGTGATGCAGTATTATATCCATAATTATGGCATTCACAATTTCGGTTCATACAGTAGGCTTTGAGTGACAGTCAAAATGTTTTAAAAGCTTTTTCCTATATGAAGACCTTGAAATTTCATTCTCTTTGCACGGCCAAGAGTTAAAAAAGTAACAACGATCTTCTATTGGAGGAAAGTTTCAGTATTGCAAAACTCACAGAGATGACAAGGGATATCTCCAGAAAAAATGCATTTGGATGTAAATTGTGTATTTTAATGAGAACTGCATTTTTGTATAATAAGATTTGATCCACATCTTCCGGTTTACCAGTTATACAAAAGTCATCTAGGGTAAACAGGACCAATGGGCTATAGCCAGAAAATTCAAAATGTACATTTCATTTGTCATAATATCTTAAACAAAATCGTTATAGCGATTTATGAGAAAATCAAAATTTTCGAAAAGTTTCCATGTAAAGGGTAGTTCAGGTAATATCGCATCCTTCGAAGATATTAAACTAAATATTAACTTTGCTTTTTAACCGACTTTTCGTTTTTGAGTTATGTTGTTCACAGTCACAGACACACACACACACACACACACACACACACACACACACACACACACACACACACAAACACACACTCTCTCTCTCTCTCTCACACACACACAAATACACATCCACCCACATACACGGAATTTTTCTAAAACTGCTTTTTTTTGCATTCAGCAGGGTCTCAAAACATAATTCTGGTGAAATCTCCACATCGAAATGTTGGGTCCAATACAATACTTCCCTATATACCATATGTAGTAAAGAGAGTAAAAATCAAGATCGTTAGAACTATTTCTGAGAAAATTATTATACTCGAAATTTAATCTATGCAAAGCCTACGGAAAGTCTTTTACAGACAGCCCCCAAAATTCATCCCCACTGTTCTGCAAGTGTGGCTGGAAATATAAATCAGCTGTCACAACCCTTTAATTCAGTCATTTTAACCTATAAGGCAAACCCTTGACGATTATGCACAATAGGTGGTATTATTTTAGTAGACTGTGTTTTTTGAATGTATGTAACCTAATTTTTTCATGAGCTGTACGCTATTCAAACATTCCATGCGGAATTGTACTTATATACCAATATCATTTTCTTTCTGTCCATCCAAAAACTGCACCAGTGCTAGGTGCAGTAGCCACATTATGTTTAGTTTAGCATCAAAACTAATGCTATTTTATTTTGCAATAGCTGCACATACTTCAGATAAGAGAGAGTTTCTTGAATAGTCTCAAGATGCTGCGGATTTTACTCAGAGGAATCTTGGTAAAGACACATCTGCGATTGGGCTCTGAATCTGTATATTTGTTCTTTTTCGCCTATCTTACCATCCAATGAAATACAATATGTGTTCTGTGGATTATTCAGAAATTGGCACTAATCATCAAGGAAGGACGTTTTCGGATTTATATGCAAGACACATATAAAACCAGATACAGGAAAGTAATGTGCACAAAATCTTAAGAGTAGAAAGCAAGTACCAGTAAACTCTGTCATGATTGTAACTTTTTACGTAAAGCATGAATACCGTGTATATGTAAAGTCCGGAGCACCAGAAATCTAAACTTCCGCATGAACTGTTACTAGTTATTACTAAGGGTAGGAATCTGATGCCCTATAAAAACCACAAAAGGAATATTAGAAAATGCAATTGTAGCCGAAAATCTCAAAAGCCACCGTATAAATTTAAAAAAATGCCCTTAAAACTGACACATTTTATTTTCATATTATTATCATATCATCATCAATAACATCAACACATTTAGGCTTCTTTCGGTTTCATATAATTTTTATATTAGTTTATGAGAAATTGAAAATTACACAAAATAAAATAATGCAATTAAGCAAAGAACGAGTTTAGTTATTGCAGTTACATAAATTAAAAAGGATATACTATAAGCAATTTTTTTATTTTGACGGAAAATAATGAAAGAACAAAAAACATACGAATGGGCCACGCAATGTGTTTGTTGTCTGTCCACATTATCGCGCTCATTGCCATCGCCACTATCATAGAAAGGCACAGATGAAACCATACATTTTTAAAACTACTTTTAATGTCTTTACTTACCTACTTTATGAGAAGAGATGCTGGTACCGGCCACATTCGTTGTCCATACATTTTTAGTACTTCTTTAGGAAACTATCCCTCTTTCGCCTTAGTTCACCTTGAGATATGCTGGCAATTTACTGGCGGATATTTTGTTTTAACTTACGGCAGAGATAGAATTTGCAGGGGGTTAGGTCTGGGGACCGGGTACCACAAACCTCTACTAATAATTCTGTCCTGAAACACACTTTCGAATTTTCAATTGTTTCATCGAAAAATTGGCCTTATGAGCTATTCCAGAGTCTTATTGAAAAAAAAAGGTAAAAATCACGCTCTCTGTCTATTAAGTCTGTAAAAAAGTAGCAAAATTGTATTCACCTATGTACGGGCGTCAACTGTTGACTCGAAAAAAATTGGCCCTATAACTGCGAACCTAATGTTGTTAATGAAGTACCCCTTCATGGCGAAAATATTGGTGTATGGTGCGCCATTAGCGGAGAAAGGTTTCTCAGAGCTCCGATAAACGAGTTCTATGTCTGGGGTAACTTGAAATATAAAGTGCGCAAGACAAACCCACACAGATTGGAAGAATTAAAACAAAACTATCCGCCAGGAAATTGACAGCATTTCTCAACGTGAACTAAGGCGAGTGATGGACAGTTTCCTAAAGAGATGTCAAAATGCATGGCGGCCAGTTTCAGCATCTCCTTTCAAAGTAAAGCTTTAAAAGTAGTTTTAAAAATGTTGTATCGTTTGATCCGCCCCCTCTGTGATAGGTGCAGACGACAATGAGCGCCAAGTGTGCGGATAGGCAACATATCGTGCACCCGACTCCTAAGTTTTCTGTTCTCCCGGCACTAAATGTTCATTTCATCAGTCCTGAATTCCAATGCACAATCAACCATTTGCAGATTTTCAAAGGAAAGTGACTGCGAAATATCTGCTAACAAAGGCCTTGTACATTGAGAAGCTCCTTTCCACTTGCACTGATACTAGTGGACCATACTTAAAGTGAAGTATGTCACTTGATTCCAAGTCTGTTAATTCTCCAAGAGAATGTTTCCACCTAACAGTACATCTGCCATTGAAGATAGTGTAGCAAACCCTTTATTTTTATTCAAAATGATCACTAATTTGCTCGCTACCACATTCTCCCCGTTCCAATCCACATTTTCTAAGTTACTTGCCACTTTTTCACTGTCTCTCTGTTTCACTAACTTAACTCCATTTTTTCTAAACAAGTTACAACACCGGTAGGAATCTAAAATTTGACTTTATGTACAAAAGCTTACTGCAAGCTCTCTGTCTGACAAAAAAGAAAAAGTTCCTGAGCAGCTTGTTTGATACTATCAAACGTGTCAATGATTTTTTCACAACCTTTATGTTCTCGCAGTAGTAGTTGCATTCTTCTGTCCAAGTCCCCCCATCTGGATGGAGGCAAAGGAACACCAGGGGCGTCGGACTTGAATGCTGCAGCTCGAGATGGTGCCTTCAAGAAGATTCTCTTGATGCATCCTATTAGCCGGTTAACTTCAGGAACTAACTCCCCAACTCCTCCACAACACTCTGTGTAAAGCTTGTGTAGGCACATTACATGCACCATCTTCGAGTTAAGAGCTTTAAGAGAATTACCAGCTTTTACCATGTATGGTGCACCCTCGGTCAACAACAAGATTATGTTTGTAACGCCACAAGTTGGCGCCAAATTTTGTAACCCGGGTTCTCCCTGTCGATGCCTCGGTAGCTCAGGTGGTGCAGTAGTCGCCTCTGCGCTGTACGTCGCTGCCTAGGATTGCTGCCGCTACTCTCAGATTACAGGATCTGCTGTTGACGGCTCCGTTGATTTTGCACGGGATTAGCTACTGGGATTTAGGTAGGCATGAGTCTGATGCTTGAGTCTTCTCAGTGCGCGAGGTTAGATAACAAAATACACTGCACTGACGTTTCCTGATTTATTTTCTATCACATAAATGCCTCGAAGAACAGACCTGGGCGAGTTTCTGTCATTGGGTTTTAAGCTTATGGTAACACCCCAGTTATTTACAGCATCCGTAGGCTAATCTCGGTCACTTTCGACACTGCGATGTTTTTGGCGCGAAACTAGCCCTCCGTTGGTCACAGATTCATTCCTGGTAGCAACAACGCGACAGACTCTGGGTCCTATTGGATTTCCAGTGTTTATACTGTTTCACCTTGCTACTTTCTTCCTATCCCGTTATGGGAGAGTATACTGTTTCCCCAGCTGTGTCCTTGGATTTTTAATGCCAAGCTATCTCTTAGCGAAAAATGACAAAAGATGTTTGTCCTCTGTCGATACGTACATTTAGAAAGGCATTCAGGTTCACGTATGCTCAAGAGGCAACTTCACTTTACAAATTTCATCATATAAAAATTATACTTAAACCTATGTGTCTTATATTACGTTCTGGTTCGATTATTATAGTTATAGATACATAGTTCCCGTCTCGTGTTGTTGAATGCCACTGGGATATATTAAACTCATAGACCTGTGTAAAACTTTTTAGTGATTGTTGCAACCTTTATTTGTTCTATCTGCTAACAGTTGATAAGGAATAAAATTGTTCTCCTGAATCATCTTCTTCATTGTGCCTACCACAACATTTGTCACATAACAGCCTAGCAAGTCTGTACTTTCATCAATACAGACCCATTTTTTTCCTGATAGCTTTTGCCTAGTCTCCTGCATTGTTCTTTTGGCAACATCTACTAACGTAATCCTTTCTTAAAGCTGAAGAATCTGGCACATGATTTCCTGTATGTTTTTCAAGGACAGCGCGTAACTTGGGATTATTCACTTTGTCAAGTGAATATCTACACAAGTGAATCCTTCACAGCGTTCGCAAAGCAAAGTGAAGAGAGCCAGTTTCACCAAGTAACATTTGGTGCATTTGGCGTTTTCATCTTCAAGCTGTTGTAGACCTTGAACATGTTTATCGCTCTTAACATGCTGATCTGTGGTAAGCTTCTTTTTGACTGTCACTTTTACTCCGCAAACCTTAGAGAAAATTATATTCCCATACGTTGAAAAAACTTTTTCGCAGTAACGCGAAACAAAATTATTTAACTTATGCGCCACACTTTGCTTTACTTTAGGCATGATAAACTCTACATCTGAATTATTAATACTGTGTAACAGACACATAATCTGCAACTGCTACTCAGAAGACATTAACAAACACAATGCGTCATCTACTAAGGAATGGACTTATCTACTACTGGTTAAGTGTAACTTACAACTGATGACTGGGCAAGTTAATTACCAACCCATAAAAGGGTAAGAAAGTGTCTTTGTCTGGTTTCTTGAAATTTTACAGTAATTTTAGTACAGCTAAGAACCAAGAAAATTAATTTACTGAAAATGAAATGTAAAGAACGGAAATGATCCCTCGTTCTTGAAAACAAAAACGGCAAAAAGTACCTAAGATGCATTTAAAATGCATAAATGTGCAATGAAACCGCCTTAAGCATATAATGTGCACAATAATGCAGCAAAAATTGCAAAAATGCACAATAATTCTGCAAAAATCGAAAAATATGCCACATACCACAAAATTAGCGAAAAATGAGAGAGAACAAAGAAAGAAAGAAAGAAAGAAAAGAAAGAAAGAAAGAAAGAAAGAAAGAAAGAAAGAAGAAAGAAAGAAAGAAAGAAAGAAAGAAGAAAGAAAGAAAGAAAGAAAGAAAGAAAGAAAGAAAGAAAGAAAGAAAGAAGAAGAAAGAAAGAAAGAAAGAAAGAAAAGAAAGAAAGAAAGAAAGAAAGAAAGAAGAAAGAAAGAAAGAAAGAAAGAAAGAAGAAAGAAGAAAGAAAGAAAGAAAGAAAGAAAGAAAGAAAGAAAGAAGAAAGAAAGAAAGAAAGAAGAAAGAAAGAAAGAAAGAAAGAGAAAGAAAGAAGAAGAAAGAAAGAAAGAAAGAAAGAAGAAAGAAAGAAAGAAAGAAAGAAAGAAAAGAAAGAAAGAAAGAAAGAAAGAAAGAAAGAAAGAAAGAAAGAAAGAAAGAAAGAAAGAAAGAAAGAAGAAAGAAAGAAAGAAAGAAAGAAAGAAAGAAAGAAAGAAAGAAAGAAAGAAAGAAAGAAAGAGAAGAAAGAAAGAAAGAAAGAAAGAAAGAAAGAAAGAAAAGAAAGAAAGAAAGAAAAGAAAGAAAGAAAGAAAGAAAGAAGAAAGAAAGAAAGAAAGAAAGAAAGAAAGAAAGAAAAGAAGGAAAGAAAGAAAGAAAGAAGAAAGAAAGAAGAAGAAAGAAAGAAAGAAAGAAAGAAAGAAAGAAAGAAAGAAAGAAAGAAAGAAAGAAAGAAAGAAAGAAAGAAGAAGAAAGAAAGAAAGAAAGAAAGAAAGAAAGAAAGAAAGAAAGAAGAAAGAAAGAAAGAAAGAAAGAAAGAAAGAAAGAAAGAAAGAAAGAAAGAAAGAAAGAAAGAAAGAAAGAAAGAAAGAAAGAAAGAAAGAAAGAAAGAAAGAAAGAAAGAAAGAAAGAAAGAAAGAAAGAGAAGAAAGGAAAGAAAGAAAGAAAGAAAGAAAGAAAGAAAAGAAAGAAGAAAGAAAGAAAGAAAGGAAAGAAAGAAAGAAAGAAAGAAAGAAAGAAAGAGAAGAAAGAAAGAAAGAAAGAAAGAAAGGAAAGAAAGAAAGAAAGAAAGAGAAGAAAGAAAGAAAGAAAGAAAGAAAGAAAGAAAGAAAGAAAGAAAGAAAGAAAAAGAAGCATGTCCCAGCAAATATGGTAACTTTAACTTCTTTTACTCTGTAACAGTTTATATACAACTCATTAATGAATTATAAACCTAAACATGTAAAGTCCTCAAAATCCTAGCTCTAGTTATTACTTTAGTTATTACCAAGGTTTTGGAATCTTTGGGGACGCTGAGTACACTAAGGCGCAATTGTTTAGATGCTGAGTGATACATTTATTTGCTTATTACTGCTGCATTAGCTTTCATACTTACGGAAGATGGACACTGAGTGAGTTATTGTAAACTGTGAGTGAACGAACTCAACACGATGGAGACAATGAGGCTGGATATGTTTTGATGGTAAACGTACCTTTTGAAACATCAAAGGTTTCGTAGGGCTGAAGTCCGTGCTACATTCGTTTTCACACAACGAAGGATAGAATCATTTGTTTGTTGGTTACTGCTTACTTACAAGATGGGCACGGTTTGCTTTGTTATAGTTAATCAAAATGGGGAAAATCTAATGGCCATCGAGTATACCTTTTATTTTGAGGTATGACTCATGTTGGTGGTGCTGCTCTAAAGGGTAATGCCCTGACGAAGGCTATAATTATGTATTTTAAAGTATGAATATACTAGGTGGCTCACTTCATTCGGCATTGGCGTAAGTAGACAACACTTCGTGCGTTAAAGCAGTTGCAGAACTCCAAGGTGCGCTTCTAGCTATAGAGTGGCGTGTTTCTGCCTCTCAGCGAAGACAAGAGGTGAGAGGCAGTTGAACTAGCTTGTGTAGTCCGTGATAATAGACAATAACACTGTAAACAATCGTAAAGGTCTTACAGGATCTTTATTTTCCAGGGAATAAACTCACTGCTGTATATGGTGCTATAGTCTAATATTACGGATATTAAAGATTGTGAAATGCAAGCGTGTGTGCACATGTTTCATTGGGATTTGGTTCGTTTCTGATTAATATTATTTTGTATTTTATTACTGTCAATAATAATAATAATAATAATAATAATAATAATAATAATAATAATAATAATAATTATAATAAAAGCTACGTCTCCGTCTATATTAATTACTAAGGGGTGATTAGTGTAAGCGATTTTTGTGAGGTTGCCTTGCCTTGTACAATAGGCTGTTGAAGGAGAGAGGGTGGGTCAAGATATAAAGAACGAGCGCGTGCCTGTAGTGCTCGTACAGGATGTATAAAAATGCGTATGCTATGGTGTACATGATGACCGTTGACGTTTTTGGTTCCATTATATTGATTCCATTATGGAACACTACCTTTAAGGTATACGTAAAGTCAATACTAAATAATGTGTTAATTGCGCTGGACGATAATGTGTATGCTGAGGTAGAATGTGAACATTCTCCGCCTTCACCAAAACAAAGAATATATCATGGAAAACTCCTTTCGACATCGCAAGAGGTAATTGGTGCATGCGAATAATGCACTATATCACTCTCTGATATATTTCTTACACCTTTGATCTGGAGGGCTCGGTTAACTTTTGCAGCAAGACCTCTCGGACAAAACACATTATTGAAAAATCAGTGTGCTTTTCTAACACATTCTGAAGCTACCGTTCACATTTTTTGTAACTTCTCAGTTTTGATTTCCTTGATTTTCACAAATACTTCTTCCACTATGCTTATAGCCTTTCACATGTATAACTCAAAAGTTTCTAAGGTAGTTATGGAATTGGATAGGCAACAAACGTTATTATATATGAACTTTAAACTACTCAAATGATCTACTGAAATCAAGTATTTTGCTACATGAATTGAATTTCACTCTTAGTCTACAAAGCATTATTTCGCTTTCACGGTATATTTTGAAATATTTTTTACCCACAGTCTGTCCCTAGGGAACACGTGCCATTACAGTATGCCCCCTGCATTAGCAACTTGAAATCACGGACCAGGTCACTCTAATCCGCCCTCTATTAATCAGAAATCAACGTGGGAGTGTGAAGCATATTCTAGAGAGAAACTACTTAAAACTGGTAATAGGTTTGGGAGGCATCGTGGCCGAGAACTTGGACCATTTGCCTATTACCAAGGCAGCCCGGGTTCGATACCTGGGACCTGTATGTGGTATTCGTGGTGAACGAAGTGGCGTCTGGGTGGGTTTTCTCCGGGTTCTCCGGTATCCTCCGCCCATTCATTCCAACTGTTCCGTCATCACCTTTCCATTCATCCATTTTATATCATCCTTTACTGGTGCTGGGCTGACCACCCTCTTCTAGGTCTTCACCTTGTCCCGGTACATAGGTTCCTGTGCTCCCCGACAGGCATCTGACCCTAGGGACTGGCTTGTAAGTCCTAAGGGTGTCAGTAATCACATAAACAAGAAGAATAGAGTGTGACATAAAATAATACATAGTAGTCGATGAGTAGAAATGTAAAGAAAATTGCTAAGTTAGTACATTTAATATAAGTATGGTATATGTAGTATAGCTGTATGTTATTTCATATTTCTTTCCTGATCTGTCGTGTTACAATTTGCTTTATCTGGTAAACGAATAGATGATTGTGCCTCCTTCAATGGTTAGCACTACTAATAGTGGCTAACGTACATTAGTGCCTATTTTGAACTATTTGCCCGCACGTTTTAAGCTTTTAGCACCCATTGGGCCGAGCTCTAGTCATAAATCATTATACGACAATCCCCGATTATTTATGTTGTTTTGCACTTTGGGACTACTTCCTTGTTTACACAGTGCAGCAATTTCACAAAGTTTTTAATTGTGGGATGCCTTACCTACGCTGTAATTTCAGAGTTTTTACCTCTCTAGAGCCTTGCACCTAAGCTCACAACGTGCACTGGTGCACTGGGTTACTCTTATTTTACCTTTTCTACTGCGCACTTTGAAGAAGAACTATTGTACAGTTTTGCTCACCAGCTAATGATCCCTGGCAGAAATGCAATAAGTCAGTACATTAATAAATAATTCAAGGTATACAACATTATCTGAAACTGGACCAATATTTTTGATTGTGCTTACATTACATGCAACCAGAAGTGCCAGTCCAACTTCAGAAATCCCTGTGTGCCCAACATTATTTAGTGATGTACTGAATTGTTGCACTCCTGCCGAAGACCATGAACTGGTGAACAGACTGTATATATTCCGTAGGCGAATTCGATGTTGATATTTACCCAAAAACATGTTTTGAGGCTCTCTGAACCCGAAAAGGAGCATTTTAAGAAAGGTTATTGTGGGTGTACTTGTGGGTGTGTGTGTGTGTGTGTGTGTGTGTGTGTGTGTGTGTGTGTGTGTGTGTGTGTGTGTGTGTGTTTGTGTGTGTGAACAGTATAAATTGACAAGAAAGACGAATGCTGCATATTTGGTATATAGGTTCAGTATCTTCCAAAAATGCCACACGAGGATTTTCAACAAAACCCCAATACCCAAATGCAACAGTTTTCGATATTTTTAATTTTATAAAACTGGTGTTAACGATTTTGATTAACATGCTATGACAAATAAAATGTGTTTCTCAAAATTTGGGAGGGAAAGGCTTCTGAAGTACTATTTATTTGGAATGTGGGAGGGGATTTAACGGCCCGTCGACAACGAGGTCATTTGGGTATTTGGAATGATTTGGAATACTTTTGTGTAATAGGTAAACTGTATTAAACAAGAGTTTTGAGTTCTTTAAGACATAATTTACTTTTTGTGTGGTTTTCAGCCGTTTGAGAGATACACATTATTGTTTTCAATTTTTCAATCCTTTGTCATTTTCTTACAGCTATTGTTTCTCGCAATGTAGCCGAAAAGATCTGGAATCTCAATGTAATCAGATACCGACTAGCTTTTAAATATCGTTTGGGATTCCTTTATTCCGCTTGAACTTGCAACGAAATGTGTTGGGAAACATTTGAATAGTTATTTTAATTAACTTGAAATAATTGCAAAAATAAACTTTGGTAAGCATAGTCTGTAGGAGTTATATGAACCTGATAGTATGAGAAGATGCTGTGAATGTAAAAGAATATTTTATATTCTGAAACGGGGCTTACATAAGAAATTCGTGTGTTTTTATTGTGTAAATAAACAAAATCTGGGTAATTATTATTTATTTATGCCAACACACCTGCTGTTGGTATTTTTTAAACACACAAATCGTGTGTGGACAATGTTTGAGAGGTACAATTGGAACTGAAAAATGCAACGCTACAGCTGTCATTCTGGCAGTTGTCACAGTGGCTTAATGGTTAGAGCACCCGCCTGGTAATCGGAGGGTCTGTGGTTCAATGAAAGCTGTGGCATTGAATTTTTCAGTTCCAATTCTACCTCTCAAAAATTTGGGTAGTTATTATCCCTCTTTCATTCAAATAATCCCAGGAATATCTTTCGAAACGTTAACAGAGCACGAGCATCAGCACGTTCTGGTAACAGAATTACTAAAATTCAACCCTTAATGGGCTACTTATTTTATACTTTAAAACCCACCGATCCAATAAGAATCACGTTTTACAACCGGTAATTCGTATATGGCTCAACTGTTTACAACCGCAGTTGCTGGATTAAAGACGATACTTTTGACACCCACAAGTGAAATTACTAACCCTTGCAATGTTTGTCTAACTACACTTATACTTCTTAGCAATAAATCAATGTCTTTAGATGAATATCTTAAAAAATGCAGTATATAAAAGTTTTAAAATTATTTAAAATCATTATTTAATTTATTAATTAATCCATAGTTTTGCAAACTTTTGAAATGAAAAATCTTACCATTAGTCTTCCTATTCGTACCATAAGGTTAAAAAACATGTCAAATCCTACCAATATCATATATAATGAGAAAGTAAGAATTTCATGTTCACGGATGAATACTTTCAGAGAAAAGGTTAGCAAGCCTTGAGTACAGAAAAGTGAGATTAAAGCTGTACCTGTACTACTTACTAACCCCTTAAATCTGTTATACTCCAATCTGAAGTTTCAGGAGTAACGTCACATTCTCTGCTTCCCTTCTCATTTCGTACTCTCTGTCTAGCATTCTTGTATATGTCATCCTTTGACTGCAATGTCTGATGTCCAACAGATACAGTCTCTGGGATCCTATTCAATACAACACCGTCGTGGCTTTTGTTAGAACTTCCTGATTTTACAGCGTAGGAACTTCTGCACCCATTCTTTGTCTGCCAAGCACCTAACTCAGCTTTTATAATAGATGCTGCAGCATTAGGTAAAGAATGTTTGGGTCTGTATGGTGGTCCTGTCGCAAAGGATTTGTTACATTGATCTCACTGTTCCTCACCTAATGAGAATAGATAATGACTTGGACTCTCATCACCAAGGATATCGACGAATATCGGATCATGAAGGTTGGCCTGAAAAGCATTACCTATTTAAGGAAATAAGCGATCCATATATTTGAGAGGTAGAATCGGAGCTGAAAAACTCAATGCCACAGCTGGGATTTAAACCACACCAGCAGTAATTTTGTTGGCATAAATAAATAATAACTACGCCCATAAATATTTCTACATCACTTATAAACTCTGAACTTTTTACTTTCTCTACTGTAAGTAGGGAAAGTATTGTATTCCACCCAAAAATTCCATGTCGAGATTTCACTGGAAATACCAGGTGAGTCAGCTGCCCCTTATTCTCAAGTTTTATGCAATCCGTATTTTATTGACCAACATGAAAACATCGACCCCATTACTAGGTTCTACCCGCGTATTTAACATGGATATTAAACACTCGATAAAATTAGTACTAATATAGATGTTATCACATCGCCTTTTAATATATTTCTAATTAGACATCTGACGTTTGCACTTCTGCAAATGTTCACTGGAACCAGCGAATATTACATCTTAAACGGAATGTTCACCTTATACATTTCTAGGTAGCTCAGTTGGAACGAGCGCAAGACTTCGAAGAAATCTGTCTGCTGTGAAGGTGGTTCGTATCACCTGCTACTAATTTTTTTACCCTGCAATCCTCACAATTTAAAAATTATTATTCTCAAAACTGTTATTATATTCATTTTTATTGTTTTATTTATGCTTTATGGCATTGTTTGATGCTTCTTTATTGGTGAACTACAATTATGTAGCTGTTTAAACACACCTATATGTAGGTGCAATTGAAATAAGGACTATGTATACACATTTGAACACAGAAAGCAAGGAAATTACATTGTCAGAGTTTAACATGGAAGTTAAACTCAATTTTGGAGACAATGAATTATTGTGCTATTAAACATATTTTATAGTGATATGTTTTGCGGCGCTGGAATGACCCTTTTTCTATTCCTGGAACACGACTCCTCTAACGAAGCAAGTGCTCGAGCTGGTGACCTTCTTGGGTAATGCACGCCTGGACACGCTGATGGATGGAGCCCCTGACTGAGTGAAGCATGGCGGGTTGAACAGATCTACAAGCCACTGTAATACGCTGACGAAGGGTTTCTAGATTGCCCAACTCTTCTGCATAAATGCGTTCTTTTAAATAATCCCAGAGAAAGAAGTCAAGGGGTGTCAGATCAGGTGATATGGCAGGCCAGGAGACTGGTCCTTGTCTTCCTATCCAATGACCAGGATGTGCAGCATTCAAATGATTGCAGACGATCCTCGACCGATACGGAGGAGTATCGTTGTGTTGAAACCACATCGTCATTCGCTCCTGCAGTGGCACATTCCCTAATAATAAGGGGTGAGCTGCGGAGGAATTCCAGGTAGCATGTTCCTGTTAGATGCCCCTCGAAGAATAATGGTCCAACAAGGTGATTTCCCAAGATTCCACACCAGACATTTACACCCTACTACTCTTGGAATGCTGCCTCCCTTACCCAATGAGGATTATCACGCTCCTATAGCACATATTGTGACGATTTTCAGTTCCATTGTTGTGGAATCTTGATTCGTCAGAAAACAATATCCTGGATGCGAATTCCACATCACATGCTACTCGCTCCAGCAACCATTCACAAAAGGTTACTCGAGCTTCCAAATCTCTCCAGTGAGGTACTTGGTGTAGGTGCAAACGATAAGGCTGGAACTTATTAGTGTTCAATATTCGCACCACAGAAGGATGGGTGATGTTCGCCTACTGAGCAACTGCCCGTGTACTAGTATGCGGATTGTTCTGGGTGGCGTTGAAAACTGCTTCTTCATTAACACCCGATGTTGCTGGTGCGTGTCTATGAGGAGGCATTCTTGCAAGTGACGCTGTTAACACGCAGACGCCTTTCAACATTCCGGAAGGTGTTTGTTGGTTGTCGTCTGTTCGGATATTTTTCCCGATGTAGATGCTGAGCCGCTGGTGTATTTGTTCTTGCTTCTCCGTAGATCAAAAGCATATCTACGTACCCGTCTGTCGAATACAAAATGAAAGACTGGCACAAAATATCGTGCGACAGCATACGTTTGGGGAACGCATGGGTCGGCATTCACAACACAATACATCACTGCCCGTGCAGTGGGGCAGAACTCATTATATCTGTTCAATTACAAAATGCAGACAACCAAATACAATTTAAATTATAATGTTCTAAACCCTCAGGGACTTTATAATTAGATTATTGTGAATTCGGTTTATTAATTTGATGAACATAAAAAAATATATACAATGCTGAGACTCGAACCTGTGACATTGGGGGTTAGTGGCGGGTGCACGTCAGAATCCTATTCAGCTATTTCAAGACGTGCCTGAAAGCACGTACCGCGTGCAATATTAGGAGTTGTATGCCTGGCGCTATGCCATTGCCACCTCGGAAGTTTTCGGGCTTCGTTTAGCCTTTTAAGACAGTTTTAATCATTTACTGGGCGTTTTAATATTATTACTTAAATGGCAAAAGCTGTTATGCATATTAATTGAGATGCACGAGGCGTAGTTCACGCAAAAATTCAAATAAACTGTTGTTTAATAATATGTCCGCTTTGACTGTACGGGTCCACGATGGATGAGGCGTGTCTCTAAATTTTTCCTAATGTTTGGCAGCCAAACCCTGCTCTAAGTACAAGTATCCACCATTTTATTTTTAGCTGACGTTGTTAGTGTACTCATATGATAGGTCCATTTTTTCCGAGGTGTTTACTGAATTACGTTGCTATGTATACTCTAATAAAACGTTTGTAAAATCGGCCGGAATCCCGAATTCGCTGTCAGTAAACGAGTCGTATGTTTTTGAGGTGTACTTTAGTGAGGAGTGTGTTCTGTCCCTTAAGCCGCTTTTGCTCTCAATTTTGCGCATTCCTCTCTTTAAGAACGTCAAGCACTACATTTTAGTAAGCGCAAAACTGGGCTAAGGCGCACATGCCGTTATATGGGTGGCCTACCTTCCAAAAAAATAAGGCGCGGCTGACTCACTTGGTATATGTTTTGAGACACCCTGAATGCAAAAAAAAGCATTCTTAGAAAAAGATCCGTGTGTGTGTGTGTGTGTGTGTGTGTGTGTGTGTGTGTGTGTGTGTGTGTGTGTGTGTGTGTGTGTGTGTGTGTGTCTGTGGACAGCATAACTCAAAAATGAAAAGTCGGTTAAAACCCAAAGTTGGTATTTAAGCTTAATGTCTTTCAAGGATGCGACACGAAGATTTTGAGGAAAATAGCCCCAACCTAAACTACCCTATACATGGAAAATTTTTCGAAAATTTGGATTTTCTTGAAAATGGCTCAAACGATTTTGATTAAAATGTCATATGTTTGACATATTTTTATGGCAAATGAAATGTATACCCTGAATTGTCTGACTATAGCCCCTGTAGTCGTATTTACTCTGGACGACTTTTGCATAACTGGTAAACCGTTAGAGATAGACCAAATCATGCTCCACAAAACATGTAGATCTTGCTAAAATACACAAGTTATGTCTGAATAAATTTTCTTGTAAGGTGAACCATTTTGGAGATATTCCTTGTTATTTGGTGAGTTTCGGAAAAATTAGAATTTTCGTGAAATGGATTATCGTTGTTCATTTTTTTTATATGTTAAGTGTGTATAGACATCAGAATCTCAAAGCTTTAAAACATTTGACTATCGCACAAAGCCTACTGTATTCTAACATTCCCCTTGCACCTACAAGGAAATAAGCAATTAAGATAATTTGCTAAATTTATTGATATTTTAACCTTTAAGGAAAAAGTTCGTTTTAGTATCCGGACAGAGCACAAAAGGATACAAAGCTATCGTTTGTTCCTTCACCATATGATGTATTAAGTTACTTACCTTGAATTTTAGACGTTTTCAGAACACTAATGTATGAAGATGGTCACCCAACAAAATTAACACTGCTTCCTTGGACTCTGCGACTGAACACCAGAATGAAAACTAATTGTGTTTTAAATAGTGATAAGGTTGCTTGGTCTGTTGTATGTATTGTTGGGTGCTTTGTAAAGATTACCGACCGTAGTAACAATCGCTGAGCTGCCAGCTGTAGCATTCCATGATATGCTTCTTTACTCATACTCAAATACGAGTTTACACAATAACTTTGAACGGAGGTTGACATACGAAAAATCACATATTTCAAATTTTTGCATGAACAAAATTTTTGTAAGGTACGGGTGGTCAACATAAAGAAAGAGCTTTCTTTTCTGAACCGATTAATATAAAAAACTCTATTTCGGCCAAAAGTGTAGATACGATGTGTCACTCCTTCAACGACGAAATGCAAGAATTGCTCTGTATAAGGGGGAATAAAAAATGTTAATTTTTGTGTAAAAACACTTTTTTTTATTTTTTTAAAGGAAGGTACCTCATATATAGGTAATCTTAAAAAGCAAAATCTTATTGTATAAACAATTTTAACCAAATCTTTAGAGCCGTTTTTAAGATAACGGGAATATATGAATGTGTCTCTGTAGAAGTGAGAATAAAATATGTTATTTGTTATGTAAAATCGCATTTTTTTTTCAGGAATGACACCAAAACCTTATCTGAACACAAAATTTTATCAAAATCTATAGAACCGTTTTCGAGATATACATATGCAAGATTTCTCTGTATAAGAGGGAATACAAATATTATTTGTTCTGTAAGATCGCATTTTTTCAGGAAGGACACCTACATATATAGGTAAACTTAAAAAGCAAAACCTTATACGTATACAACATTTTAGCGAAATTTTTACAGCCACTTCTGAGATACCGGGAATATATGTACAAGAATTGCTCTGTGGAAGCGGGAATAAGAAATGTTTTTTTAAGTAAAATCGCGTTTTTTCAGGAACGACATATATAGATAAACTTAAAAAGCAAAACGCAATCTGAATACAAAACTTGATCCAGATCGTTAGAGCCTTTTTCAAGATGCGCGGAATATACATATATGTGCTCGTATATACAAGAATTGCTCATTTAAAGATAATAGATTTGGAATAAAATCGAGAGGAGATTCTGTATATCTCAGAGTTTTAACAGACACTACAATCGTACATTTTATTTCAATAAACACGGAAACTATGTGTGTGGCCATCATATAATGAACAAATGTTGCACTCAGCGTTGTGGTCCCATGGTGTAATGGTTAGCACTCTGGACTTTGAATCCAGCGATCCGAGTTCAAATCTTGGTGGGACCTTGTGAAACTTTACTTTGTTTCAAAGTGGTTTAAATTTCAGTAACAATGCTTCAAATGGCCTAAAACAAGACGCGCAGTCTGGTGGTGTAATGGTTATCACTCTGGGCTCTGAATAGACTTCCCACATATTAACTTAAAAAGTGTTAATTTTTCGAAATAACGAGTGAAGCAGTATCTGGCAGTCTGTCTATATTAAAATAGATTTGTGGTGTGACCTCTCTGTCCTTTTCTGCAACGCCGACATAGGGTAGCCTAGGTCGTTAAACCATGGGCAATGGTTCAGATCCCGCCAGCGTTTTCCTAGCCCTTATAACTTTCAGAATCTACTTTTTAAACTTTCAGGTAGTTAAAGTATCAAGTGACAAAATATGGTGTCTAAAGATAGATTTGCTTATTGAAAACAAGAATAATATGTATCGCTAGCTAAGTTGTACACCTCAACCACAGTAATTACGGATATCTCAAGGATTGTCTAGGTGAGTAAAAAGGTACCAGTGCTACCAACCTGTAACCTCTCAGGTAGGGACCGCTACAGGGTTAAGCCTGTCTGAACAATAAAACGGGAAGTGAATGTTTGCAAATAAGGGAATCTGAATTCTGGTAGAACAGAAACTACGAGAGTATTTCCTTGTCAACCTTGGGGAAACCACGAGAAGCCCACGGTCAGAGTGCCCGAAGTCAGGAATCGAAACCGAGACCACTCAAATCCAAGCCTCGCAGTAAACTAACAAAATTAGCAGGGTTAGTCGCTCTTAACTTATAAGACATCCTATAATTTTTGCCAATTTCTGTTGCTCAGTTATAAACTTTGATTGGCCAAACACTATAGTTTCACCGAGCAGGATCGCTCAGGGGTTAACGTTTGTGGCCCCCATTGGAGAGGTCGCAGGTTCAAATCCCTTGGGCAGACTAATCTGAGGGGGTTTCCCTGCTTTACCTCAATCACCAAGGTAAATAGACGATTGCATATTTAATACCACAAACCAAAGTTCCACCTTAAGTCAAAAACAATAGTAAAATTGACAAATAGACGCTAATAACGAATGCTGTGCCATCTATTCAAAGTAAATGAAAGCAGAATGGAGCGGATGCGTATAAACATTTTTAAAGTTTCAGTGTGTTCTTCTGTTTTACAACTAGAAAGAAGACAATTTGAAATGATCTGCTGTGCTTCCTTTCACAAATTAGATAAAGATATATGATAATTGTGTATAAGTCGACACTTAATCTCCGTTTACTTTTCTTTAATATAAAAAAGGAAAAGTACATAAATATTTGTGGAGTCCTCATTTATCATGTGGTCCCATGGTGTAATGGTTAGCACTCTGGACTCTGAATCCGGCGATCCGAGTTCGATTATCGGTGGGACCATGAAATTTTTGTTTCTTCTTCAAAATGCTCTAAACTTTAGCAGCGAGGTTCTTTATAGCCAAAATGACGATATGAGTTCCCTTGTGGTAGTTAGCATTCTGCATCCGGCGAAACAAGTTCAAGCTCACTACGGCCTTTAATACTTAAATTTATTGTTAGTTTTTTGGAAGTTATGAATGAAACAGCATCTGCCAGTCTGTGTATTTATTAAAATGGATTATTTGTTTTGTACGCTGTTGTTTACCGCAATTACAACATAGAGTAGCCTATGTCGTTAAGGCATGGACATTGGGTCAGATACCGCTAGGACCATCCTCCCTGACCATGAGCTATTTCCTAGTCTTCAAAACCGAAACATTTCATCGAGATACCTTAAACACAGAATCGAAAAGCCTCCTTCCCGTATTTCTTATCTCCAATAATAATTTGATGTGATGAATCATTAGTGCTCTGCTCCTGAAGTGCCGCATATAGTTATGCCAAAGGACCAGTCTGAGTCAAATTTATTAAAATAGATTATTTACTTTGTGAACTGTCTACCCATTTCAGCAAGAACGACATGGGGTATCCTAAGTCGTTAAACCATGTACGATGCTTCAGATCCCGCCAGCTTTTTCCTAGTCATCATAACTGAAAAATTTCATGGATATACCTTAAACACAGGACAGAAAAGCCTCTTTTCCACATTTCCTTCTCCCAGTTATGATTAAATTTAGTGTACCAAAGGTGCCGTATTTGGTGATGTCGATGGATGTGTTTGCGTCACTTTCAAGAACTTCTCCAATCTCGTTCTTCAGTTTACATAACTGCCACTGTTCCTGTGAATAACTAAATTAACTTTTTGATTTATTGTGCTTTTTACGGTATTTTTTTTCAAGTATTGCAAAAAGGAATTAGCTAAACACCAACTGTAGAACTGTAAGTTATTATTAGATCTCGAATGCTTGGGTTACGAGGCCAGCACAGTTCTTAGTACACAATAGTCTATTATCTCAGATTATGCGTAATGAGTCGTGAGGATAAATAGCATTAGTTTAGTTGACTGACAAATTTACTGGAAGCTAATAATGATCGATTTTCCGACTTTGAGGTAGAAGAATTAAGCTGTTTCAAAATTGTATCACTTGAAATTAGAACTATTGAACTGCATATATCTGGTAACATCTGACAAATTCAAACTTCACGGTTTAAGAATGTTTTCGTAATAATAATGCTAATCGTATATTATGAGTTTCAGAAACTATTCAGTTGAATGCTTCTTGACGCTGACCGCTAAAGCCACTAAATCCAAGCAGTAGACACTTATGCAAGACACGAAAGGCAAGACGGGAAAGACGCGAATTTTAGCAATACACGCTCTTTTAATAACTGGAGTATCACCTACTTGTCGCTCCCTACCAACGTTCCTACTTAGATGCATGCTCCTGTCCTGAAGCTGGTAATTCGCATCTGAAACTCAATATTTTTTCTGACTTTGCTCAATCCTAAGAATTTTATGTTCATACTAATTTTCAGAATTATATCTGAGTGCTTAGTTATGTCTCCGATGGCTGAACACATTGATCTCCGGGAACACCTCGAGCTAATGGTTTTCTTCAATAAATTAGCATAACTAATTCCATTAACCGACTTTCTGAATTGCATCCCTAATGACCCCCATCCTCTGACAAAATCTTAAATTGTTTAGGTAATGCTTACAGCTCAGCCATATTACTCTATGAATTTATTTTAGCACACTTTGATTTCTTTATAAAATTGCATGTCCTAATAGTCAGTGATTCCGGCATTAATAGTAAGAGCGGGCAATAAATAGTATTATAAATTTGAATAATTCTTTTGCTTCTACTTTTGAAGTGAACAAAGAAACTCAAAATGATGCGTCATCGTAGGCCGAACTCTCACAAGCAACTTGGGACACAGTTATTCAGAAAAATGCTGCACCAACCACAATTAAAATGTACGTGATACTAATATCTCCAAAAATATGTACCTACTGTAAAACTATTTTCTTTCAGTTTTGTGTTACTACGTACTTCGATGTTTCTCCTTGTAATACCCAGCAGCAAAATTACGGCTTTTCAAACACTATCCGATTTGGTGTTCATAATTTCTTTTTATAATACATATTTCTTAATTTACCAGCAGAAGTGCAGCTACACAGGCATCATTATGTTACATGCAGGTATTCTTGTATCTATGTCTGTCTGTCTGTCTCTCTCTCTTTCTGCTTCTTCTATAAACGCTTTCTCTCACACCTTTTCATTCGCTTACTTTTCTTGTCTCAGTTTCTCCCTGTGCTACTTTCTGCCGTTATAGCAATTAACTACCGTTCTTACTGCATACGGCACCACAGGCGGCGGACAGTGGTGGCACGGAATGTTATTTGGGAAAGACATTTTTGGGGGAGAATCGTTCCAGACGTAAGTTTAAGGTACCTCTTCGGCGTTTACCAGTTAGAGCACTGAGAAAATCTTAGAAAAGGCCTCAGACAAGGAGGAAGGTGTTGACGGTATTTGAAGCACATGTTATCGCAAAGCCAGCTCACGCAGTTCCTTTTTAGTTTCTCTACTACGTTTAGTAGACGAAGTATTGTATTCTATCCAAAAATTCGATGTCGAGATTTCACCAGAAATATATGTTTTGAGGCCCTCTGAATTATATAAAAAAAAAAATTAAAAAAAGGTCCTAGTGTGTCTGTGTGTCTGTCAGTCTGTGGACAACATAAATCAAACACCAATAGTCGGTTAAAAGCCAAAGTTGGTATTTAAGCTCAATGTCTTTCAAAGACTCGGTACGAAGATTTTGAAGAAAATTGCTCTACCCTAAACTACTCTTTGCATGGCAAATTTTCCGATATTGTTAATTTTCTTGAAAATAGCTATAACGATTTTGATTATAATGCCATATATTTGAGATATTTTTATGGCAAATGAAATGTATCTATTGAATTTTCTTGCTATAGTCCATGAAGTCCTATTTACTCTGATGACTTTTGCGTAACAGGTAAACCGTAAGAGATAGACCAAATCTTACTGTACAAAAATGTAGATCTTGCTAAAGCACACAATTTATGTCCGAATAACTTTTTTTTGTAGAGTGAGCCATTTCGAGGATATTCCTCGTTATTTGTGTCGGTTTTTGAGAACATACTTCTGTCAAATGGAACATCGTTATTCATTTTTTATATGTTAACCGTGCAAAGAGAATGGAATTTGAAAGCTTTAAACGACTTGACTATCGCTCAAAGCCTTCTGTATTCCCATATTCTCGTTGCACGTGCAAGAAAACGAGCAATAAGCTAATTTCTGAAAATGTTTATCTCAATTAACACAAAGAAGATATAGGAATAAGAGTTTGCAAGAAAGGTTAGTACAAGGATAGAGAAAGTCATATGAGTGCAACACATCAGATTTTTTAAATTGCCATTGCCTTAGTATCTCTGTATGTGGTGAATTTCTTTTTATGACAGTTGTCCTTAATTGTAACTGACTTAGTATTTTCCAGTTTCTTCCCCTAATATTCGCTTCTTATTTTACGAAATCCTGCACCGTTCTATTCTACACATGTTCTATGGATTCCAATTGATGGCTGTTTCAACATATGATTTGTTGTCAATTAACCCTTGAATCTTTTACAGCAACCACCATGCAGACCTTAACAGCTGTAAAATGAGGCATTCATTGAAAAGTGCAGGTTTCAGGTTTTGTATATGAAAATACATGAACTATACTGCCTTGTATGCAAACTATAATTTATGAAGCCTACAAATGCACAGAGTAGGTATATAGGAGATGATAGGGAACAGCCCACATCGAAAAAAGTCCGATATTGCAGCAGGAGTTGGGATTGGACAAAACTAGAAGAAATTATCCTATGAACATATGTCCGAAAATGAATAGGTGTTGAGGTATGAGTCATTGTACAAAAATGTACAACGTATGCACATTTTCGATGGGTTTGGCATACACCAATGTCCCCTTAGCCAGAAATCCAAAAGATGGAGGTCCGGCGAACGGGCAGGCCACGTTACTGGAACTCCTCGACCAATCCATTGTCCATTGGTTTAAGTATAGTCTTACGATGCGTAGAAAGTGGGTTAGTGCCACGTCGTGCATAAACCGTACAAGTCGTCTTTCTACAAGCGCAACGTCCTGCAAAAGCACGGGTAACTCATAGCGCAGGAATCGACGACACACAGCACCTGTATACTGTTCGGTAAAATGATGATCCTAGGAGTCTGTCATATACAATCCATGCCCACACATTTAGACTAAAGCGATCCTGATGCCTCGATTCCATGACTACTATATGATTTGCATCTGCCTATACATGTATGTTGTGGTGATTTACTGTAACAGTTTTGATGAATTCCGCCTCTTCCGCAATAAAATGCAGGCTGTAAATTGCGGATCTTCCGCACTCTGGCGTAGAAGCCACTGACAGAATTGTGATCTGACATGGTCGCCGGGTGGCCTAAGAGCCTGCACACATTGAGCATGGCAATGATACAGCAACTGTTCATGCAGAACAAACCACGGTAGAGCACGGTTGATCCCTTCGGCAGCTGCAGTTCTTCACACACTTATGTACCTGAGGATCACGTTCTACCTGTTATAACACCCGTGCCTCCATTTCCGGCGTGCAAACGGTACGAGATCTACCGTGATCCGTTTTCCTGGCTGCAAATGGCCCCGTTTCTGGAAGTGGAAGTGTCAGGATCGCCTTAGTCTCAATATGTGGGTGGCAATTCCTAGGACCATTCAGTTTACAGAACAGATTAACAGGTGCTGTGTATCAGCAATGAGTTTCCCGTGCATTTGTAAGGCGTTGTGCTTATAGAAAGACGACGCATGTGACGAAAGACGACGTGGCACCAACTCATCGTGCGACAATACCTAAACGAAGCATTTAATGGACGATGCATTGGTCGGGGAAGTCCAGTAACATGGCCTCTCCGTTTGCTGGACTTTGGTCTATTGGACTTCTGGCTATAGGAACATTTAAAGACCTTGGTGTACGCCAAACCCATCGAAAATGCACATTTTTGTAAAATGAATCATACCTCAGTACGTATTTGTTTCCGGACATATGTTTACAGGATCATTTTTTTTTTTTTTTTTTTTTTTTCTATTTGTGACCAATCCCAACTAATGTTGCAACATCGGATACTTTTTTAAATATCCTGTATATACATATTTCTGATTGCTATTCTTCCACCCTAGTCATGTGTACTTACCGAGCGGCATGGTTCAGGCGGTAGCATCTGTGGCTCGCATTCGGAAGGTTGTCAGTTCGACTTCTGTAGTCAACCTTCCTGACCCATCGGTATTTTCGGGTGTTTCGGAGGTCACTAGGTAAATGCTGGAAACAACAGTTACCCATATATCCCCTTGAATTTGCTGTCCCTCCGTTTATCCTCATTTTTCATTTCACTTCACGTTTCATCCTAGTTGGCTGTTTCAGGCTGGCAAGTGTCGGTTGGAGTCTGAACGAGCATGGCAGGGAATAGGATCTCTGTAAACCTACGTCCTCCGGGTTAGGGGCGGTCTCCGAGTATCGTCCCCCAGGGGATGTGTAAGCCCGCTACGGGTAGCGGAGTCGGTTTTATGAGCTGCCATAGGGGAGCCTAAAATTGAAACTCTGAGGAACACTGCCCTCTGCTGTCGTGTCTCCTTATCTGGTCACCTTTTGTATCCTCTGACCTCACCCTACCTTCCGAGAACGTCAGGACATAGGCACAAAATATCTTCAATAGGACGAGGTGCCAAGTTACTGCCCCGAACCTTGACATAGGGAGCTCATACTGTACCTCGGCGCAATAAGTGCTAAGAAGCTTAAATAAGCAAGCAAATACATAGGTGATACAAGTTGCAAATGGGCACTAATATAGACACTATCAGCCTGTGATAGGTAACAATCATTTACCACTTAAAACACACTTGGACATGACAGAATAGGAGAAAAACACGAGAAATAGCCATATCCCATATTATATTTATTAAATGTTACTATTCACTTAATGAAGCGTAAACTGTAAACATTGTCCAGTAAAATGTTATGTCCAGGCTAGTTGATATCTAACCACCTGACGTTTCGCCCGCCATTCCGATGGGCATGCTCAGAGGGATAGTGGCTGTTAGTTGCTGAAGTGCAAGCTTAGGCTTTCACGGGGTAGGTTGGGTAGGGGCGGTACAGTCGAGTTTCTTTACAAACAGGTTACTGTAGCGGTATGTCACCCTCCCCTTCCCTACCACCTCTACTGTCAACAAATATGAAGTAGAAACGGCTACAGTAAAGTAGCTCTCAGCCTAACGTCGTTTGCAACCGCCACCGAAGCCTACTCATGAGTATGATGAGAACTGCCTGCTTAAATCACGCTGAACGTTATTTAAATGTTACAATTTACAAAATTTCTGTAAACCTACAGGATGTAAGAATTTTCCTTCAAGTAGGGAACAAAAAAGGACCATGTTCAAGAATTTATCACAGTTATTCTTAGCAAACTAGTAACATTTCTAAACATTTTTAAAAATTTAAATTGCATAGGACAAAAGACCTGTTCAAGGTATGTGTTTCCTTAGATATTTCTATCGCGTATCTTGTTTACCTTTTCTGACTAATTCTGTTTAATGTTATATCATTATCGTTTGCTCTGCTCTGCACTCACAGAACGCCACGTGAGTCACTTGTTTCGTTGTGATTTTAAAAACAGTAGTGACATAAACGCATACTATATTTTTTATTTACTCAATCTTTTGGGATTAATTTCATATATTTCATTAATTTTACTCGATTAGACGTTCGGCCAGTTGATATTTCTTCTAAATATTATGATGCACAGCTGATCATATAGGTTTAACAATGCAACGCGTTGTTGGGCACATGTGTTTGTTCCACCCTGCAGTTGCAGAAAGACTTTTGGAGTCATCTAAATATTCAACAAAAGTAGTATACATGTCAGCAAACTTAACGTGATAAGTTAACTACAATATGCATATTAATTGGAAGTTTTACTCGGAAATGAGCGACCTCCAAAATCGTACCCGTATCGGGGAAAAAAAAAAAAAAAACAAAAAAACAAAAAAAACAAAAAAAAACTGGCTGAAGCCATAAGCACATCATTTAGAAAAGAGGCATTTAATCTGAGAGCTTAAAATATACTCCCAAGAGGGAATAATAATAGTAAATTATCGCAGATAATTACACTTGTGCATAGAAAGTTGTCCATTCCCTTTTATCGCATGTGCTCTTCCCTCCATATTTTCAGGTAATCAACCTTCGACTTCACCCTGTTGGTCAGTACCCTAAGTGGCTGGCTTGGGAAAAAAACACTCCAGAGAGGCAAAAACGAACCAATGAACGAGTTTATAATGGATGTGAAATATAGGGGTGATTTGGATACCATCTCCACCATGAGACTGAACGCACACATGAAAGGTGGTAAGGAAATGGAATGAAGGGAAATGAGGAAAAGGAAATCGTGGTATGAAAGCAAGTACCCCAGTATTCCCTAAGTGACAAGGGAAAACCACGGAAAACCAAAGTCAGGGTAAGATCTCTCAATTGCGAGTAGCTGATGTTACGAGGGCACCACCTCACTTGCTCACTGAAATATAACTCGGCCTTGTTGGGAAAGCGGTGAAGAAGTATTTGCATGCACAAAGATTCCCAAAAACTATCGTTTCCTGTGGTCTTTTGAGGAGTGTTGTTCACTTCAACTATCGCAGTGTGTGGTAGTTTGATAACCAGATTTAGGAAATTCTTGCCCTAAAAGCAGTTGAAATAAGCATGTAAGTAAGCCCTTAAAATGTGCTAAATATGCACTAAAACATTCACTAAAATGTCAAAATTAGACATTGTGCCAATGCAAACTTACTATATTATTACTGAGAAGTAGGTGCTTTTTCCTCCACATCCAAAATAAGGGCTGAATTACAATTTACCATCATTGTGTGAGGGATACTTCCATGGAAAATCTCCTGTTGTCCCTTAAGATGCTTTGGTATCTTGAAAAAGTCGTTTTCACATCACACGATGATATCGGCAAATACTTAAAAGCTGATATTTGTTCCACAGAAAGAGGTAAATGTTCAGTTCACCTTCGAGATTTTTTTAAAGAACAGAATTAATTTTGTCTTTAACTTTCTGCCCTACACCACCTGCAATGGACTTTAAATCAGATATGGCAGTATCAAATACATCTAACGACTTACTTATGGGAAGAACTGCTGTTTCTAGTGGTTTAATCGCTGCAGGAAGACAGGAAGAGTAGAAAAATGTGCTAATATGAAGGAGAGGTTTCCTTTGAGTTCATCTGAGAGAAAATTTTGTGCTGGTTCAATTGCACAGCATCACCTGCCTCTAACGAATCAGTAACTTGTCGAACAGACTCTAACTGTTTAGCATAATACAATGTAGCTGTAATACAACTACCCCAATGCGTCAACTGGTGCAGGTGGTAATGGAGTATTAGGTGCTCTTATTTTGAACTGCTTACAGATTTCAGATTTTTTTTCCCCTTTGTATTAGAGACTAGCTTTTCTTCTTTAGGAAAGCATAGTCTAATCGTTTCTGCAATTCGATGCAAACATGAGACAGGCTAAGTGAATGCAATTAGGAAAAAAAAAAAAAAAAAAAAAAAAAAAAAATTAACCATATGATTTACTGAAACAGTTGAAAACAAAAGTAGGTGGTCATATTTAACACGACTAGGCCATGCTAATTGCATTGAATCAATCACCAATTGAGTCAGTGGTGCACTGTTAATATGGTCTGACAGTAATTTAAGAGGTATAGTACACTCGGTTTGTGTTGATTTAAAGTACCCATTGCAACATTTCCAATGAAGCGCCCTTCTACATTAGTAGCCTCATCTACTGACACCCAAAGAAACTTATTTGTTAACTGACCTTGCAATTTAGACATTACATTACTGTAACAATGAGTGACGTACGTTTTACGTAGAGTCCTTTGATCAGGGACGTGTTGCTTGGTATATTTATCTAAAAAGCTCCACAGAACTGGATTGTTTATTTTCCACAACGGAATGTCAGATGCTAGAAATACTTCACAAGATCATATGCAAATTGAGAAAGTTTGTTTCCCATACGCTCCACTTCTGTCACGCTTTTTTCGCTAGGAGTTCCTTATGTAACGCAGTATTAATACGCTGGACAATTTGAAACCATTTTTCACTCCCAATAATGTTTTTACACGCCTTTCAAAAGTTGTGGAACACATAGATAATATATCAGAATATCAATAACAATATAAAAACATGCAAATGCATCAGGTTCCTAACCCTGTTGATAACACAGCAACAAGGGGGGAAAAGAGGGAAGGTTGATGCCTTTGCTTTTACTGAAAACGATCTAGTGATACCCAAAGCGTGTCATATATTCATGCTGGCGAGGAAAAATTATATTATATAGGTGCTTAAAGCTGCTAATAGAAATCAAATGGTAACAGTAAATATGGACAATAATGGATTGATATGTTTGCGTATAGTGGTTTATGATTTACTCGTATGTGGCAGGTACAATTTGTGAGAATATAGATCTCTGCAATTAAACAAATTACTTCTTTCTTATAATTGACTAATCATGTTTAGTAACTAGAGATAAACGTATTTACGAGATGTTAACATGAATATATGAGTACATTTTATGGCATTAAAATTGTGTCCTATTTTTGTCTATATTTCTGTTGTATTGCTAAGCATTAGGTTGGTAAGGGTTAATTAACCAAATATAGTTTGAATAAGATGGAAAATGTGCTACCTTACTTATTTATTTTCGCTTTTACGCATCAACAAGCATCAACAGTAAGAAAGAAGTTCTTTTACATTTTTCTTATAAAGTTCTGCATTGCTACTTATTGAATGCTTTAATTTGCATCCCCTCAAATTCTTTTCACACATACACATTATACATTTGGCTAACCTGGGGCTCATAAAGCTTTCCGCTTAGATTTTAACCCTTTCAAAGGCGTGTCCCTCACTAACCTATACGGTAGGGCTACCAATCATGATAGAGGTAATAACAAACTAATGCACTAACATTACCTCTTTCTCTTCTGATCAATACGATTGAAAGCGTAAACATGTATTTCGTTTCTACGCCATTTTGCACCCTTTGTTTTGGTTATTGGTGAAGTTTATTTAACAAAAGGAGTGGCACATCTTCGCACCGTGGCCTAAAGCAACCAAATAAATGGCCAAGGCTTCGTATAACGATAAATAATGTGACGTAGACTTGAGGTGCAGTAGGATTTTCTTTAGCATAGTTTGTACGTTACGAAATTTGTGAGTGTCATGAGACACTTGGAGACGATGTTAGGTTATTGCTGCTGTCGAACGTCAAAATCAAACGGATGTTAAGAAACGATAGTGTAGCATGAAAATACCAGTAAGTATTAAGTTGTAATGTTACCTTTCGGCAGTACAGGAATATTTCAGGAGAAGTAAAGCACACTGCCATCAGTGGCTAGAACTATATTGGAAAAACAGAACAAATCATGATAGTAGAGAAAGGGGTTAAGTTGTCAGCAGCAACATGAAGTGCTGCGTTCCATTATGAGTCATATTTTGTACACTCTGTTATCCGAGGTTAGTTTTTAAAGACGAACGGTGGGAAAACAGAGGTTATTTTGATACTCGTATTTATTGCAGATCTATGTCGCTATTGGTGTTATAATACATTCAATACATGCGTCATATTTACGTAACTAATGTTTCCAATAGCATCTTATGTGTGATTCCTTTACACTTAATATTATATTAATTTGTGACTAAAACATAGGGCTTAGAAGAGTAAAATATTAACTTTGTCATCTTTAGAGGACTTTTTTTCCAAATAGCAATTTCAGTGGTATATTTATAAGGTGAGGGAATAATAATATATACCCTCTTTTGATACCGAAGTTTATTTTGTAGCTCTTCCCAGAAAGGACTCGATACCACATCCTTCCTTTATCTTCTAGTTTCTCATTCTCTACTCATTTTTCTGTTTTTATGACTCGTAATATCAACTCTTTTTACATTCAGAAAGCAACGCGCAAGCTTTTTATGGCTTTAATAAGCATTTTATGTCCCATATAAAGGATTTAATAAGCAAAAAACTGTTATGTGACTTCATGACCTCTTTATTACCCAGTATCTCTAGAGGTATACATTAAATCCAAATTTACATACAAAGGGTTTACCTATAGGAATAGGGTTCTGTGATGGTAAACTGTAATGCAGTAACTCGAAACTAGCTTCTTGTTGTCGAATGTGAACATATGAGGTCAAGTACCCAAATAAGAGATACCTTTTTAAATTCGACTATTAGATCTACCTGCATAAGAATGTTTATGCCTGGATGGTGTTTTGCATTTCTAAAATCATATATTTTAGATCTTTTTACCATGACTGACTGATAATTATCTTATATTTACTCATATTCCTTTGAAGTGAAAGTAATCCAAATGAGAGACACTATCTTCAACCTTCCTACTTTTATTCATTAACATAAAAACTGCCCTAGTAGATGATGAATGCATAAGGAAAGGGCAAATACATTATTGAAAAGGATTTTAGAACTAATCAGTCATACTCACTCTAAACAATGATGACTCAACAAGTGTTCTCAGATCACAAAAGCAATATGAAGGTCTCTTCTTCATTATATCAAGTTTTTTACGTGCCCTTCGATGACATGTCACTCTTCGAGCCCACTGTTTACTTCACATGTAGCCAGAATATAATCCAGTGCCGGATAAACATTCAGCATTTACGTCATCACTGCATCAATTACTCTCTCGTATTTGAGACCACGTGCTGTCTCTTATTGGGATCCAGGATGCACTAAAATTTCGCGGTCACTTGTATTCATTACATTCCTTTTAATATGTGGTTCATAGAAGCATTACCAACAAAAGAGTAAAGGGCACTTTGTTCTTTGATAAGCCGATTTCGAAAAAATAAATGGTTCTTGTTCCAAATTGGATGCGTAATTCCACAAGAATGTACGAAGTAACAGTTTGTTACCTGTAAGATGCGTAAAGTAACTTATTTCTGATATAGCTTCGGTAGTAATTATGAGACATCATACAGGGTTTCGAAATAATAAATCACTTAAAAGACGTGAAGGAATACTCCAAACGGCTTTTTGAGACGCGAGGCATGTTGACAACGTTGCGTTGAGGTTAATCAGGGAATTGACCTGATTTCCGTATGTAAACAGGTCGAGCACTTTCACTCTTCCCTTAAGTTTTGGCCGGTAACGGATGTGATTGGCCTACGTTCGTACAGGAAACATAGAAGGACACGTTCACGAGAGGCATGGTAGCAGTAGTGACCCTATTTGTTTATGTACTGAACCAGTGGGACACAGTCTGTAGTGCGTGCAGCTTGTTTTCGATAAAACGATCTCCGTAGGAAATGGTCAGAAACAAAAACGTAAGATACAAAATGTGCTTCAAGTACCGAGATCTACCACTGGTTTAAATTAATGTGACCACTTCCCTTCCACCCGGTATAAATCCTCTGGATTTTTTCTTCTGGGGAGACGTGAAAAGCAGGATCTGCAAAACAGCAACTACTGTCCACGAATCTTGGAGAGAATGCATTTCCTGGCTGCGGAAGAAATACACAACAATGAGGGTGTTTTTGTCAGAGTGCGACGTAATTGGTTAAAAATGTGTGTCTTGCAGGTGCGCAAATGATGGACATCTTGAACAATACCTGTGAAATGGGTGAACCATTTGGTTCATTGCTTATTCTTTTGCTGTCACCCTAAAAATATCATTTGGTACATTTTGTAAGAGCCTACAAATGTACCTTTGTGCTCGTAAGTCAGAGAGATGGTTTGGGTTAATAAATTATACCAGTGTCAGCTACGAAACGATTTAAGTTTGATGTTGAAGGAAATGATAAACAATATCCTTAGATTGTGAGTTTGGGTTACAGTATGCGTTACTGGAGAATTCAGATGTACTTATTTATTACGACGTAGCAGACACGGCATGCTATGTCTTTATGTTTACACTCACGAGCCGCGCGGCCCCTTGGCACGTGTTTGTGTATGTACTGACCTAGTGAAAGTGAAACCTGCAGTGTTGCTACCTTGTTTTCGCTAAAACTAAGATATCTCCGTAGGAAATGGCCAGAGACAAAAACATAAGATACAAAATGTGTTCCCAATACCGAGATCTGTCACTAATTTAAATTAATGTAATGACCTTCCATCTGCCCTGTATTACCAACAAGTAATGTAATTCTACTCAGAACTCACCTTCGTAGAGGTTCACGACTTCAAAGAATATGGCAATAAAATTTCCAACACGTGCAACAAAGTTTTCTCCTTCTCAGCTTGCAACTACTTGTGTTACTGGCATCAAACAAAGAAAGACTACTTTCCAAACAAAGGCATTATATTACAACTGTTTCCACCAGATAGCAACACGTCTTCGGCGGGATACACCGATGCCTCTTATTAGGAAACTGTCTCTTATTTGAATACGTTACCCTATCATGGATACCTGTACGTCAATAAGTGGAAAATTGAAATGAACTTCCTGATACTTGAAGCTACGGGTATTTGAATCGTGTAGTCATTAATTTGTGATATTTATGGAGCTTTATGAATAGCTTTCTAGGATCTTTTATGGCCAGCAACCATCTGTAAATTTTCTCTGAGTTCAGCTTTCCAAAGACCAAACTAGAACAATTTTGTTTGCAGTTTGCTATGGTGTTTGCGTTTTTTCAAATTGTTTCTCACACCATCCTGCTATCATTGTTAATCTAACCGTATATCTGCGGTATTAGAAGAGAATAATAGAGATTAAGGTAGAAGTAGCTGTACACACACACACACACACACACACACACACACACACACACACAGGCGGCGCCGTGGCCGAGCGGTTAGCGCGCTCGCCTACCACCTAGGCGGCCCGGGTTCGATCCCAGGGACCCGCATGTGGTATTCGTGGTGGACGAAGCGGCGTCAGGGCGGGTTTTCTCCGGGTACTCCGGTTTCCCCCGCCATCTCATTCCACCGGTGCTCCATCTTCATGTATCATCAGTGTCACCGCCTGCGGTGCCGTAGTAGTAAAAGCGGGCGTTAAACACTACAACAACAACAACACACACACACACATACACACACACACACACACACACACACACACACACACACACACACACACACACACACACAAATTAAGTGCCCAGGAATCAGAATTATTATTACCAGGACGAAAGTAGGAATATATGAAAGAAAGCACTTATCATTATGCACTTTCATTTTCAGGCAGTTATTATTATTATTATTATTATTATTATTATTATTATTATTATTATTATTATTATTATTATTATTATTATTATTATTATTATTATTATTATTATTATTATTATTATTATTATTATTACTATTACTATTACTATTACTATTACTATTACTATTACTATTACTATTATTATTATTATTATTATTATTATTATTATTATTATTATTATTATTATTATTATTATTATTATTATTATTATTATTATTATTATTATTATTATTATTATTATTATTATTATTATTATTATTATTATTATTATTATTATTATTATTATTATTATTATTATTATTATTATTATTATTATTATTATTATTATTATTATTATTATTATTATTATTATTATTATTATTATTAAATAGGAAAACATGATGAATTTGTTAACCATTTATTAACCTCAATTCACAGCAGAAAATACACAGCTGTAATACGAAATTTTAAGTAAATAGCTACTCATAAATTCGACACGACTTTAAGCCTGCACAGCAACACACAAACGGCTGATTCGTTATCGGATCATTGACAAAGCAAGCTTCATTTTTTCATCGATGGATTTGAGTCTCTCTTTTTCTCTCTCTTTGATGGTTTAATTTTAGTCAATGTCGAGAAGCCCAGTACACACAAATATATATTTGAAAATGGTAATAAAACATTAATTGCCATCTGGAAGATTTCCACTTTCTGTCCGCTTTTCATTCTGCCAGTTCCTCTTGTAAGCCTAACTTATTCTCATGATGCTTCGAATCTATAAACAGACCTTGAATCAGGTCAAAATCTTCCACACTCTTCAAAATGTTTTTTGAAACTCTGCTGAAACAGCAGATCCTAAATGTACTTTAATTAAGTTTTTCATCACCTTGTTATGTCAAGGGGACATACAGATAGGAACATCTCACACGGTGCATTTTCAATTGTCTTTATCCTCAAATTTAACTTATGAGTATATCTTTGAATTTTGTCCACACTAGCTATATTTTCGTTTCGTATTGTATTCCACCCAAAAATTCCATGTCGAGATTTCACCGGAAATATATGTTTTGAGAGCCTCTGAGTCCAAAAAATAGCATTTTTAGAAAAACGTCCGTGTGTGGGTCTGTGGACAGCATAACTCAGAAACGAAAAGTAGGCTAAAAATCAAAGTTGGTATTTAAGTTTAATGTCCTTCAAGGACGCGACACGAGGATTTTGAAGAAAATAGCCCCACCCTAAACTACCCTTTACTTGGAACAGTTTTGAAAATGTTGATTTTCTTGAAAATGGCTCTAACAATTTTGATTAAAATATGATATGTTTCAGATATTTTGATTACAAATGAAATGCATATCTTGCGTTTTCTGTCTATAGCCCCTGTAGTCGTATTTACTATGGACGACTTTTGCATAACTCGTAAACCGTTAGAGATAGACCAAAAAATGTACTGTACAAAAAATGTAGATCTTGCTAAAATACACAATGTATGTCTGAACAAATTTTCTTGTAGAGTGAACCACTTCGGAGATATTCCTTGTTATGTGTGTGAGTTTCGGAAAACTTAAAACTTTCGTGAAATAGAACATCGTTGTTCATTTTTTATATGTTAAGTGTGCAAAGAGAACGGAATCTCAAAGCTTTAAAAGATTTGACTATCGCACAAAGCTTACTGTATTCTAATATTCCCTTTTCATTTACAAGGAACTAAGCAATAAGATAATTTGCAGGAACGTTTATCTTAACTAGCAAGACGATATAGGAATAAGAGTTTGTAAGAATGGTTAGTACAAGAGGAGAGAAAGTCATGTGAGTGCAACACATGAGATTTTTTTGGTTCAGTTCATTCAGGTGTACAGAAGATATGATTAAGTAGATACCCGTTCACCATCTGTAAATAAATCCGCCCTTCAATGGTAGAATATGCAAGTACCCTCTTTTTAAGTTGACATTTGTATGTAGCAGTCGTGCAGTATGCTCTGATCCCATTTCTTGACATAAAACGTTAAAGAGCCCTCTTTTAGGGACGCAATTTCAAGCTACTTATACTGCTTCCTCCATCACAATTTTGAGAGCAGATGACAAGACTTAGCAACAATGGCTTCTCGCCAAACGAGACAACGGTCGGTGCGTAAGTTAGGATATGCTTCGTGTGCATTACCCACGACACCTTTAACTCTGCCCATCGTAGAAGTCTGTTTGTAGAATAACGAACGCAATCCTGTTGTGTTAATTCATTAAGAATCACGTACACATTATTTGTACGAAATATTTCTGCACCAGTTGCTCGCTCGGGTAGTTCTTTGCTAAAAAGGAAAAAGAAATTAGTTGCAATAACATTCCTATCAGCATAACCTATGTAGGAAAGGAAATGTACGTGACCGCCAATATCGATTGACACTCGACCTGAAGTAAGAATGCTCCATTTATCTTTATTTTCTCTCCATAATGTCACTAACTCGGTGGCTGATTGTGTCAACAGAGAGAGGAATTTTTGAAATTTCAGTGGCAACTTCTAATACAGGACTATTCTACTATTCCTTTACACGCGGGTATTAATATTGTTTCTGCTACTGTGTAGTTTATGGCCTTTACAATAAGCTCGGCTATCTTACAGATTCCTGTACTTATTGCGAACCTCGTACCGATGTTGTCATAAATATCACTATATTTTATTGTGTTCCAATAACCGATGGAAGTAATTCAAACTTTTGCTTAAAAGAAAGGAATGTTTTCTTGACAAACGCTTCAAGTTACTGGGAACCACAGCAGCATTACTGAGTACCTCAGACGACACACTCGGGACTAACTGGGCATATTTTGTCACCACACAAACAGAAAACCGTAAGATAAATGATTACCACTTACCCATTATCTTAATTTAACATTTAAAACCTTTTTAACTTCCACCAGGATGCAGGAACTGCTGCATCCTAAAAGATAGTTGTCGAAGAGAAAAACATTGCTTCTTAAACTATGCTTCTTGTTCATATTTACCTGATTACCCTCCCTTATGTAGGACTTACACCCTCTAGGACTTACAAGTCATTGGCTAGGGTCAGACGCCGGTCGGGGAGCACAGCAAACTATGGACCGGACAGAGTGAAGACCTGGAAGCGGGTGGTCAGCCCAGCACCAGGAATGAGACTGAGGAAGAGGATGATATAAAATGCAGGTGAAATCGATGACTGGAAAGGTGATGATGGAGCAATTGGTGGCGGTGGAAACCGGAGCAAACTACTTTGTCCAGCACGAATACCAAATTCAGGTCCCTGGAATCAAACCCGGGCCACCTAGGTGGTAGGTGAACGGTCTAACTGCTCGGCCACGCCACCGTCCCTTCTTAAACTCTCATGATACTAAACAAAAACAAGCCACCCTACATTACTTATCCTGTAAATTCCTATCTGTGGTTAAATCCCGTTGAGGTTGGGTACACAGCAAAAATCATCAGACCCTGAAGATGGCCATGGAGTCAACAATGGCCGAAAGCTCGACCTTTATAAATCTGACACGGCTGATCATCCGTGAAGCCTTGATCCATAACGTTCGCCGTGAAAGCTTCAAATCCTACATTACATAAAAAAATCATCAGGTTGAACCTCAGCGTGCCAGCAGTACAGACAGATTACCACTATATTGCCGGTGAACTATTTTCTATTTCTTTTCTTTGAGAGGGGGAGGGGATAGACGGATTCACTACTTGCCCTAACCACTCCGAAAAAAGAGCTTATCCATATCAAAATAATCTGATGAGTTGTATTCATAAGACGTTCCCTACTCTAGTGCTAACTATTCTTACAAACTCTTATTCGTGTATTAGTCGAGAAAAACTTTTGCAGGAATTATCTTATTGCATGTTTGATTGTAGGTGCAACAGGAATATGTGAATACAGTAGAGTTTGAGCAATAGACAAATCTTTTAAAGCTGGTCGCTATATGAATGCTTTGAAATTCTGTTCCCTTTGCACGGCCAAGAGATAAAAAGTAAATACGTCCTTCCATTTGGGAAAATTTTAAGTATTGCAAAACTCAGACAGATAACAAGGAACATTTCTGAAATGGTTTCCAATACAAAAAATGCATTTGGACATAACCTTTTTGTATAGTACGATTTGGTCTATCCCTTACGGTTTGTCAGTTATGCAAACGTCAAAAGTAAACAGGATTACATAGCTAGAAAATTCAAAATATATATTTAATTTGCCATAAAGTATCTTAAACATATAGCATTTTAATCAAAATTGTTAGGGCCTTGTTTCAGGAAATAACAGCTTACGAACAATTTTCCCTTTAAAGGGTAATTTAGGATGGAGGAATTTTCTTCAAAATATTTGTGCCGCATCCTTGAAATATGTTAAATTTAAATACCAATTTTGGTTTTTAACCGAACTTTCGTTTTTGTGCTGGTCACAAGCACACACAGTCTCTCTCTCTCTCTCTCTCTCTCTCTCTCTCTCTCTCTCTCTCTCTCTCACACACACACACACACACACACACACACACACACACACACACACAGACCCTTTTCTAAAAACGCTTTTTTTTATTCAAGGGACCTCAAAACGTATATTTCCGGTGAAATTTTGGCATCGAAATTTTAGGTCGAATACAATACTTTCCCTACTTACCATAGTACCAAAAAAGTAAATATAATAATAGTTTAATAACATATAATACAAAATAATAGGACTGGTGCAGCAAAATGATATTTGCAGTACTACAGAAGAGGACACCTGTGTTAGAACTAAACTGAAATAGTATAATAGTCTAAGTAGCGCCAACAAACAGGTATAACATTACCAAGAAGTCAATAAAACAATAAGAGGGGGAAATTGCTGCTAATTCCCGCAAATCTAGTTAAAATCACGCACAGCCAGGCGTGATGCGGTGTTACAAGGAACTCTCTTGAATAGTTTAGCAACAGACACGTGCATGTGGAAAGAGGGTATAGGTCAATCATACAGGTCTTAATGGCCTCACACCTACGATAACAATCTATAACAATTTTATAAGGATTTATTAGCCATATTCCGTGAAGGCATATTCAACAAAGGCACTCCTTCATACCTTTCAAACGTGATTTTATTAACATGTTAGTGTAATGAAATTACAAATTACATGAGAAATAGCTTACCATAAAAGGTTTGTACCAGGCGACTAATACATATAATAGCATCGGAGAATACAAAATGTTTGGGTAAAAATAGTCACCAAAAAGTGAAGTTTAAATGGCAATCGGAAAATCACATGAATGCAGAGGTACCTGGAACACTTATTAGTAGTAATTGCTTAGGGTCGCTGCTTAGCGTGGTGGTAGCGCTGCTACTTACCAAGCGGGAGACCCGGTTTCGATTCCCTGTACCGGCGTGGGGATTTTCTCCTACTGGGAGACCTGGTCCGGGCTGTACTAAGACTCGTTAGGTCCCTGTGGGACCAATTGAGGAGCTACTAAATTGAAAATTAGCCAACCCTGGTCGAGAAGACCGCATAACCGGCCGGGAGGGACCGGGGTGCTGACCACGTCCCACCTCCAGTAGTTCACCCCACTCATGATGCCTGTGGTGGGCGATAGCCTTTTGCCCGCATGGGCTGTTATGCAATGTTTAGAAAAATGATGTTTAGAAAAAATACACTACAATGTGCATTTCAATAGGTACTGTTTTTCTGATTTAGAAAGTTTAGCGTTTTGAACGTAAACTCTATTGTAAGATTGGTGCAAGTCACTGAAAGGCTTACTTAAAGTCTTATTTGGGTTTCTTTGCATTGAACACACGGATTGCCACCTGTAACCATCCAACCGTTCCAATATTAAGGCAAGAATACAAATAACTTAATATAGGCAAACTATAAGTGCAATATTCAGTAAATAAATCAAACTTAATTTTATGGCAATATAACAAGCTATCAGCATGTACTAAAGCAAAAATAAATAGGTGAATAAACAAAATAAAATAAATAAATAAAAGTACTTGTAACACACACCTTACACGTTGTGACGACACATCGGTTGCGGAACACGGCATTAGGGTTTTCAACTACCTTTTCGGGTCCCTGAAATGCTCTTTATGGTTATCTGATGAAAATAAATTTTACATTTTACCTACATTCTCCCAGAATTAAAATTAATCTATATACTTAAAAGGGTTATATCTATGATGGTCCAGCTTTCTGGTCCTGGACGTACCAATCCGGTTGCCGACCATACGCCCACGTGCTCGAGAAAGAATTAGACGATCATTCAGCCAATATGGTTAGCATCATTACTCTCGTAATTGGAACGTTGCCTTTCGTGATATGTTTTGAGTAGTTTTTACTGCTTCTCAAATATTGATTTATAAAAATATATTTACTCTAGCAAAGCTTTTCTTCCCTGTAAGACATACTAAATCTCCAGCTTAGAAGAATACACAACTTTCCTTGTTTCACTGGATAAATACGTTTCAATTACTTGGGGTCAGTCATGAGTTTTCCATTAATGTAGCAAAGGTTATTAGTATGAAATTGTTGAAAGTAAAGACTGTGACTGAGAACTTGATCCCTCAGTACTCTGAATAATCTGAATTGACGCTTTGATGTTCTCTGCTAGGATATGCGGCGAATCTTGATCTTTAGAAGTTTCCTATTTTATTCTATACTATTTAAACAATGTAGCGAAAGCGATGGTATCGTTTCCCTCTATACTGACCCCACGACCACATAAAGGTCGCTTTCACCAACAAGGACAGTTTTCCCTGATTAACTTTTTCCAGTTTAGGTAGGTCTTTATCGCTGGAAACCTCGAACACGTTTCCTATGAGGTTGCACATCAAGATAACGAAATCACAGCTTTGATCCATGTATACTATGCAAGTCAGCAATTTCTCACACTTAAAGGGAAACACTGTTTGCTGCTTCCGGTATATTTCCTGTGCATGTTAAAATCAAAAGCTCGTTTGATTAAAGCACAGCCAAAATTGACTTCGTTTTGAAGCTCTGCACCTCATATTAATAAAATGGTACCTTTGAGTCTGATATTTCAGATTATCGTATTTGAAATAATTATGATACGCTAATTATTTGCTTTTCTCCTTTTGAAAAACAACACGTGTGTAACCCGTGAGAATGGACAAGAACAGTCTTAGAGTATTTTACACTATATTTACAAGGACTTTATTTTCCGGGGAATAAACTCCCTGCTACACGTGTTGCTATTGAGTAACATTACGGATTACAGATTGTAAATTAGCGTAACAAAATCCACACAAACATGACTGCACGTGATGTTCCATTGATATATTTTGTTCTTTTGTTACTACTGGTATTGTATTTTCTTATTATTTTTAGTTATAATTATTATTTTTATTTGTAGTTATTATTGTTATTGTTGTATCATTAATGTATGATTAAATCACTTATGTTATTAATTTCATTAGTTTATTATTATTATTATTATTATTATTATTATTATTATTATTATTATTATTATTATTATTATTATTATTATTATTATTATTATTATTATTATTATTATTATTATTATTATTATTATTATTATGATCGTCATCATCATCATTATTATTATTATTATTATTATTATTATTATTATTATTATTATTATTATTATTATTATTATTATTATTATTATTATTATTATTATCATCATCGTCATTGTCATTATCATTATTATTATTATTATTATTATTATTATTATTATTATTATTATTATTATTATTATTATTATTATTATTATTATTATTATTATTATTATTATTATTATTATTATTATTATTATTATTATTATTATTATCATCATCATCATTATCATTATCATTATCATTATCATTATGATTATTATTATTATTATTATTATTATTATTATTATTATTATTATTATTATTATTATTATTATTATTATTATTATTATTATTATTATTATTATTATTATTATTATTATTATTATTATTATTATTATTATTATTATTATTATTATTATTATTATTATTATTATTATTATTATTATTATTTTGCGTACAGCTTGTTATGACACAATCAATCCGTAATGTTTGATAATATGCGGAAGTGGGTTTATTCTCTGGAAAGGAAAGTCTAAAACATTATAAGAAGCTTTTCGGCTGCCTATAGTCTATTATCATAGACTACACATAATAGTTCAACCTGAAACTACCTCTCAGCTGTCGTCTTCGCTAAGAGGCAGAAGGAAGCTCGCGCAGGCCACTGTCGTCTCTATGGGTTTGCTCCGTTGTGTTCTGCAACTGTTTTAACTCACGAACTGTTATCTACATATCCCAATGCCGGATGAAATGGGTCACCTGGTATACTATCATCAAAACATTATGTAGTATCTCGAAAGTTAAATTTATAAACATGAGAAACTACTTAGTTTATTGAGAAAAACCAAAGTATAAGAAATGTATTGTGATTCCATTCATAATTGAGGTGGGCCCTCAATGTCCCAAAACAGACTCGTGCCAATTCTTTCCCATAATATAACTTGGAAGGCCCCTTGCCTAGAAATATTTCGAATTCATGACGTATGCTTTTTCTATTCATTTAGAAATTACCTTTAAAACTTCCAGCAGGCCACCCTGTATATTACAAATCCTGCACAACCCAAATGAGTAATTTTACTGACATTTTTACTCCTGATAACTAAACCGCTCTGTGTTAATTCCAATTGTTGCTCTGTTTGTTCCAAAGCAGTACAAATAATTTTGTGGAAGGAAACCGCATCACGAAATCTGCATCATCATATTAATTCAAATAAATGCTCCACACTCTCATCCAGTTTGATGGCCATTTCACACGTACTCCAAATATTCAGCGTCAGTACCTTTATATTTGTCATCCCCAATAACCAAATCCATCACTCATTGCAGCACCATATTTTAGTAGTTTCTCTACTACATATGCTAACAATAGGTAGAAGTATTGTATTCGATGCAAAATTTCGATGTTGAGATTTCACCGGAAATATGTTTTGAGGCTCCTTGAAATAAAATAAAAAGTTTTAGAAAAAGTGCGTGCGTGCGTGCGTGTGTGTGTGTGTGTGTGTGTGTGTGTGTGTGTGTGTGTGTGTGTGTGTGTGTGTGTGTGTCTGTGAACAGCATAATTCAAAAACGAAAACTAGGTTAAAAACCAAAGTAGGTATTTAAGTTTCATATTTGTCTGGGATGCGACACCAAGATTCTGAAGAAAACTCCCCTAATCTAAATTACCCTTTACATGGAAAATTGTTCGAAAATTTTGACTTTCTCAAAAATGACTAAATGCCATATGCTTAAGATATTTTTATGGAAATGAAATGTATGTTTTAATTTTCTGGCTATAGCGTATGTAGTCCTGTTTCGTCTTGATGACTTTTACATAATTGGTAAACCTTAAGATGTACAACAATGTAGATCTCGTTAAAGGACACGTTATGTCCAAATGAATATTTTTGGAAGTAACTATTTCGTAGACATTTTTTGTTATTTGTGTGAATTTTGCAATACTTAAACTTTTCTCAAATAGAAAGTCGTTATTCACTGTTTTATCTCTTGGCCTTGCAAAGAGAAAGGTATTTCAAAGTCTTTATATATCGACTAGCTTTAAAAGATTTCACTATCGCTCAAAGCCTGCTATATTCCCATATTACCCCTGCACCGACAAGAAAATTAACAATGAGATAATTTCTGTAAATCCTTATCTCGAGAAACATGAAGAATATAGAGGAATAAGAGTAAAGAAAGTCATGTGAGTACAACAAATTTTTTATTTTACTTTATCTGATTACCTTTCGATAAATTGCCTTTAGAGCTTTAATCGGTTTTGCAGTTCTCCGTAATTTATATATTGGTTAATGAAATAATTGTTTTACGAAAACTTAGTTACTCAAGTTATGAGTACATGAACATCATTGTTGGTGAAACCGAAATGTGTCGTGTATGTCAAACATTTTGTTACGGGCCTATAGCAGTTCAAAACCTCAAATTTTGTTATATCTGTATTAATGTTCGATTTGTGTGGTTCAATCACAAATGTTGTTTCCAGGGAAAATATATATACTACTTATTCCTCAGAGTAATGTAATTAACACATTTAAATTTCCAGTGCACAAAACACGCTCGTAAATTAATAGCGTTGATCATGAGCAGTAGATTAGTATGCATGACCCACATATAGACCGTTATTTGGGAGTTTCAGTGGCATACCAATCTGACCTGAATTTGTTTCCCGGAATATCTCCCTCACTATTGATCGTATAATATCACTTGCTATCAAGCAATTTATCATTGGGGTATTCCCTTATAGTCGTGTGTTATTCTTGAGATGTATGGACTGCATGCACAGTAGTCATCAGCGAACTATGAGCGATTTAGGAAACTTGAGTGAATTGTAAAATAACTCATATTGCGCTATAGTTACAATAAACAAATTGTTTGTACGATTTACAGAATGAAAATAAATGTATAACAAACCTCTCTGTTAGCCGAATATGCTGTAAAAAAATGACAATTAATTCTCGTAACCTTGAATCAGTCCTTTCACTGTATTTTTTCACTTTCTCTGTCCCTCGTGCATTAACTCCAACGATACAAACACTCGACTTCTTCACTTCGACGCGACGTATGTTTCACGACGACAGTAACACACACATAGCTGTGTTGCACTCACTGACACACTGATCGACTCATGCCTGTAAGTCTCGTCTCTGCTGTTTCCTCGCCTCCTTATAGGGCGGGGATGACTATACATTGATCTTTCGCGAGCTTCTTCAAACTAGCTGGCCTTCGGACACTTCTCGAATCATGTGGAGAAAACCTGTTTTGGTTGTTAATCACGTATGCACAAGCAGTCCCGCAAGACAGCCTCACCATGGGCGCTTTTGTTTCCTCACCGGACTTATTTGTGGTGTGAAGGAGCTTAGCATTGACAGTTCTTTGTAAATGTCTGGAGAACTTCAAAAATTAAAAGCCGCACAATAAAATTATCCTGTGGATTAAAATTAATTGTAAACATAAATCCACATCAAAGTGACACATGGCTAAGAGGAAATTCGTTTAGATTAAGCCTATTTTTGAGGATAAAAATCTTAAGCGTTTCAGTCAAATGGCTTTCTCTACTTTTGTACTAACTGTCGTTATTAACTCTTTATTCCTTTACATTCTTCATGTCTGTCGAGATAAGCATTTGCAAAAATTGTTGGTAATTTTGTTGTAGGTGCAAGGGGAATATGGGAACACAGTAGGCTTTGAACGATAGTGAAACCTCTTAAAGCTGGTCCCTATGTGAAGGCTTTGTAATTCCGTTCTCTTTGCACGGCGCAGAGATAGAAAGGTGAATAACAACTTTTCATTTGAGAAAGGCATAAGTATTACGAAACACAAATAACAATATCTCCGAAGTGATTCACTTCACAAAAAACTGCGTTTTGACATAACTGGGAGCGTGTTTCTACGAGATGTACACTTTTTGTATAGTATGATTTGGTCTATCTCTTACGATTTACCAGTTCTGCAAAAGTCATCAGGAGTAAACAGGTCTACATGGGCTGTAGCCGGAAAATTCAAAATATACATTTCATTTGCCATAAAAATATCCTAAACAACAGATTTCGTTTTTGAGTTATGCTGTTCAAAGACAGACACGCACATACAAACACAGGCACGGGCACACATACACACGGACCTGTAAGTAAAAATTCTTTTTTTGGATTCAAAATATAATTTCCGGTGAAACCTTGACATAGAATATTGGGGTGGAGTACAATACTTCTCCTACTTACTATACGTAGTAGACAAAGTAAAACTAGCACACCGTAACCAGCTTTGAATATTTATTTCATTAATAATGAAATCCATAACATCTCAGATCCATTTGCTAAGCTGTTTCAAACAATACTAGGCCCATTCTAAGGTATCTTTTTATCTAAAACAGCACACTTTTTTATAATATTATTAAAATTGGATTGACCAGTGTATATCGAAAGAACCTAAACTACTGTTTTGGCGATCAAGAATCCAGTGTTACTTTCGCAAAGTTTGGAGAAATGGAACATTGTACCCTAAACCACAACAAGATAAAGTTTCAATAGCTTGGCTGTAGGCACATCTGATGGCTTTGTAACAGATGGTTGCTCTCGCTTCACTTAGGAGGGCTTATGAGGAGGGTAAAATTTAACTGATACCTGGACGCCAGAAAGATGTTCTGGTTTTATTTCCCAATGATACCCCATGAGTATGAGACCCACAATCGAGTTGGAATTTCACACCACTTCCTTACATCGAATACTCCGAGGACAGAATGAACTCCTAAACCAACTTCAGTTGATTCAAAGTTTAACAAATAATCTGATGTTTTGGACTCACATAACCTCCTCTACTCTTGTACTAACTATTCTTACAGAGTCTTATTTCTCTATCGTCTTCATGTTAATCGAGATGCACATTTGCAGAAATTATCTTATTACTGATTTTCTGTAGGTGCAAGGGGAATATGTGAATACATTAGGCTTTGAGTGATGGTCCAAAGGTAAAGGGCACAGACACAGAGGGGACACCTCGCTCGTGTCGACCTACACAGATCTATTGTGGCTACCACCCTCAGGAGGCAGGGATGAAATATCTGATGACACCCCTTCGGTCCCCTCATTTCATCGCTGCTTCCAGGGGGGTTTCAGCTACAATAGATCTGTGTAGGTAGGCGTGAGTGATGTGTCCCCCTTTTTACCTGTACCCTTTACCTTTACACAAATAACAAGAAGTATCTCCGAAATGGTTCACTTCAAAACAGACAATAAATAAAAAAAAAAAAAAAATAAATAAATAAAAAATAAATAAATAAATAAAAATAAAAAATTAAAACAAACCTCCTTTGAACATAACTTCCGTATTTTAAGGATATCTACATTTTTTGTATCGTAAGATTTGGTATATCTCTTACGGTTTACCAGTTATGCGAAAGTCATTAAGTGTAAACAGGACTACATAGGCTATAGCCGTAAAATTCAAAATAAACCTTTCATGTAAGAAAAATATCTTAAACATATTGCATTTCAATCAAAATCGTGATGGTCATTTTTGAGAAAATCAAAATTTTCGAAAAAATCTCCATGTAAAGGGTATTTTAGAGTGGAGGAATTTTCGTCAAAATCTTCGTGTCGCATCCTTTAAGTATATTAAACTTAAATACTTGTTATACTGTTCACAGACAGGCACACTTACAGACACAGACACACACGTACGTACCTTTTTCTATTTTTGGGATACAGAGGGCCTCAAAACATATGTTGGCACTGAGATCTCGACATCGAATTTTTGGGTCGAATAAAATACTTCCCCTACTTAAGATACAAGGAACTGTGGGTGTGACAGATACACATGATTCAACGATTCTTTGACTTAAGACGTCTACATTCAGGGTATGTTTCAAACACAATATTCCTGATGTGACCCCAAAGGAAAAAACTAAAACTAATGGGGTTAGATCAGGAGGTCTTGCTGGCCAAGATATTGGACCACCTCGGCCGAAGCAGCATCCAGGGTAGAACTGATTCAAAAGAACCCTACAGGTTCATAATAGTGAGGTGATGCACTATCTTGTTGGAACCAGTGTTGTATCGCCTGTCGTACTGTAACCTCAGCAAGAAAGTCCTGAAGCTCCTCTAGGTCTCTCTGGGAGAAATACGGGTCCGATAACATTGACACCAAACGTTGAAGTCCCAGTAGTTTTCTAAGTGAGCATTCCGTACCCAGTGTGAATATGCTTTGATGAGCATCATAAATAAATGCATAATAACATTGTGATTATAACTTACAGTCATAAGGCATCATAACAAAATATTTTACTGTGTAAAGCTACTCTTTCATACAAAAGAAAGCCAATACACTGTTTTAAAAATTTTCAAAATGTGTTATGCACATACGAACTAGATAACGTCCTATTTAAAGGTAAATCAACTTTCTAGGAATCCACTGCATTGGGAAAGAGGCGATGATTTCTGAGACGCACAGAGAAACAAATAAAAAAATTCATTTTATTCACCGGCGTGATTTGAACTTCCGACCCTTGCCTTGATTTTCCAGCACGTTAACCGTTACGCTATTACAGCACGTTAACAAGGAGCACCACCATAATCCTAATCAGCGGGCTGGTCAATACCTGCATTTCGCATCGTCGATAGGCCCAGATGTATTGAGTTTGTCACCCTCATTCTGAAACAAATTGATGAAGACAATCACTACCATAAAAAAAGTTTGTTTCAGCAACGAAACGAATTTTCAGATCTCCGGGAATGTATCTGGCAATAAAGTTTGGATGTGGGGCTCGGAGAAACCACAGATTGTATTAAAACACAAGAGATAGCTCAAAAGCGAATGTTTCTTGGGCCATTCTGATTCAAGGAGCTCACCGTTACTGAAGCGGTTTTGCTAGGACCTGTTGGAATGGTACGTTGCACCTTAATTACGGGAATTTCAACCATGGGCAGTATTTTAGCAAGATGGTGCACCGTCACATTGGGATTTGATTGCTCGCACTTTCTTGGATGAAAGTAACGTTCCAACAAACTGATATCCACGTTCATCCTTAGCGGGGGTACGCTAAGGACAACTTGTTTAGTTTACCAGTTCCTGATATTTGACATTTTCAAAGTGTGAATACGACATGCTGTAGAGACGGCGACGTAAGAGATGGCAAACACATGGAGAGAGAAAGAGTATCATTTATACGTTCTTCGGGTATTTTGAGATACCAGGTGCAAGAAACCGTACATCTGACTTAGATGTTGAATTTTATTACAATTAATCATAGTTCGGAATAAGGCTTTGTGCACACCTGTATATATTCAGAGAGAGAAGAGAGAGAGAGAGAGAGCAAGAGAGAGAGAGCGAGAGAGATATGCTTCTATGTATAGTGTCAAGTAAAAACGGAATCTTTTGTTTCAGGTATTAATAACTCAGTAACTTCCTCAAAAGCAGCGCTACGCAGATATTCAGTCCGGGGGCACAAAAACTCACTTTAGGATTAAGAGGAAATTTTAATAGATACATTTACCTTTCGTAAGTGTCCGAAACTACTAGCTTGCTGTTTGCTATTTTGATGGCAACTTATTTACTCCATATTTCAAAATAATTAATGAACCCAGCTTTTAACGTCAGAATATTAAGACAATGCATATAAGATAATGAAAAAGAAGGCAGAATTTTAAAAAAAAATTGCGTGGTGTATAAGGAGTATATTCATATTGTTTTATTTTCAAATTATTTTCAAAGTAGTGAACAAAGTGGACTTAGTAATACTCATGAAATTAAAAAGAAAAATAACAAAATGCTATTTTTATTATCAGGGAGATGTTTTACACAGAGAGAATGTCCATTAAGTAAGGGAAAGGAAGAACAGCAACACATAATTCCTGTATATGAATTAACACTGGAACAAAAGAATACTAATTACTCATAAGTGGTTTGAAAAAGACACCACTCTTGAAGAAAATGATTACAGAGAAAAGCAGAAGTGTGAATCAATATTATGTAATGTAAAATAAGTGAAAATCGACTTTGAGGAGAGAGAAAGACAATTAAACTGCAAGTAATAGTGTTTTGTTGTAGATTTGCATTAGTTGTAGTTCTTAACAACTTGATAAGTGGCCAGGGCCAAATTTCAATAGACAAACCAGTTTTAATTTTCTCTTAGCATTTTACCATTAAAAAATCAGGGTTGGTTCCAAACATTTTAAACGGTAAATTAAGCTTACTTAGAGTATCTTGGAAGACTTTTGCAGATACCAGAAAGTGTTTGACAATAAACCGGTTTTCAACAACTCTATTTTCTCTGAGCTTTTTAAAGCCAAATCATCTGAAATATCTGCTGATAATTCTCTGATTGGAAAATTCCACCACTTGTTAATTTAATGTATTTGGCATCATGCTAGCAAATAGATACGGCGCTAAATGCAATTATAGCTTTGCTGACCTCTTCTTTCACTCAATTCCTGTTCAGGAACATTATACGGGTAATTATAATCTTTTATTGTTACTTTTTTTAATATGCCTCATTTTTAATCGAGCTATTTTATTTATTTTCTACAATATTAAAAGCAATTCTCCTTCGGGGAAAGCATTTAAGGTATCGTAGGTTTTTCGCTAAGGAAGACCAAAGTGTACAATATACCAAACTTTATAACAAACTTTTACCTATTCCAGATATTTGTTTTTCAAGTTAGCCCGTTAAACTTATCAGCACTCGTTATTCAGTCAAAAAAGAAAATTACCCCACACGTTTCGTTTAGTGCTTTATTATGTGCAGAGATGCATTTCGTTACAATTTAAATTAATCACAAGTTTGATTGGGTAAACAATATTTGGATTATACGGAAAAAATTAAACATTACCTTTTGAATAGAATACCCTGATTTGCTGGAAAGCAAAATCACAATAGTACATCCTAACTCTGTATTACATGTTGTTAGTCTGTATCATTTGAATGGGCTGTTTGGGATATACATCACAGAAGAGCAAACACCAATGCATGTATTAAAAACCTGTTATGAAAAAAAAAAAAAAAAAAAAAAATCATTCCAAATAATAAACTTGTCTGGAACAAGTATTTATCTACAAATATTTTAATGCATCACTATTACTAATAATTATATGTGAATTATGTGTATATTACGTTCTAGAACAAAGTGTATCCTTAAGATTCCTTATTTAGTATGAAATATGTATATTGAGCAGAAAAATTAGCACAGTAATGGTAACACCGTATACTGCAATTAAAATACATTTTAGTGACACTTATTTGTGAATCAACGTTTTGGTCAACAACAGTTCAAAACCAATACCCTTGATTATTCTCTCTTTTCCCTTCCCTTCACTTACATTTTAGAGGCTCCAGTTTGATCGATATTCACATTGTTGTCCTATTGAAAAAGATTGAATTCAAACCCATTTAACGGTACACAACTGATGCAACGGAATTTCGACATGTAAGTTATTTATCAAATTGATGTAATGATTTTGCATAATTAATTTCCTTTCTTATTTACTTTTGGACATTCTGTTAACATAAATAACAATTTTAAACTGCAGTGATGGGGATAAGCATGAAATATGATTTTGTTACGTAAATCAACATTTGTATTGGTTGATGAAAAATATACAACTAAACTCCAAAAAATTTATCTTCCAATTATAAAAAAATTAATCCGTTGTTAGCCCATGATGGTACATTCATAAAAATAAACGTTTTCATAAACACGAAGTAGAAATATAGCGGACCTGTACCTTGAAAACGTTCAGTGATGTACATTTTGCTGGGAATGAGGAAAACTTGTACTTCCTGTAGATGGATGTCCTACTGAATTAATAAGTTTTCTGACCATTAGCCTTCTTGCTTTGAAACGTTAAAAAAGGTAAGGCAGAAATAGACGATGGTAATTATACATAGATCACGGTCTAGCCCAAATACTACGTCCTTCAAACATTGTCAAGGACGTGGCTCAAAAGCTTACTAAAAACCAGATGGTAGCGCGATTTAAAATTTATTAGGAAGACAATCCACTTGTATTTCTGTCTTGCAGTATGTAGTGTATTTCGAGGAAGGAATACAAACAGTGCGTGCATCACGCAGCATTTTCTAAGTTCTGAAGCATCATAAATAACTCTATAACTATGGCGGACAAACTGAGAATAACTGAGGCAATTTCAAGCAAAATGCACCCAAAAATCATGTACAACTTCGGACTTCGATTTTATTCAAGCTACACAGGAAAGTGGGGATTTCCGAAACTTTATGCATCAATTTATGAAAATATTTTGATGACAGTTCACTATATAACCAGCATAACTCCGTATACCTCCTTGGCCATTTCAGAACTTTATGTTGACTTCATCTAACCTCTTGACCAACTGGTTACCATAATCATATAAAACCAACAACGGGACAAATGTAATATTCCTGTGGCATAATTTAGTAGGGTTGAATGTATTTCTAAATCTTGTTTCACAGTAATTTGCAGCATAATAATGTGAATAAATAACAGAGTAATTTGTTTGTTTCCCTATGCTACAACGTATTACACACAGAAATAGTTAGAATTATCAGGAATATCCAATCATTTCTGTGATGATAAGAATTCTACGGAATACTGAAATGTTGAGCCCCGGTGCCCTCATCAACCAATAAAGTTCACTGGAACGTCCAACAAAGGTAACCATAAAACCGGAAACGCCATACGCCACTAAGGAGTGTGAACTGGTGGCAGGGCAACTCATAGAAACAATAATAAGGTTTCACAAATTAGTGTTTTTATTCCTTATCCATTTATCCAACAGGAAAACATTACTAACTTATAAGTGAATAAAAGTTACGCTATTGATGTCAGAGGTTATATCGATATTAAGTGTGATGGCTGGGGGACCGAAAGCGATGCGATGTACGGGGATGAATTGGCGTACTCCTGGTGCCCCCTACCACTCTTCGGTGTGAATTCCCTTCCGTTCACAGTCCTACATACTTTATGTACGCCATTTCTTTGACGCCGTTGTTAATGTTTAGTTCCTCCTTTGCAAATTGCTCCCCCAGCAAAATGTTGCTCTGCCATTGACGGTTGTCGCTCGATGAAGAGTAAACAATTGGCGACTTTGAATGATTACGTAACATGCTCTTCATATCAAGCAAAGCCACTTATATTTCTTTTGTTTCTGAGTAACAAATACTAAACCTTATTATCTGTTCAGAATTTTTCTCGATCCTCATGTTGGTGACAGAAATAGGTCAACTTCTCAAAACACTTGGGGATGTGACTTTAGCAACAAGCAAACATAGAATTATTTAAGAGGTAGAACTGGAACTTAAAAATTCAATGCCACAACTGGGATTTGAACCACAGACCTTCCGCTTGCCGGACGGACGCTCTAACCACTGAGCTATTGTGACAAACTGCCAGAATGGCATTAAATTCTCAAGCCAGTTCGTATTTCTCCTGGTAAACCACAAAGGCAGTCTCACATCAGAGACAATTACCCCAATGGTGACTTACTATTGCAAGTACTTTATATCCCAGGATTAAATAACCTTCACATGGTAATTATTATTTATTTACGCCAACAAACTTACTGTTGGTGTTTTTAAACACACAAGCCGTGTGTGAGCAAAGTTTAAGAGGTAGAACTGGAACTTAAAAATTCAATGCCACAACTGGGATTTGAACCACAGACCTTCCGCTTGCCGGACGGACGCTCTAACCACTGAGCTATTGTGACAAACTGCCAGAATGGCATTAAATTCTCAAGCCAGTTCGTATTTCTCCTGGTAAACCACATTAAATTTTTAAGTTCCAGTTCTACCTCTTAAACTTGGCCCACACACGGCTTGTGTGTTTAAAAACACCAACAGTAAGTTTGTTGGCGTAAATAAATAATAATAGAATTATTTGTTTGAGAGTACCATAGGGGAAGTCCTTGCAACTCGTCTGGTATACAGACGCCTCACGGATGGAGACGAAGAGAGGTGCGGGAATTTGGGGGCCTGGTATACAGGAATTATTTACCCTAGGCACACATGCTACTGTTTTCCAAGCCAAGGTATTTGCTATATTGGCCTGTGCTATATAGCTATATATAATGCAACCGGCTATAGAGGAAGGATTTCTAACTGTTCCGATAGCCAGTGTGCTCTAAGGGCTCTCTGGGCAGTCAAGACCACTTCCAAGTTGGTGTGGCAATCTATGAAGGCCTGGATGAGGTGGGCAACCTTGTTCCAGGTGTGAGAGTGAGGAAGAGAATGATATGAAATGCAAGTGAAATGGATGATTGAAAGGTTATGATGGAGTAGTTGATGGATGAGTGATGGAGGAAACCGGAGAACACGGAGAAAACCTGCCCAGACGGCGCTTCGTCCACCAAGAATACCACATGCGGCTCCCTGAAATCAAACCCTGGCCGCCTAGCAGGTAGGCGAGCGGTCTAACCGCTCGGCCACGAAACCACCGAATAATATTCTCCAACATGTTCTGAAGTGAAGCATGATAATGGATGGGATTAGGTTATAAAATAAACACTTCCTAAAGTAAACACATTCCCATTATTATTATTATTATTATTATTATTAATTAATATTGACTTTGCAGTCCTTTGTTTCTTGAGCTATTACAGTCTATAGCCCTTTCAGAGTCATTGTACACTTCATTAAGATTGTTTATTGCAATTTTGTATGATCTTAATATTATGTTTTGAAATACATCTTTTATTGTTCTACAGATATACTCATCATCCAAACTGAGGATTCCGCAATCCTCTAACTTTAGGCAACACGTTTTAAATGAGATCGAAAGCTGGTTTGAATCGCCAAGGAGCATATCAGAATTGAGTTGTAGATTTTTTTTTGCACAGAAATCAAGCTAAGGATCTTGCTTAAAGAGCATTGTATTTGGAAATCGTTAACCTCTCATGCGCAAATGCCAGAATGAACTGTTTTGCCAGAGATATTTCTATTTCTTTGTCACTTTTTAACCAGTGTAGAAGCATGACAGTGTTTTTAAAAGCAGCTCTTTGTCACTGCTTAACCAGATATAATATACACCAGTATAAAGTAATCAAAGGCATCTGGTATTTCATAATCGTGCAGTAAAACCACAAAATATTTATCATTAAATATTTATGTATTTATTTATTTCTTTGTTTGTTTACGTGTTTATTTATTTAAAAAATAATGTGTGTTATACACTTGGAGCCACTTAGGTTCTTGAGAAATGAATATAAGTGGTTCATTATTGTACTAACTGTGGCGCAAACATTGTGTGAACAATGTTGTAATGTATTTGTACCTTAATTTGAATGAAAATAGTCACAATTTAATGTTAAAGTGTCATTTAAAAGTTAAATTTTTTAAGAGAAATTTGGCAATGCCACGTTAACAGTGCGTTGTGGCTAAATTGACAGTTAATTGCTAATGTGTCACTCAATAATAATTAACCGTTTTTTCACACATACTGTGTGCAGGTTAAGGTTGAAAAGGCAGAATCAAACTGAACAATTCAAAGCCATAGGTGAGCTTTGAAGCAAGCAACTTTGGATTTTGTTTACGCTGCTCCAGACAACCGAGCTACCAAAATGCCAATTATGACGTTGAATTTTTCAGTGTGATTCCACACGTATATGTGGAGGAATGAGTATTTAACTTTAATTAATGATGGGGTTTGTTAAATATGAAAGTATGAGTATTGCCAGGAAATACAAGGGACATCTCGCTTTTCGATCTCGTCCTCGACTTCGAAGAGGATCATTTTTGCATTCTACCCCCAGGAGGAGCGGATGAGGTAAAGGAACATCAGGAGGGTTTAGGCTGACAAAATGTGCAGAGGTCCCTAACGACCACAAGCTTGAGAATCTGGGCTGCTCAGAGAAGCTGCCATGTAGCAGGGCTGAGAAAATCTTCCCACATTGCACATCACTTAAGCCCACCGCCTTGCCGTTCAGGAAAACCCACGAAAAACACGTTGGCCGAGTGGTCGACCCCAGGAATCGAGCCCAGGATCTCCCAAAAGCGATCCTCGCAGGTTACTGCAGGGCCATCTCGCTGGTGACATGAAAGGAAATTCACTGCATCTCTTACAAGAATAGAAGTATTAAAGGTATCATTTTTAACCAATGCATCTAAAATTTAGTAAGCAATATCAGTAAGCAAGAAAATAGAAATTAATTTTCACTACAATGTTAGTTAGGGTTCAATTTATGGAGTGAAAAGCAAACACGGAGATGTTGATTTAACCTCTAATTGCTGGTTCCTCTATAGGACACGAAGGTGAAGTGGCTGATGTTTGCTATGACGAGATTGATGGAAACAGAATCATTAGCTGTGGTGTGATATTTATATTTAATATAGTATTTTATTGCCACTGCTCTACTTTACACATCTCTCGTACCACATTTGCTGCACACCTTTCACTCTGCTATGCCTTCATAGTTGCTCTCTTTGCCTGCCAATTCAAATACACCGCAAATCAATAGCCAAACCTATCCGCAATTTATTTCAGTTGCTCTCAGGTTTGACCCATTTCCGCTACGGAAGTCGTTTTGTACTGGAAATGCAATCGAGGAGCCTGACGCGTTGGAATGCTACAGTGAAACATTTTTGCCCCACATGGAAGCCCTGAATCTTTAATTCTGTATTTTTGAATTGGCATGTATATAAAAAACAACAAAAGATGAACTGATTGCAAGTTCGCATTTTTATTACCTTCTCTGTCATGTATTGCATTCCACCCAAAAATTTGATGTTTACGTTTCACTTGAAATACATGTTTCAGGTCCTCCGTGAATCCAAAAAGAAAACAAAAAAACAATATAAAAATGGTCCGCACTTATATATCCGTGAATGACATTACTCAAACACGAGAAATCCAATAAGTAGCAAACTTTATATTCTAACGCAGTAGGTTCAAAGATGCGGCACAAATATTCACAAAACCCTTAACCGAAACTACATCTCAGTTCCGTTATTTTTACTTTCTCAAAAGTGATCAAAGATTTTGATTAAAATATCGTATATTTAAGGTATTTGCACGAGAAATGAAATATTTATCTTGAATTTTCTGGAAACAGCCTGTGAATTCTCTTCATTCGAAAAGAACTTTGTGCAATCATTGATAAACAATCAGGGAGAGAAATCTGTATTTTGAATGCATTGCCCGAATGTGTGTCATTAGTAAATAACCTAGAACATTGATGTCTAACGTTTGCGAAAGAGGGTAAGTT
>JAUKNM010000138.1:807500-820000 GCA_030765045.1 Tenodera sinensis
CTTTCAAAACTGGCGAATCGATAAAAATGTTTCTTAAAAATGATTCGCAAGGGTCTATAGGAGATTTATATTGTATTCTTGAATTATTGAAGAACCGAAAATGTAATTTTTACCCAAACATTTACTTCCTGGTTTCCTAACATACTCCACTCAGAAGTAAGATCTTTGCATATTGAGCATCACAACAGAGAAACAATTTTGACAGAGAATTAAGGACCAGAAAGGAGAGATAATATTGTAGGAGATGAGGAGACTGTATTACAAAATATAGTTATGGCGGAAATTGAAGAAGGTATTTTCGGTATCTATAGGATGATAAAAATGAACAGGAAGAAACGAAGGCCAGAAGAAGAAAGAAGAATGAGGGAGGAGAGAGAAAAGGGCACCGATGTAGTTTGTGGGTTTGCTGCTATTGGGAAAATGTTGTTTTGGAGAAGGATAGGAGTGACGTTGGAGCTGAGGAGGAGAAATTTGGAACTACATTGCCAAAAGGAAGGAGGGTGGTAGGATGGACAACTCTGCTGCTAGAGTGAGGGGAGAAAACAAATAATGTGCAGGTGTTTAGAGCAGTGATTGGTGAATAGGAAAGTGGAAAGTGATCGCTTTAAGAAAAGGTTTTACTATAAGTGACATTATTAATAAAGAAAAAGCAAATATATTTGGTAATACCACTAAAATTATAAGTTATATATTCTAATTTACTAAATATGTACAGCTAGTAAGGATAAATATAAAAATAAACATATTCAAACAGGTAACACTAACTATAAATTATACACTCTAATTTAAAAATTGTGTGCACTTAGTAGGAATTAATTAATTTAAATGATTACTTTTAACTGAAATTATAGAGTTAGATCTTAATATATGGTGAAGATTTAGAAATAATAGAAACGTAAGTAATAAAATGTAGAGAGATGCAATTTAAACATTTAATGAATAGAGTTAAAGATAAATACTATTTAAGTAAACTGACTTGTAAATATAAAATTTTATTATACCAGGTGAGTCAGCCGCCCCTTATTTTTTGGAAGATAGGCCACCCATCAAACGCCATGTGCGCTTTCGTCCAGATTTGCGCTTACTAAAACGTATTGCCTGACGTTCTTAGAGAGAGGAATGCGCACCAACTCAGAGGAACAACGGTTTATGGGACAGAACGTACTCCTCGCTGAAGTACATCTCAAAAACATATGGACATGCATTTTTTTATGCTCATCAAAACTTGGAAACCGAATTCACAATAATCTAATTACAAAAATCGGCTAGATGTTTTTGATCTATGGAGAAACAAGGACCCATGCACAAGCAGCTCAGCATCTATACTGGGAGAAATATGCTAATAGACAACAGCAATACCACAAAATGGAAATAAAACAATTACAATTCAAATAATAACAGCTTTTAACATAATAATTGTTCAGCCCATTTTATTTGTGAATATTACCGGTAAAAAAGTAAAAAAAAGTATATAAAAATCAGCAAATGGAGGAGAGTCGAACCACAACTACACCACGCGGATTGCTTACGAATCGGGCGCTCGTTCCAACTGAGCTACCTAGTAACTTTAGAGTTAACATTCCGTTTAACATGTGGTAGTATTCGCCCGTCCCAATGAACATTTGCGGAGGTGCAAACGCTAGCTGTCCAATTACAAGCATATTAAATGGCGAAGACCTAACATCTATAGTAGTACCTAACAATTTCATCGAGTGTGTAACTAAAGACATCCATGTTAAATACTTGGCTAGAACCTAGCACAGGGGCCGATGTTTTCATGTTACAGTATAAAATGCGGATTGTATGAAACTGGAGAATAAGGGGCAGCTGACTCACCTGGTATAGTACATGTTGCAACGTTGCGCCCCATTTTATGTGTACTGTCTTCTAAGGTTGAGACGAGCTTTAGTTATCGCAGTCAGAGATAGCAGCATTCTAATACCCAGGTCTCCTATTGTGCGTCTCTACTATTGCGTAGCTATACTTTAGGAATAGAGTGCCACGACGAACTGGACGAACGGGTTGTACTTGATTAAAATTCATGATGTACAATTTTTGATAAATTTTAAAGTATTTCATCAAATTATTTAGGTGAGATTTCACATTTACTAACTCAAGACTTTTTAGTGATAATTTATAAACGCTTGCGGATATAGTAACAACACTGAATGTCAGAATTGTAGCATATCTATTTGACTTTCGTGGTGAAGTTTCGTTGAGGTATTTCATGTGAAAATATCACACATTCTTCTGTCCTTTTTCCCCTTTTTCTCATTTAGGGCCCCTTGTTATCGCAGCAGCCAAGAGTAGTACCATCATTATGAACTCACCCTACGTTTCTTAACAAAAGGCATTCACTTTTGGTATGAGCAAATTCCGTGTTCCTTTTGAGCACACCGTTTGCCGATTGCTTCAATGAAATACGATAAGCAATATTGAAGACTGCCTCTATGTTGGAAAAAGGGATCTCAGATAAACTATCATGATTGTCTGCATTTGTCGCAATGGACGGAAAGCTTTATACTTTGTCATTGAGTGTCTGTGACAATTAACTGGAAAAACACATGGTACTAAATGAGAACATTCTCACGGCTCATCACGAGAGTGTTTGAAATCCATACTGCACGCCATTTTGTGGCTTTACATTAAATAATGCAGTAACCATCGGTATAGCAAAGCTGAAATAGTGTCATTAAAATATAAATTAGAATAACATATCCAGGTAGTGATTTCGTCAGTATTTAAATCTGTGCATGTTCTAAGAGGAGGACCAAGAGGTCTTAAGGGACCCTGGGACTGAAATTTGAATGCTGTATATCAGAGATGGGCAAAAGTGGATTCTGCTGACAGAGTGCTATCACCTAACAGGGGAGACTATATATATATTTATATACAATTTAATTTATATTTCCACATTTAGCTCAAGTTCGAAACACGACTTAAAAGGTGCTTGATCACTTTAATAATAAAATTAACACACCACTACTCTGAGAATGATCTAAACTCATTTAGTTTCAAACAGCTTAGTTTTCATTTTTCTAACATACTGTGGGTTTATATCTGAGATAAGCGTTGTGAGGAAGGAGTGTTTTGTATTTTTTTTAATTCAAGTGGTGGAAAAATCCATTTATGTAGCCCCATGTACACTGTACGTTTACACAGGGAGATTCAAAACGACACCGAACCCAGATGTGGAACGTTGTCACGTGACACGAAACAGTAGTTTTCAACGCCAATAAAGTTCCATAAGCAAAACGTCTTATAATCATCGCGGATTAGGCAGTTACCGAGGAACAGAGCCGCGTATCTGGCCCACGTTATCCTAAGTTGTGAAGCACCCATTCAGGTGATTTACCAGTGATCTCTTAAACATACTAAGATTCTGCACAGTGGTTAGCTTCATTAACAGATTCCCTGCCTAATGAAAGCCCCCAAGCAACCTATACCTTGAGTTATTTGTTTACTTTTTCAACAGATGTCATTTATATCTGTGTTTTCTATATAGTCATTAGCATTTATTTATTAGCCTTGAAACTATTGGAATCATAATTACCCATTTAAATAGATAACTGCTCTTTACTCCATTTACCCGAAAACTACGACAGGTTTGCTGGTAACGAACAAAAAGAAACACTTGTTTTCATGACAGATCCATCGTGAACGTGCTTACCAAGAACACCATCTGAGGAGTGAGTGAGTAATGTCTGTTACTCTGTTCATGAGCTCATGGTCTCAGGGGGATGAAGGAAAGAGGAGACACATTCCAAGATAGTCTAATCAGAGTTTTATAAACATCTTGCAATCGCTGTCCTGCTGAACACACTGTTTACGTTGCCAACACTGCTATTTTCTCTTGGTTGCCATTTGTAAAGTCGTACGTGCCACTAGTGTTAAGTCGTAAGTAAAGAAAAGCATATTGATATATTCTGAAGGGAGGGAAGTAATTAGGTAAATGATTGAACGATGTGACGAGGAAGCTAAGAACCAGTATTCAAATATTCCACCGAGTTAAGCAACTGAAACAGCTCCCGTTTACACCGGGGTTTGGGAAACAACAATTACAAGAATTCCCAAACAGGTGCAAAATTTAAGTGTAGTGATGAAAAGTGTGTTGTAGCGACCCCAGGGAAACACCTGAAAACAATACCTCCACACAATGCAGTGAATGTGGATGATTTTGATGGGTGTGTGATTCGGAGAATTATACATGACTTTTAGGTTATTGAGAAGCGTGTTCTTACAATAAATAAATTACTGGCTGTTGTTCACGATTTCACTTTGGAAAGTAATTTCAGAGCTGGGCTTTAAATGGAGGAAGTGTAAAGAAGGGTACTTACAGAATGTCCTCACATCGTGGCTTGGAGACACGATTATCTGATTAGAATGAAGCATTTGCGAGAAGGTGGTAGAAGTATCTTCTTTATTTATGAAAGCTGAGTGGATAGTAACATCAGATTCGGCAACTGCTGGCCAGGTGAGGACGAATTTAGCATTCATATAAACAGCAATGTAGGGAATAAGTTGATAATACTACATGCAGGTAGTGTAAACGAGTTGCAGGAAAATTCTATTCCCGTGTAGAGGGCGATTACCATGGACAAACAAAGCATGTGAACTCTGAAAATGGGTTCCAGAAAAGCTGGATTCCAATTCCCCCCTGCCCTCTTCTGTTGTTGCAATGCCCCTAATCACAGTGTGCAGGTAGATACAGCCTCGCCTAGGAATTCTGTGAAATCTGCTGTGATATTGTGTTGCAGGACAAAGGAGTTCAGAGTGACAGTTCTATGTATAAAACAGGTCTTTTCAGGCTAATTGAAGGAAACAAACCTAAAGAGAAGATGTTTAAAGTGGACACACTTTTGGTTTCAATTGACCACAGTCGTTTGTTTGCCCCCAGACATGTCTGATCTCAATCCCATAGAACTACCTTGGGTCAAGATAAAATGAATAGTCAGGGAAATAAATGAAACAGGTGACTTATTTTTGCAGAAATTGTATGATATAACTCTTGAGGGTATATCACTTGTGACCAAAATAGAATGGCAAGGATTTTGTAAAGATGTAGAAAAGGTGGAGAATGATTACTGGGAAAAAGATGGTATAGTTGAAAACATCGACATCATTGTTATTTCACTGGGAGATGACAGCAGCGATTCTTCTTGTTCGACCTCCTGCAGCGAAAATAAGTCTGACTCTGAAGAACAGCTGGCTACTCCACTTGATTGAGATGACTGTGTTGTTTTTATAAACTAAGCATATTGCATGAAGCGAATAACATTTAAAAGTCGATATTCTGAGCGATTTCTTTGCTTTAATCTAGCGTGAATACACATTGCAAGGTTGGCACCATTGCCGTAAACATGAACAGAAGCACGAATTCAGCTTCCGATATGTTTTTACCTGGAGTTGTTTACTAACATAGTGGCTAGCTGCATTCCTGTCAGGGACCATGAGCTGATGAACAAACTGTATGTGGGCGTCACATACTAATACTTCTTGCGCTGTCTTATCTCAAAGCGATGTGATGTTCAAGGTTACACAGGAACATACGCACAAGGGTTTGCAAGCTGCGACATCAAACTTCGATCTAGATCAAGTACAAGCTATAAGACTTGTATTTGATGTCTTTTCGAAACAACCTGTATATCAGTTAAGCATTTTGATGAAGGAATGGTCTGTATTACCTGGCAAAGCCATGAAGCGTATCGGAAAGAATGTGAAACTGCCCAGCGTACGTGAGCTTATCCCACAAACATGGCTAGACGGTGTACGTACACTCTGTTCAGATACAATCATATCTCCAGGACAGTAACGTCGTATTTATCGGCAGGCGCGAGAGATCATCTATTTGTGTTTTATCACTGACGATACTCCAAGTTACTGATATTTCGCTCCTCTAATAAACAAGATAAGAAGCGATCGTAGCGCTCGACTACCTATACTCCATCCAGCCTTAGATCCGCCCCTTGTATCCCTCCGCGATATCCTGCGACTAATACAAAACAAAACACGCCACGTGGATTCATGCCTCGTGTTTATGTTGCAACAGAACGATATTTATTCAGGAGTTTCAGGAATATTGCTGCTATCGTGTTACATTCAAGTATTCTTTACGAGGGTTATCATACATCTTGAAAACTCTCAGATAATCGCCGATATTTAGGTTACTACATTTCATGGTGTGCTTTGGATTCGGCGTATAACGGGTTAGTTGTTGACGATTTGTGTTTACACCAAGTGCTGATCTAAGGGTGGAGCAATTATAGGTCAATACGCCTCAACGCTTTGCCAGGTAATACATATTGCACATGGTATAATGTGTGTTCATATTTGACATAAGTGTTGTGAGGAAGGAATTATTTCTATTTTCTTACTATTACGTACTTGGCAAAGCGTTGAGGCATATTGACGTCGAGCTCTATGATCGTTCTTGTCTTGTTTATTAGATGAGCGAAATAATAGTAACTTGGCGTACAGTCAGTGATAAAACACTAATAAATGATGTCTCGCGCCTGCCGATATATGAGACGTTGCTGTCCTGGAAATATGAACAGAGTGTACGCACACCGTCTAGCCATGTTTATGCGATAATCTCGCGTAAACATCTGGGCAGTTCCACATTCTTTTCGATACGCTTCATGGCTTTGCCAGGTTGTACAATGTATGTTTATATTTCAGATAAGCTCTATGAAGCCTGTTTTTCAGGCTTTACAATGCTGAAACAATGTTGGGTGACGATAAACATGTAGAGATAAGGGCTTAATAGCTCATGTTCTAAGTACAATAATGGATTTTTGTACACATGATCAGAAAAAAAATCTGTCTAATTAAAACATTCGCACCCATCCTTTTTAGAGAAGACGGGAGCAGGGAGTTTGTCAACAGCCGATTCTTTTTTCTCACATTTTATTTGATAAATTAGATATTTGAGCACATGTTTAGAGAGAAAGAGGAAGGGAGGTAGGGAGGAATTTATTAAGTGCCACACTTCTATGGTAGATGATATGTCCAGTTAGACTTCCTCGAATTAAAACAACTATAACGCATATTCAATATTCTGCCTCCTTCTTTAATTCTTTCGCTTTCAATATATACGAGTAGATAATTATTATTTGTTGAAAAAAGTGGCAGGAAAATATTGTTTTAAAATACAGAAAACAGGTTACTAAATTATGCAAATAATAAAGCTAAAGAAATAATAAATTATTATTACTATAATAATAATAATAATAATAATAATAATAATAATAATAATAATAATAATAATAATAATAATAATAATAATAATAATAATAATAATAATAATAATAATAATAATAATAATAATAATAATAATAATAATAATAATAATAATAATAATAATAATAATAATAATAATAATAATAATAATGATAATAATAATAAAGCTGTATAATATATATTATTAACATATGTAACATCACTCTTAAATAAAATGTATTACTTCTTACAGCCATTTCGAACGCATCTTCATTTGGCATACTCTTCAGCACCTTGCCACTCATCTGTGCACAGCAGTAATAGAGCTGGTTGTCCCCATATCCGCGCACCAGGGCTGCGTGGCTCTGAATGCCGTACTCTAAATTTCCGGGCAGTTGATGATGCCTGATCTAGTCCCACAGAGGATTAGGGAAGAGGATCTTGGGCTGCAAGGTCGAGTGGAGCCCCATCACGTTGCTTTCCTGATTTGTAACGGTACGGTACTCCAGGAATGTCGGCAGCCTATCCAGCAAAAGCACTGTGTGGCGCAATGACACTTCACTTCAGAACGCAGGGGGATTGGCTTAATCAGATTGTCACCAAGGATATTGGCCCCGATTGCCAAGCTCAAAATGCCTTAATGCTTTATTATGCACCCACTGATTTAACTTAGTTTTAGAACCTAAAGTGTGTTAATCGGGTGACACGAAAGTTTGTTTTAGTCTCTTCTGTTTTCGAATCAGAATTTCGGCACATTTGGGGATAGAAACCAAGAGCACTACTCAATTGATAAACCCATAATTACTGTTACTGTATAACATCTGCATCACTACGTTCAGGAGAAATGTTACAAACCTCGGTAAAAATTCTTATCTTTCGGCTTTTCCAAAACCAGGAGGAGCACATTGCAGTCTTATCAGTTATAGTCCATATGCATCTACAAGAAGGGCCAAGGCTTGCCGCCCAGCCGCTGGGTCCCCCACCTGTGCCCACTACAGGCGTAATTGGTGGGGTGCAGTACTGGAGGGTGGTACGTGGTCAGAGAACCGAACCCTCCTGGCAAAGTTATGCGGCCTTCTCGACCTGGGGTTGCTACTTTTCCATCAAGTAGCTCCTGAATTGGCCCCTCCGGGACCTAACGAGGCTGAGTGCACCCCATGCTGGTGCCGGGGATCAAATCCGGGTCCTCCGCGCCAGACGCAAGCCATATTCATCTACTTAGGCCAAATTCTCTTAGTTACCCTTAACATAATGAAGGTCTGACATTGAGGTCCAAAATATCAACATTTAGTTGTTGTTGTAGTGTTTAACGCCCGCTTTTACTACTACGGCACCGCAGGCGGTGACGCTGATGATACATGAAGATGGAGCACCGGTGGAATGAGATGGCGGGGGAAACCGGAGTACCCGGAGAAAACCCGCCCTGACGCCGCTTCGTCCACCACGAATACCACATGCGGGTCCCTGGGATCGAACCCGGGCCGCCTAGGTGGTAGGCGAGCGCGCTAACCGCTCGGCCACGGCGCCGCCAACATTTAGTAAAAACTGTATTCTCGTCCGCGAACAAGTAGGAGTGAAAGGTCTCTAGTTCTTCACGCACTTCTTCATATAACAATAAAACCAAATAATATAAGTGCCCGTTGGAATTCTATTTTCCACTAATAAAATGTGTACTCAAAATAGGACACATAGGACCTATACACACTACGCCACGGATGAAGGATTAAAATAATTCCAATATAAGTACATTTACTCCAGGAAGTGCCAGTTTTCACTTTAGAAAATTCTAGCAGCGAAATTAATGGAAAGGACATTCTCATTTTAATATGCAGTTACAGCCATTAATTAAGGTAGCCGAAAAATAGCGGACTATGACAATACTTGTTCCTGTTGTGCAAATACATTTTGTGGGTGCAAATGACATTTATATCACAGGCTACACAGCGTAATTTCACAGTGTGTTTAACTATACAACACAGCAAGGCATGGCAAGGCTATGATTGCATTTAGTATCGAGCCACTCGCCATCAAATTTTGTGACAGCGTAGTAATACAGCTTCCTTGCTCTATATTTGCTAACCGTTCACTTTGCAACGGAAATGAATAAACATTTTTATCACATGCTTGAATATTGGAATAAAAACCACTCCGCAACCAAACACATTTTATATGTTGAGTGAAGATCAACTATAATATTTGTGTAGTATAAACCACACATTACAGCCTGCTGTTGTTCTGTGGAAATATTAGTCATAGCTATAACTTAGAGTTAAATCTGCAACACCTAAGGAGGAGAACCCCAACATTTCATGTGTTTCATACGAAATATTATATAAAAATAAAAGAATAATTACCGCACTGGTGAATCTTAATATTTGTTACAATATTTTCTAAAATTAAAATAAATATATTTTTGGGTTACAACACAGTTTCAGAGAACCGAGAACCTTTAAATTGTTTGAAATTCTGGACATTCTATTTGCCACAATCGTGTTTGCTGGTATTTGCTAATTATATATCTAGAATGTTACGCATTATTAAAATTAAAGATTGAATATATTATTATAATATTTAAAGAAGTTCTATTCTTTTTAGCACATTAAAAAACTAATATACCTACCATTGAATGTGGGAAGAATTCAAACAACAAAATCTTTGTTAGGCATTAACAACTATGATTTTTTCCAACAAGCAGCACATTTCTTGCAGTTAACAACTATCAATTATGCATTTAATTGCATGACCTCCTATCAATTTATATGCTCTAGCTCTTATCATCATCGACACCAAGATAGGCCAAGCTAGCCTGTTTCGGCTCAGAGAAGATCATCTTTTCAGCGACATTAAGCTCTTCCAACACTACGGTTTCCTTCAGGTTTATATATGAATGTATTTTCGTTACTCTATTTATCTATTCTGTAGCTCTTACATGGTTCTAATGAATACTACTATCGTCAATGTTGCCTGACTGAACGCACTTGATTTTTACTTTCTCTACCACGTAAGTAGAGGAAGTATTGCATTCCACCCAAAAATTAGATATCGAAATTTCACTGGAAATATCTGCTTTGAGACCACCTGAATCAATAAAAGCATTTTTAGAGAACTATCCATGTGTGTGAGGCTGTGTGTGTGAGTGTGTGTGTTTGTGTGTGTGTGTGTGTGTGTGTGTGTGTGTGTGTGTGCGTGTGTGTACGCGCGCATGTGTGTGTGTGTGTGTGTTAGCCAGTCTGTCAATCTGGACATCATGACTCAAAAACGAAAAGTCGGTAAAAATCCAAAGTTGGTATTTAACTTTAATGTCTTTTAAGGATGCGACAATTTTGAAGAAAATTCCTCCACCTTGAACTATACTTTAAATGGAAAATTTTTCGAAAATTTTGATTTTCTTGAAAATGGCTCTAACGGTTTTGATTAAAATACCATATGTTTGAAATCTTTCTATGACAAATGAAATGTGTAGCTTGAATTTTCTGGCCATAGCCCGTGTAGCTCTATTTACTCTGGGTAATTTTTGCATAACTTATAAACCGTACTAATAGACAGAGCAAATCTAACTATACAAAAAGTGTAGATCCAGGAGTAGAGTCCAGGAGTGAGGACAAGTCGCCTGGGTTAACCCAGGCGGATGGTAAAGTGGCCACGGTACCTATCCGTTTAATTACGGATTTACCCGTGAGGTTGTATAGGTTTGTCTAATTTTACAAGCTTTAGTGTAATGTTTCTAATGGTGCAGGTTAGTTTCCTGTGTTGTCACTGGCGGTGGGATGTGTCCGATCTTGGATGTCTAGCCATCCGAGCGACCATTGCCTACTTCTTACTTCGTCGGCCGCTTGTGGAACCGTCGAGCAATGCAGTACCAGTGACAGGAAACCGAGAGGAATAGGTGAAGGGTGTGGTGGTGCCAAATGTGAAATACAATATTGCTAAAACATACAATTTATGTCTCAATAATTTTTTTGTAGAGCGAACCAATTCGGAGATATTCCATTTATTTGTGTGAGTTTGGGGGAACTTGCATTTCTGTCGAATGGAACTAAACTTAAAAGCTTTAAAAGATTTGACTATCGCTCAAAATCTACTTTATTCCCATATTCTTCATGCACCTAAAAGAAGCTAAACAATAAGATAATTTCTACAAATTTTTGTCTCAATAACACGAAGAAGACAAAGGAATAAGAGTTTGTAAGAATGGATAGTACAAGAGAAGAGAAAGTCATGGGAGATTGTTAATGTTGTGTACAGAAGCTTATATTTGCGTTGTGTTGAATTGCCTTTGTGTATTTCATGTGGTAGCATTATAATCGCGCAGTTGTGGGACTCAAATAACCTATATTTAAAGCTTCATGAACTGAAATTAAAATAACCTTAAATTTACCTTACAAGACTCGTTATTCATTTTTAACATTTGAGCCAGAAATGTTGAGACCAAATGGAAAATGCGCAATTATCCTCTACTGCTGTAAAATATAGATAAATATCCACAACTGACTTGCATTTTCCCAGTAAATCACGTTGAGATCTTAAATTCACACGAGATAACATACCCTAATGGCGACTTACAATGCTGTCAGCTAGAAAGAGGGGAATATGAAGGAAGGAAGAGAATCGTAAATAAATGATAACATTTATTTAATTTGCTTTGATGAAAACGAGGACGTTTTCAACCGTTGCCTTGCAAACACTTTTGGCACGGGCTTTAGAAAACTTTCCGTAATGGCGATAGTTCGCTGCCGGAATTAAGTGATTTTTCAGTGTGGACTTTGTGTTTGACAGTTAAAGGAGACAAAGCACAGTTATTTTCCTCACTTCCCCTTTCTCTCTTGGGTTCTGCCAACAATGTATCCGAGAAAGTATTAAGTGTTGTCTTGGTCAGCAGCATTATTAATCAGCACGCTAAATCCCATTCAACTTATCGATTAACCTTCAGGGAGCTTTATGAGGTATTAAGTTTGCAGTAATTCATAACACATACTCGTAAAATTCTGAACATAGGTCGTGAGAGAGTTTGCTTTTTAAGCTTTATTTATCCATCACCGGTTTATTGAGTCACATTTCCATTCATCGCCAAAACATGAATATCTCCCGGACATTATCTATATTCTGCATAACTAAGGTATTCACATGATGGTTTGTTGAACAACAAAACACATATTATTGTCCATCTTAAAGACACGAGGCGAAATCCCTACAACCTAACAGCACACTGTTTGCAAAAATCTTCGCAACATTTTATTTTCCAAAAGTGTCTAATGACTTTGTTCGAGGCATCCTATGACTGA
>JAUKNM010000138.1:827500-875602 GCA_030765045.1 Tenodera sinensis
ATGAACTAAATTAATATTTGTGATATTAAAAGTGTAAAGATGTACCTAATCTTGATTTTGACTTATAAAGCAGACGCTGCAGTTTAAAAAGTAAGTAATAATATTCTACTTAAATAATACTTATAATAGTGAAGAATGCCATTATGATAATAATAGGAATAATTAATGATGGGACGATACCAGTTTTAACGGTTTCACTGCCCATCCTTACCCCTGGTGGACCTGGTGGCTCGACGTCCTTCGTCTCGTCGATGCAGCTGAGGAGGCGCCAATTTCTCAGGGTCTCAGCCTCGACGAGAGATGTTGGTCTTTGGGAGAGAAGCGGGTTGTTGGACGGTGATGAGAGGGAATGGGTTTTACATGGAGTTTCTCGGAAGAAAAACACGAGATGCACTTTCCCTATTGGCACTTCGGGTTACAGGAAACTCTGCAAGTCCTATCTTCCACCCTCTTAGTGTAATATGCTCACCTACTGTACCGGATGAATCGCAATTCCTTTATACGTAGTTTACTGTCACTAGACGTGTCGCGACTTAGTGGCACTTGGCAAGGTACTTCTTAGTAACGTGGCGTCACAACCTCACCGTACACCTGATAGCACCGAACCGTCTGGAGTTTTTCACCAACACTTGGTTCAAAAGCGGTGGGGAAAGATTTCGAATTTTCCAACATAAACAACATTTCTGTCCCCTGATTGGCTATTTTTACTGGGACTTTTAGATTCATTGGTTCTCTCTTTGGAACCTTTGAATGTTAGCGACGGTTTATGGTGACGCGTGATACTTTAGTCAGACGGTTAAACATTCCTTGTAACATAATAGAACGCTAGGTTTTATTGCCCCAGCCAAAATGCCTTGCCAACGGCCTGGAAAACTGATCCTCCTTTCTTGAACGGGAAACTTCCAGATTTACCTGTGTAACTGTGCCTGTGTTTATTTATTAATCTTTATGAAACTTAAAACATTGATACAATTCTTCAAGGTCTTTTGTTTGATATAATTTCCAAGGAAATTACTTCAAAACATGGATAATTAATAAACTGGGTGTTAATTAAATATCCACATTTCCTTAATTATCACAGGTTAGGGTTCCATTTCTGGACACGCATTGTCAGGCGGAAATACCGCTACCTACACAGTAATTTTCAATACTCGATACAAATACTGCCTTTTAAACACCTAGACTTGATATTTGATACTTATTTTATCAAAAGCTGTAAAGATGATACTTGTTCGCTGAAAAATGCTCTTGTTAGTAGTTTTCTGTGTATAAACGTATGCAACCAATTTTATTTTTGCTCATCCATTTTCAAGTCAGGGTATTATGTTGTAATAGTGAACGAAAACTAGCACTTTTTCAATAGAGTTTCAGTAAGTAAACTTCAGTTTCTGATGCTGTTTAAATTTGTTGTATTAGGAGATTTACCACCGCACGTAACTATTTTCTGATATTTTTACACTCTGCTGATGTGCTTCAAAATAGTTCCGCACTTCACTCATGCATTATTCATTTTCACTGTTTTACATTGGTAAAACAAAATATTTATGGAAATTAGTATTATAGTAGATATACCTGTAAGGTATGGTCGTGATCCTACGTGACTTGCAAAACGCAAAATAACAGATGGAAGCAAAGAACACATATCTCCATGCGCTGCATTGTCAGATCTTATTTTGTTTTCGGTGGACTCAAAGGTTTTGGATACCGAAGTAGGCAAATGTACAGGTCGAGAGTGAGTCACTATACTAGGCTGTTGCACAAACGAGGTGCTTAGAATGGCAGAGGCGTAAGCGCCAAAGTACGAACTTTTTGTTTTTCTTGCAACATATAGTATGAAGCCTACTCTTTAATATCTGTTAAGTGTGAATGGTTGATACGCCCTGGATATAAACCAATTCTCCATTTGAATACAGCATGGTGTTAGACCTCACGTGCTTCAGCCGGATCTCGAGAATAGCAAAGGCGTATGAGAGGGTAATGTTTATTTTCAGGCCTTTACCCCTTATAAATGGTTATTCCTTAACCTTTCAAACATTTTTGCGGTTTTGTAAATAGTTTTTGCCTGGATATACTCCTGCCTGTACGCCCGTAGTTCGGTCTGTTGCTTTCAAAGAAAGCATTAATATTCTAACTATATATTTTATTATATTTAAAAAGGGAATAATGACATTCAAAGGTTTGAAACTTCGTTGCTGTGTGCTAGCCTTGAAATTTCGTATACATTACATGACATAGCGAGAAACATTATGTCAGGAGTTTAAATTATATTATAAATATTTATGTTATAAATATTATTAACATTATAAATACTGCATTAATCAACATTGTTATGGGCCATTTTTGAGGAAAACAGTACATCGTAACATTCTTCCAAATAAGGAACAGCTTGAGTGGGGAATTTCTTTTGAAATCACACACACAGCCGCAGGCACACACGCACAATCGTACCTTTTTCTGAAAATGCATTATTCGGGTTCAATGGGCCTCAGAACACGTGTTTCCTGGGAAATCGTGACATCAAATTCGGCGGAACGCAGTGTTTCCTCTACGTACATGGTACGTGATAGAGAAAATATAAAGTTGGGAATTCAACGGTCTTGTATGTGTGTGTTATATGTTTGTTCCATCCTGAGTACTGGTATATAGGCTACCTAACAATTATGTTTGGAATCAATGGTTTGTATTGAATATTTACTGGCAATACGACAATTATGATCAGATATTTTAATAAGAAACAGCCAAAAGTTTTTGGGAACAGGTGGTGATGAATAGGAAGGAATGCTTATTTTTCTGTGAGACTTTATTTGTTGTAAATTTGAATGTAGCCATCTCTTATAATTCTGAAGACCTGTTTGTGAAATGGAAATGGGTTGAGAAAGTCGTGTGGATGACACACAACAAATTTTATGCTAAACTTTATTAACAGTGATAGATAGCTTTATTGCACAAGCAATGCAATATCTAGAATTTGTATCTTAACTATGGAACACTCGTTATTTCAATTTTTATATTTTAAATCAGAGGATGTTTGAAATACACTTTTAGAAGTTGTAAAAAGACTAAGTAAATAGTGTTTTGACTATATTGCGAAAGCATACAGTATTTTTGCTGTAGGTATAACAATATTAAGTAAAGCTCTCCTCTGCTGTGTGAAAAAGCAATTAAACCTGGCTCACGTCTATGTGCTCCGTTATATAGAATTTTATTAAGGATTAGGTGGTTGATGTCTGTCCACCACCTCATGGCCTTAGAGAAATGAAGGGAAGAGGAGAGACATTCTACCCTATGTAAGCCGAATTTTGTACACTTCCTCGCAAACGTTGTACTAGTGCTTCGTTATCAACTTACCTCCAATGTTATTCACACTGTCTTCTCACTGTTAATTTACCTTGTTTCAATTGTAAAATCGTACCGATCATAGCCGGAAGTAAAAGAAAAGAAATCTGATGTGTTGCACTCACATGACGTTCTCTACTCTTGTACTAACCATTCTTACAAACTCTTATACCTATATCTTCTTCGTGTTAAGATAAACATTTGTGCAAATTATCTTATTTCCTTGTAGGTGCAAGGGGAATATTAGAATACTGTAGGCTTTGTGCAATATTCAAATCTTTTAAAGTTTTCAGATTCTGTTCTCTTTGCACACTTAACATATAAAAAAAATGAACAACGATGTTCCATTTCACGAAAGTTTTAATATTTCCGAAACTGACACACATAGCAAGGAATATCTCCTAAATGGTTCACCCTACAAGAAAATTTATCGAGACATAAATTGTGTATTTTAGCAAGATCTACATTTTTTGTGCAGCATAATTTGGTCTATCTCTAACGGTTTACCAGCTATGCAGAAGTGATCTAGAGTAAATACGACTACAGGCGCTATAGCCAGAAAATTCAAAATATACATTTCATTTGTCATAAAAATATCTCAAACATGATATTTTAATCAAAATCGTTAGAGCCATTTTCAAGAAAATCAAGATTTACGAAAAGTTTTCCATGTAAAGGGTAATTTAGCGTGGAGCTATTTTCTTCAAAATCTTCGTGTGGCATCCTTGAGAGACATTAAACTTAAATACCAAATTTGGTTTTTAACTGAGTTTTCGTTTTTGAGTTATGCTGTCCGCAGACGACACACATACACACACACACACACACGCGCGCGCGCGCGCGCGGGCGCGCGCGGACCTTTTTCTGAAAATGCTTTTTTTTTTGGATTCAGGGGGTCTCATAACATATATTTCCGGTGAAATCTCGACATCGATTTTTTGTGTGGAATACAATACTTCCCTAATGTACGTTTTATGCACATACATGCCCTCAAAACCTTTCTTAGTGCAGTTTATTTTTGCGGTTTTACAAAGCATTCAAATAATATTTAAAACGTTCTATTCTATTTTATAAATGTAACTCTTCAATTAAAATATTGTTGAATTTAATTGACTTTGAAACTTTTGCAGAATCGTTAATAATGGAATAAGTGTTTATATTACTGTAAAATAAAGTATAAACTCTGTGCAGGTTGGAACACGCATTTAACTTTTATCGTCCTAAGGCTACATCATTAACACGCAATGGCCCCTCAGTAAAACTTGTTAAACCCTTACATCCACAGGTTGCCAATGTTTCCTGGGACATTAACTTAGGAGGATATTTTAGCTAACCCAAGACACTCTTTGCCCTCTGGAACGATTAACAATACTCTGTTAATCTGAAAATCATTTATAGCACCTTGGTTGTTTAGAATAAATTGGATATCTTCTTACATTTGATTGGTTGGATTGGAACTGTCTTTCCCTTACGTGAACGGGAGTTTGGGATGGCTTAATGTCCCATTTTATCATTCAAATATTTATTGAACCGTTAACCTAATTGGCTTGGAATCCTAATATTGACATATGACAGAAGGATATTTTAGTTGTAGAGTTGCAACTATGTAATATATAATTTTGCTAATGTTATACGAGGGTCATTCCATAAGTCTTGGCAACGATGTGATATCTTTCGAACATGTGGCATCACTGTACTGCCTGTATATACTTTCAAAACCCTGCGATAAACGGTGCCCAATTTAACCGACAGATGTTGGCTGTAAGCGAGGATGGCTAAGTAGTAGCGCCGAAAACATTTAGATTGAGGTTAGCCGTACTACAACAGATTATAAAAGCGATCATTCGTGAAAATTACCGTGCTAGGTGGCCGGAATGCTACTCAGTGTCATGCTGACCTACCAGAAGCTTTGGGGGACAGTGCATTGTATTATTGCTTTGCAAACAGGGCAGATATTCCAACGGTATATCGGCGACTAGTGGTACACGTGGATGCTCTTCCCCATCATTGGCAACACTGTATGGATGCCCTGGGAGAGGGGCTAATTTGAAAGACAATTGGTACGTTGAAATTGTGCCCTGGATGTTAATTGATTGATGTTCATTCCATTGTACTCACGCGCAATAAATTTATATAGTTCCATTGCGTGTTTTTGATTTCAACCTGTGCCGTTAACTCCAGTTTTTATCTCTATCCCTATTGGGATCCGCACTGTCTTCACAGTGCAATGTACAGCGTGGATTTCCTCTGTTGTCGCATTACGGAATGTCATCCTGTAGTTGCCACGAGTTATGAAATGACCCTTGCATATAAACAAATATTTGGAAACAATGACCTATTTCTTTATAATTTATTCATCAATATTTTGAGGTATGACTCACAATTCAGTAACACTTACACAGCCACATTCCTATTTAGTGAGGACAATAATTTAAAACTTCATTTTCACATCCATCTCAGAGAAAGTGTTTTGACATTAGTATTATGGCTGGGAAGCACCATAATGCTATAGATAACCCATTTCCCGTCCACCTCTGCCTTCATATGGTTTAGTATCTAATCATATTAATCTGAATTAACATACATTTAGTTATATAAAGCAGTCAGAGTAGTACTCCTCTAGACAGGTTATTTCAAACCGTATGTTTAAGACATTTTTGTAGTTAATGAAATTTGTACTTTGAATTTTCCCTCTATAGCCCATGTAGACCTATTTACTCCGGATGACCTTTGCATAACTGGTAAACCGTAAGAGATAGACCAGATCTTAAGCTGTGGAAAAAATGTGGGTTTCATTAGAACACACAATTTATGTGAAATTATCTATTTTGTAAAATGAACCATTTCGGAGATATTCCTTGTTATTTTGTCAGAACTTTGCAGCACAACCGTTTTCAAATAGGAGGTCGTGATTAATTTTTTATCTCTTGATTATACAAAAGGAAAGGAATTTTGAAGTCACCATATAGGGGCCACTCTTAATCAATTTGACTATAGCTATCGCTTAAAGCCTACTGTACTCCCCTTGCACGTTCGAGAAAATTTGCAATAAGATAAATTCTACAAACGTGTGTAACAATAGTTTGTGGAAGAGTTGAGAAAGTCATGTGAGTGCAACACAGCAGAATTTTCTGTTAATAATTTCCAAGCTGTTACTGTTGTATACCTTTTGCTGTTTGAGATATTCAATTTGGGTTTCCACGTAGGAATGATAGATTTCTCAGTGGTCCTTTTGAATGATTCTACCACATCTGCAGCCCTGCTCCATGTGTTTCCTTCCTTGTGGATCGTCGCCTTGTCCTCTTTTTCCAAAATTGATCCAGTCGTAAATCACTTACGTTCTACCTCCCAACCGCAGCATTGTGTGTTTCAGGAAGGGCTAAATCTGGTTGAGAAGTCCCTTTGCACATTCTGCATACTTTTTAATTCTGTGAACGTGCCTGTGTTCAGCCTTAACAGTCATCCGTTTTTCCGCACCATAGGGTATTATGCCACCTGTTGAAATGATTCATGAAATGTAATTTCACAGCGGTGTTAAACCTATTGAAATAAATGGATAGATATTCCAGCTTCTCTGGAGATTGTGATTAATGTGCGCATTCTTGCTCCACAATAGCACCCAGTTGTTGCAAGTGTACCCCACTTATTCCTAGTAGTATAGAGGGAGTTGATAGAGTTCATTGGAGATAGATATTGTAGTCCCAATCAAATTATGCTGATTGTGTTTTACAATATTCTGACTGGGGGGCATGAAACTCAAAAGGGTGACCACTTCGGTGAGGATGTAGTAAAACCATAAACCAAGCAAGCGCTCCAGCAGAATGCGGAACAACCTATATTAACCTACTAGCTGAGATACCTGGGGTTGCCCTTGGTTTGGCGATTTATCCCTTAAACCGTCTGACTTAGGTTCAGTGTAGCCATGTCTGCAGAAGTAAAAGCTGAAGATTTGATTTCAAAACAGCAGGACAAAACAGTCGATCTTTTAACCGGCAATTTTGCTTTGTATACCTACACATATTTACGGCACAATAACAACAACAACAACAACAACAACAACAATAATAATAATAATAATAATAATAATAATAATAATAATAATAATAATAATAATAATAATAATAATAATAATAATAATAATAATAATAATAATAATAATAATAATAATAATAATAATAATTACAATAATAATAATAATAATAATAATAATAATAATAATAATAATAATAATAATAATAATAATAATAATAATAATAATAATAATAATAATAATAATAATAATAATAATAATAATAATAATAATAATAATAATAATAATAATAATAATAATAATAATAATAATAATAATAATAATAATAATAATAATAATAATAATAATAATAATAATAATAATAATAATAATAATAATAATAATAATAATAATAATAATAATAAATAATATATTCGCTCAAAAATTCTTGCCCTGATGAGTTAGTGCCACATGCAATCTCAGTATTGCGCAATAGCTTCCATTCTGTATCTACTTGGTTTCTTCTGCTTTCACCAAATTAAGTAACCGTGAAGCAAGTGGTGCAATTGACTGAACTTATTGGATTTTAGCTGGTTCTAACACTTCCAACATTCTAAGAAGAGGATCGCTTAATGAAAAACGGCTTAGTATTCGCGAATGGACTCAACGGAAAAATCAACACAGCATAATTTGAAAACTTGTACATATTTGTCGGGCAGGGATGATTTTGCCAGATATATTCGAACTTTGGTACCAAAATACATGTTTTACACTGGTAGAAATACTTTTGGATCCCTGTAGTCAACTTTATTTCAGTGGAATTCAAATGTCCTGGTTTAATGTAACAGTCAAGCAAGTTCGCAATGCAGAAACAACAGATGTGGTACGATTATATATGCAGGTGATTATATTAATATTTTGTTTTTATACACGAGGGAAATACCTTGCCTGAAAATCTTTTTTCAGAAGAGCGAATTATATGATGTTAAGGAAAATAGTGTTTAAAAATGGGAAATAGTTAAAAAGCAGGAGATTTTGAAGTGCGTTCAGTTTTTAGCAGTAGATCAGTAGATTGGCAAAAAAGCAGATCTCTTTCGAAATCAGTAGACCTGGCAACCCTGCTTAGGTTGCAATTGCTCAGTAGCCTAGTGCTTCTTTGGAGACATTAAAAATATTTCTTAACACATATGTGTTTAATTAGAACTCTTATGATACCATAATGATACAAAGTAAACTAAACATATAAATAAAAACACCGAGAAGACATTATGCAAAGGCACTGTTGAACAACCATTAATATCACAGGAAGAAGTAGAGAAAGGCATGTGAATGTGTTACGTAAAAGAAAAGCGAGTAGAGAAAACCATTTGATTGTGATACGTTGCCTAGCAAAATTGATAGTGAGAACCTTCTCTTTGAAACAAATATTTAGATTTATCAATTTTCATCGCATTCGGATGAACCCATAAGGGACAAACATACACTTGTGTGCGTGTGTATGTGTGTGTGTGTGTGTGTGTGTGTGTGTGTGTGTGTGTGTGTGTGTGTGTGTGTGTGTGTGTGTGTGTGTGTGTGTGTGTGTGAATTGGTGAATCTGAATACATACCCGTTTAATAATACAACCATATAAGCTTAGGAAAATCTGCATAACAATATAGAAACCCGGTCAAAGTATTACACTGAACCCATTAAATTATATATATATATATATATATACCATTAGAAAGTACGTTTTAAAAAGAAACACAGCAATTCCTATCGTATTTGTGTGTTAAAGTTTAATATTTTACCACTTTGAGTAATATGACTGCAACACTAAGAAAGTAAATGGGGCTAAATCACCCTGATATATATGTATTTACCATGAAGTACATTCGAAATTCATCGTGTTTGCACATATCTTTCGCATCTTATAAAAGATGCATTAACGCTCATTAATTGCTTATTCTAATGCAATTAAAACCAGCTTGGACGTTAGAAAATTTAAACGTGGGTCAAAAGAGCGCTTGCCAATAAAATTGCACAAATTAACTGTACTCGCATTATCGCTTAGGTGCAAATTTTGAACTACAGTTATCTTATAGGGGTTTGCTTTTAAGAGCTCAGTGGCATTCCAAGCCGAGGTTTGCGATATTCCTAGTTTCTGCCCATGCTTTCTCGGGGATTTCTTTCGACCTCTTATCTCTTTTTCTTAACTCTATTCACAAGATTACCAATCCTTTCTCTATGAGGCGCACGTATCTCTATATATCATCGCCTCACTGTTTCACAAGTTTGACGTAAGTCAGTAGAGCACCTGATTTCTGTGTGAATTGTCCCAGGTTTAATTCCCGGTGGGGGTGGGAATTTTTCTCAAGGCAACACCCTCTCCAGAATATCAAAGTATGGGTGAAAATGCGGATCTGTGCCTTATCTGATAAAGGTATAAAGTCTAAACAAATCCAATAACAACTGTACACGAGTTAGCCAATACAACGATATGTTGCTGTTAAGGGCGCTATACAAATGAGACAATAAAAGAAAAAGGAATAAAATGAAGATAGAGGGGAATAAATGGGACATTTTTTATGCTAAAAGTATACATATTTTGGCAGTAGAATCACACAACCCAATCCATAACACTGAAACACGTGGTCTCATAACGGATGAACTTATGCACAAAGATTTGATCTCAAGAATGGAAAATATTGAAGGTGAAGTGTAAACAGAATCACTCAGAAACACCGCATTACATGCCAAACATAGTACGACCACGCTGCTAAACGAAGACCATATAACTATGGATAAAAGTAAAACCTTTACAGCTACAAGACATTAACTGCAACACTTATAGTATATTTTAACATTTTCATCCTCTACTTGTCGGTATAATACCATCCTAGTAAGGCAGTTGCACTTTTTCATCACTGCTGAACGGGTTTCTGTTGAATATCGCGACTGGTAGCCCGCAGCTTCTATGGCACTGTTACACAAACCCATTGTTGCAGTAGTGAAGGACTTCTAGGTTATGTAAACATGAGAAACAGTATGAATACGTTATGCTTAATGTGTTCAAAATGCTGACTCCCTGATTTTGTACAAACCCATCATCTGTTGAACATATTATTGAACACTTTGTGAATTGCTACAATCGGGGTGTTGGAAAACACACGCATCAGACCTAGAATCTTTAAATGTGTCAAATAACATGCAACCTGGGTACTTGTTATGAACGCTAAGGACGACAAACTTCTGTATAAATTCAAGCTTATGGCAGGCATTTGACACACTTTGAGTAACATTTAACATAGATATAATTTCCGACATAAAAACACGTTAACTACACACAATAAACGCAACACACTGCTGTCAATCCACGCTAGCAACCAGCATAACAACGGGTGGCACAACTAAAGTTTGCAAATCTGCAGGATGCGCAAAAAACTGTTTTTTTAAACGCACCGTACCGTACCGTTACGCCTGTTGCAGGGCGACAGTATCCCTATTACGGGCACCAGTATCTAACAACGTCTCGAGGAGTGCATTTCGCACACAATGAATGGACAAAGAGTATGACAGTGGGACCAGCAAGTACAATGTGGGGAGTGGAAATGGCGTGTGGCCTTCAATCGAGCGAGATAACTTGACTTTATCCGAGTAATGCCAAAGTTTTGCTTAGCTCTTGTTGTATCACCTCTACCAATGTCATTGGTGGGTGTGTGAGCTAGGCAACCGCAGAGGGAGATCATTCAACGGATACTTGTTAATAGGTATAGCAAGCGATTACCAATCACGACATTCAGGATAAAAAGGTACCTTATTTGCTGAAAATGTGTTGAAAACTTGCTTCAGTGAATCCTCTCCGTGCATACAGGAAGTTTTTCCGCCTGTGCCCCAAAAATCGACCCATTTTCCTCTGTTTGTTACGCAAAGGAAAAGAGTTGGAATTTGAAGGAAACAAAGAACTGTAATTTAGGTTTAAGGAAAAGGAAGAGCGAAGAGCTTCAGGGATCAACCGAAGACAACAATTTCCTCGTGATGACGCACAATTGACGTCAGCAATGCCCAAGGATGGATGCGGAAACGTTACAAAAGAGAAGCCTCGATGGACGGTGAGCAACGTAAATTAAGACCACTTGTTTTGTGCAACAAAGCGACGCGACGAGCGCAATACTCTGCGACAGGCGCAACGGGGCCATTTTGATTGATTTCCTTGCAAAGGATGAAACAATAGGCGGCAGCACTATATTCAGACGTTTAAAGTGAGCTATCAGGAAGAAAAGAGCAAACATTGCAGTGGACGGAGTTGTTTTAGCACAACAATACACGCCCGCATATTTCTATCGTAGCTTCACAGGCTACCGCTATAATGAAGCAAATACTTGCGCCAGAATCTCACTACACTCCAGCTATTGCCTACATTTTGACGTCTATTCTCTCTGGCTTTCGGGATATGTTCTTTGAAAATATGATGCAAATGGAATTTAAATTGCCAAAAATAGAAGGGTGTGTTATACTATTTTGTTGTATAAGCAACATAAAGAGACTATTTATAATTAATGTTCTTCCACAGAATAGCCTAGAATAGCCGTGTGTAGGACAGGATTGGAAAGGGTAGAAATGCGAGTGAGCTGAAGATTTTAATGCCCTCTCGGCATGCTGGCCATGATAGCTTAGTGGTTAGAGTAATCGGTAGATGTGTGGTTTAAATCTCGGTCATGACACTGAATTTTTCAGTCTCACTCTTCCCTTTCCAAGAGACTATTGTATAAGTACATTTTAATGCACGGACAAAATTGACTAGCAAACGTCAAAGGTTACAGTACGGTTTTATGTAAACTTCTCCACATGATCAACAACCCCACTCAAAATAAATACTAAGGTTGTTCAATCTGTTCTTAAACTGAGAGTTTAAATTTATAATAACCAGTGCCTTCGATTATCTATTCAACATATCATACGTTGTATTACTACCTGTAAATAGAGCGGTTTTCTTTTTAGGTTAAACCAATATTTTTACTGTAGTTTCTGGTGTTATAAATTATTGCGGAAATCAGAATGAAATTGAAATTATCATGATGCAAGTTGACAAATAATGAACACTGTAAGATATAAACTGTGTTTGTGTGTGTGTGTGTGTGTGTGTGTGTGTGTGTGTGTGTGTGTGTGTGTATGTGTGTGTGTGTGTGTGTGTGTGTGTGTGTGTGTGTAAAATACCAGTACCTTAGGGCTGATATTCATATTGATCTAAACAATTTCCAGATCCGTTTCATTCAGTATCAATATCAGAGGTTTGCTTGACTCAAAGAGTTAAAACGCGAGGCCCAACATGTTTAACATGGATTACTGGAGAGGCACATAACCAAATTTTGTTATGGACATTATTATAAAGGAGTATTTTCATGGTTTTGATGAAACTGGTGTGCCTTTATTCCATAATCTAGAGAATATATAGTATCCTAAAGCCTTCAGCATCTTCCACTGCCATTATTTTCAACCACTTACGTACAAAGCAATACACTCTGATTTATACAGACCCAATTTTATATCCATATACTATTGGAACAAACGAAAATAAGCTGCCGTTCTGCTCTCATAAGCTACCCTTATTTCGTGTGAAAAGCAGCACTGCCTAACCTATTTGGCCAAAACATTGTACGTATATCTAGAGTCTGAAGCAGGTTTTTAAAAAATGAATTTCATAAGAAGTATTAAGGTTTTCCTTCGCCTTCTTTTGTATTAATATTGGCCCACGTTGTGGCGCAATTTGAAGCGCGTGTTTTTAGCATGTGAATAATTGCGTTGATGTTGCCACACATTGAGGTGACATTTGAAGCGTTTTGGAAGCCTCGGCGAAGGTACAGTCGTCTAGCTGTATGACTGTTTTCTGTTATATCTCCAAAGGGTCGCAATGATGGATGAGAAATTTATAAGCATTTTTCGTCTCCTGAATCACACTTAACGAGTTATATTTCTTCTTAATGATCTTATACACTCGAATATCAAGACACAATATCACAGCTTTTCTGTAACATATTTTTATCCGTCGTTGTTTTATATGATGAAATAGCTCATAGCTATACTTTCGGCGAAACTATCTTTGGTACTCATTGCTACATTTAACAGGTTGCTGATTGCAGTATCCTATATACTGTTTGTCTTTATAAGCTATTTTACTCTCATTTTGGAATCCATAAGTGTAATCTTCCTAAACCTATTCTAACCTTCAGTTTCAATCCTGTGGTACTCTCTGTCTTTATAAATCTTTTACCGTTATTTGAAACGCTTTAGATATAAAATTGTGCCGCTTTGTCAATAACACTCCAATTTCTGCACGTATACATAATACTATGACTAAGGCTAGAACGTTGTACGCTGCCTTAAACATGTTATTCCTTCAGATATTTCTATCCCCATTTCTACAAGACTGCACAATTTGACTAATCTGTGTAAACCGTGAGATAATTGCCCTTTAGGTCTCAGGGAAGGTAATACGTAGTCTACTAACCTCTTTCAAAATTATCAATGCCTTTATTTTCAGAATCCATTTATGCGTATAAATCCAGGTACAAGAATTAGTTTTATGTATATATTTTTGCAGAGATACTCTAACCATAAACCCCAGCATGACTGTCGTAACTTTTGAAGCTACGGGAATCCAGGAAGAGTCCTTATATCCTTGAACGATATTTATGGTAACTTTCTACTTCACGCGCATGTAGTGTATGACACCTATTATCTCAATAGGATTTTACACATTACTGAAGAAGTATATATTTCAACTCCCTATTTAGAAAATGTACTTTTGGTATTTCACAGTGCAAACTCGTCAGCCTTTTCATTTTACATTCTATAACGTATTCATTTTACATTCTATAAGCATATAAAACTTAGTTGTACTCAAGTACAAACCATTGCAATAAGGGTGAGTTTCTGGACGTTTTAGCTCCATGGTGCAAACCACCAGTACTAGTAGCACTACTGACTTTACTAGGACATCAAATCGAATATCCAAGACCTCTCTTTGGGGAGTTGTCCGGATTGTGTTAGACCCGACGAAGCACTGACGTCGATACTTGTGAGAGATTGGATACGTCTAGGCAAGTGGAGGTCAGTAGATGTTGTGAAACGCCTCTATGTTTTCCGATACAAACCTGGAGAGCTAGAAGGCGATGGTTAGACACTTACCCATACCGCAGTTCTTTGGCCTGATGTTTGTAATCAATGCACCCTCTTCCGTCACTGCACAAGAAGGGATAGCCATTTAGGAAACCAGGTACTGGCTTAATGAGAAAAAACGTCTTCAAGGAGAGTTACTCCTTGGTTCTAGATAGACAATTTCAGTTCTGTGTAGATCTTTGTCTCAAGTAATCAAGCATGAGTGGAACCATCTCATTTAAATTACAGAGACTGGAAAAAATGCGTATCCCTAGTTTAGCAAGTAATTTTAAATGGTATACCGAATAAATGATTGTAGTGTGGTTCGTTTATAACTGGTAGGAAGAGTTTCACAGTTCTGCTTTACGTAGCGCTTTCTTATCCATTTTCATCTCACGGCACCACCGTGTCACTACTTTGATTCACTTTATCTCACTTTTGTGTCACCTGAGTGGAAAATGTCAGGGTTGCGTGACCCGAGACAAGAGGAGGGCTACAATATGGCTTTGCCAGATATACATCACAAAATTACTTTACGCGGAAGTTCTGTTTCAAGTTGTAGGAAACCCAACGAAGGTACAAAACAGCCTTTTAGGAACAATTTTGTATACAATAGTCATATGCTGTAAGTGTATTCGTGCATATTAATTGCAAGCATTTAAAGCTTTGTGTCCTATTGACCACGGTCCCAATACTGTCACTTCCCTCAAGAATAATTTGTTAGCTTTGTACAAACCCCACAGCTACATACAATTATGTGAAATATCTGGGAGATGGAGATTCCAGAGATTTGAACACTGTTATGGCAGCAAGTCCTAATGGAAACTCAGTAATAAAACCTAGGCCTTATTGATACGTTGAAAGTCTAGTGGCAATCTCTTCTCAGACAACGCACTAGTTGTTCATGTCAATACATTACTTAGAGCCATATTTTCGTGAAAGGAACACAGCAGGTTACCTCTTCTGGTAAGGGATTCTATGGACAATCTTATATTGCAGTGAATTATAAGCAGATTTAATAAGAATTCCAGGGTTTCGTGAGCGAGTATCTTGAGAGACAGACGGTATTAAAAGTGAACATTTAGATAGTTTGCATTGTAGCAATGAAGGGGCTGGTAGAGAAGTGATAAGGAATACAATGTTTGATTTATTTTTTTTAATTTTATTTATTTATTTTATTTTTTAAATTTTTTTTTATTTTATTTTATTTTTTTTTTTTATTTTTATTTTTTTGTCCCCGTAAGTCCAAAATAGTCGAAACCTCGATGATTTTGCCACTAATCTCTTATTTGGAAGTTTACCATGGAAAGAGACTTCAAAAGCCTATTTGACTGCGTCAACGCGACAGCGTCGCTCACCGCATTTCAAGCTTCAAACTATCTAAGCTATCATACTGGGTTCTGGGTTCCTACTGTTGCTGCCAAATTTGCCATTTCATTTTACGGCAAACAAGCGTGACCAGCAATCCATTAACACATCACAATAGCACCAGAAGCTTGTAAAACATGGAGGGCATCCTGGCTATACTGTACAATAGGTTGTTAGTTGTACAGGTCACAAAGACTCAAAATGAGTTAGTCACTCAATTTTCGAAGTCACGCATATAAAATTGCTCAGTATGTAGCATACAGCTCTGCACTATAAATGGAAGTGCTACTATGAAAACCGAATGTATGTAGACGTAGGCATTGCAGACTTCCGGTGTACTGTCATCAGAAGATCTAAACGGGACGTGGCGGGTAACCAAGAGAACGGGGTGCAGCCTCTCCTCCTTTGGAAACGTGTTAGGTATTTCAAGAGCAAGCTTCAAAAGAAGCTCCCGGAAGCGCCAAACCACCGGTCTTGGACAAAGGAAGCTCTTAATATAGCGTTCGTTCAGCATGGCGTTGAGAAAAAAAACGAACGTTGGGTGCGTAAGCACACATTTATGCCCACAGCAATAATTTCCTAGCAGCACCTGACGCCAGTACTGCAGAGGGGGTTCTGCCGATTTCGTGTAAAGACTGACAACTGAGGTAATCGGAAAAGCTCCTATTTCCATGCGAGTCCCCCGATTATGGATCTTCTAAGCACTAAAGTTCGTGCTGAACAATGCATGATACGCACATAATCTAGTTTTTATCGGATCAGTGAGCAATAGGCTCCCAGAAAATCAATTCATAATGTTTGTCGATATAGATACAAGATCGTTCATAGCTGAACGACACCGTTGGAAACCACACTGCGCGTTTGTCCATATATTGGGAATTTCCAGCAATCACATCAAACTTCCATTGATCATGAGTTTCATCACCTTACAAGCACAACTGGTGATGGAAATGGGACGGTAGCTGGAGAGAAGATGATGGTCCTTTGCAGCTTTCTAAATGGGTATGATGGTGGCCTCCTGCAAATTTCCTGGAACTGCAACGTCAAGCTAAACACGATTATAGACCATGAGTAGGAACGACTTTCCTTAAGGAGGAAGCTGCTGTAACATTTGTAAGTGAATACCGTCTGCTACTGGTGTTGATAGTCGGGAAGATGAAAGAGAATGTTGTAAGTCTGCTATGGTGAAAAAGGCGATTACAATTTTCTGGATTTCTAGAACCAATCGTGTACCATGGAGATTTCACCTGAGTTTTAATTCGAGTACTTATCTGCGTTAGATCCTTGAGCGAAGGTACTCTCAAAGGTATTAGCCACATCAAATACATCAACAATAGCTCGAGTTAAAGTCTTAAGACGGGGATTAAATATGGATTGATTTTCCTGCCACGCTGTTTAACTTATACCATATAGCCGAGGGAGCTGTAAAATAAAGCAATAAATATGTTCCTTTATGTCTTTTCGCTATTCTTAGTTACTGGTCAGGACATTGCAGGTATTTTCTTATACTGGATTAGGCTATTCAATGTAAGGTGACGTTGGAAAATCCTAATAGCAGTCCGGCAATCAGCCACCAGGCCAAGGGATAGGAAATCCATTGGGGTTGGAAGTCGAACAGGGTGTAGATAGCTCAGCAGTAGAAGGATAAAGGAAACTGAAACTGAATCGTCTCCTTAGGGTGTTGGTCTAAAATTTTCACATACCCAGTAAGCAGCCAAATGGGTGTAAAGGTTGCAGTTGGCATGATCCAAGCACCATCTAGGCATACTTGTGGAGTATGTATCTTGTGTTAACCAACTAATAAGACAATGAAAGTTGTCGCCAGATTGCAAATCAGAGGTGACATTCCAGTGCAAAGAAAGTGCTATCTTATATAATCTCTGATGAGCATATCAGTGCTCCCATGCACATGAATAACATCCACTGGTGTAACATCAGATTGTACCGCCTGATTTTAAAGCATTATCTGTTGAATTCATTAGACTGGAGGCTCATTCTTATTCAGCAAAAGCTGAAGCTCTGGTCGATATGTTCTAACTCCACATGTGATCCACTGTATAAAATTATTGGATAAGTACACAAATGTAGGTCTCCATTACATTGAAGACAGCGGTGGAAGAATAGTCATTATTTTTCTTTGGTATTGGGCTAATACTCTTTAGTGGAGTTTTGTCCTGCGGCTTTTTCACTGGCATTCATGCAGTGTGAGCCGAATCTACGTGCTTCAGCTCCTTCTCAGAGGAGGACAGTTTTCCAATACAGAATTTTGGTTCAATAGCCTCAAACCGAATGCAAACGGAGATCTGCGAAAATGAAAATCGCCGATCAGTAACATCCCTGAAGATTCCTTAGAAGAGGATGTTCGAGGAGGTGCACGTAGACTGTTCTTTCTCTTTGATGTACTGGGAGCAGACTGATTACATTCTTTGAGAAAATTGGATCTATTATAGCCTTCGTTGCAGCTTAATATATTACGGGCTCGCATGTCTTATCTGCTGGGCGGGAGTTTCTGTTGGCGACTTTGCTGAGATGTTCTTTACAACAGATCTTCTAGTGGTTGATGTGTTCTTAAGCATTGATGTTGAAGGCTTTGCATGTAATGTGACTCTAGAATCTGTCTGAAGTTTTGTCCTCGTTTGGATCGCTAGTTTGAATTGCGATTTCCCGACTTGGTACCGATTAACCTTCAACTGAGCCATAGGTGCTGGACTGGGAACAGAGGTTTGGTGTATGCGCAATATTTTTTGGGCTTACGAGAAGGATACCTCTGTAACGCAAATCTTCAGGATGACTCTTTCCTTCATAAAACGGGGCACTTCCGGGAAGTTGATGGATGTTTACCGCTGCAGTTAGCACAACTGGGAGCTAAGGTACATGCACTGTCATGCAAGGCGTCTTCACAATTAATGCAGGTATCTTCACCACCGCAGAAACTTTAGTGTGGCCAAAGCGCTAACACTTATAACATCTCAGTGGCTTCAATATATAGGGTTCAACTTCAATGGCCTTCATACTCTGCCTCAATCCTTTGCGAGATATTTACCCAATTAAAAGTAAGCCACCTGGTTTGGGTGGGCAGGTATTTACCTCTTTCTTTCCTTTGAATCCGATTCACAGATGTGACAGGTTATAGGTTCTCCTAAATCCCATTGTTGGACATATCGTCCAATGCACGGGTGTTTACTACACCGCGCGAAATGTCCCGTGCATCTCTATACGTACCGGGTATTTGGTTACAAGATTGGCTTTAACTATTCTCGTTGCCTGGGATGCTGAGTGAGCTTCCACCAGGAGCGCGCCGTTGCAAGATGTAATGCATGTTTTCACTGGATTTCCTAGTTTGTCAAGTCCCTTTTGTATGGTGAATGGATTTACGACATAAATATTTCCCTTCTTCTGTTCTAGCTATTCTAGGTAGCGAGCATCAGTCGACTCCACTGTTTCAGTCGCACTTACTTTATGTGCATTCATTTTATGGTCACCATGATGACCGCTGTGTTCATGCTGGTATCAAGTGGGAAGTCAAGCACGTTTGTGGACCAAGGTTGATTGCGTGTTTGGCATAGACTTTTTCACCCCTTAGAGGAACCCAATCGAGAGTGTGCCACGGGACTCCGGGAAAGTCATTATCATTATAGGCCCACGGGGAGAAGCTGAAGTCAGTGCACCAGCTTGAATGACATTGTAACAGGATCAAACCGAGGAAGACTGCATACAACTTAATTTAAGTTTGTAAAAAATAGTAAGAATATTGAAAATGGGGCATCGTAAACGCTTGAAATAACGTTCTCTTAATTGAAGTTGGTAGAAAGTCATTCATTAAGCTATAGAGAATGGACTATTATTTACTCTTTACATACATGTGTAACTTGCATGTTCCAGTCTAAATGTTGATCCGTATAAACTAGAGGGCTTTTTACCGCATTACAAAATAACGTGTTTTATGTTATCAATTTCACTGTTCTTAATAACCACTCGCGTCCCATAGTCATTGCTTGTGGCTAGATTTTGCGTTTACATTTTGTTTATAGCTTGGTAGTTCATCAAAGTTCATCATTTGGTCGACAGCGAATTAAGTCTTCATTTACAATTTTAATTACGTCGTGTAATATACTACATTCTCTATGTAAAGTTATCAGTCACCAGTGACACAATGATTGCAATATATTATGCTCTCTTTGACGTATTTTATGTAAACAGCAAACAACAGAGGTCCAAGCACCGATCCTTATGGTACATCTGCTTTTTCCTGCTATCCATTGAGACTGACTTTATACATTTGCAACTGCAGCAGTTAGCTAGCGCTTAGATAGATAACATTTGAGCTATGTTGTATCTCTATTTGATAATTTCAAAATTTCAAGCTGACGTTTATGGTACTGTTTCAAAAGACTTATAAAATAAAATAATGGCATTAAATACAAATTTCAGTTGTCTATGACTTCATAGTGTATGCCCTCGGTAATTGCTAATTGTGCAGTATTTATATTGTGTACTGCCTGAAGCCTAAGTGATGTTCGTTTCCGTAATCGTTCTTGCAAAGGTAATCTAAAACGTATTTGAGAAATGTCCAGTACGGTACTTTGTGAATGGCAGGAAATCAAACTGGGAATGGGGAATTTGGATTTTAGGAAGGGAAGATACGAAACCTTGTTACCACAATTAGGGAAATGTGGAGGTTATTTTCGATGCCTTAAATATATGGGATGTGTTACAGTCTATAGGGTAATTTAGAGAACCAGTTGTATCATTGTGATGTTGTTGCCACTTACTTTGCCTTTAGTCGAAATTTTCAAGAAGACTTTCTTTTCGTCAACTTCATCGAACGGAATAAGTTTGTTAGTTTCAGTTCATTGATAGTGTCAGCTTTGTCTAATGGGATGGTGGCAAACTTCGGCTTTGTCTAGAGGCTCTGGGCTAATGAGCTTTTCCAATTTTGTGCTCCAAAATCGCACTTCATCCACTCACCCATTTTGTTTAAAACATTACAAAGCCCCGAAGTACTTGCAGTTCCCTTTATAGTATCATACATATATTGTCGTTTTGTGTTTTGGATTGCCAGTGTTGTCTGCTTACGTATTCAACTGTACTATTCAAAGTTGTAATTTGTTTTCCCTCTTTTAAAATTCCGATATATTTTGTCTCCATCTTTCATCACATTATATATAGCTATGGTCAACCAATTAGCTTGTTTCCTCTTCAGAACTTTGCTTTTTTTTCTTGGGGAGAATAATGAGGTAATTTAATTATTTAACCTTGCCATTTACATCCTTTAACATCCAAACTGTATTCTAGGGTGCCACCAATGAGTTGTAGGTCTCAATAGGTCACTATATGACACACATTTTCGGGGCATTTAAAAGGATGTGCAGCTAATACAACTTGTTTGGATATTTCGTGTACTGGAATTTGCCCATTAGCCAGCACTCTGTCAGGTTTAGTGGTCACAATCAAGTCAAGTAAAGTTGCGGCTGAAGAATATTTGGATTATTATAAATAGAACATTGTTGTTGCTTATACAGTTGATTCCTAGTCATGTAGTCGCTTTGTACTGTAGCCTCCATGTTATCAATGTGGTTTACTATAGGAGGTGTGTATCCTACACATGGTAGGCATTCTTACAGCTAGCATTTCCTCACAGTCAGCAGTTAATTCTATAAAAGAAAATTCAGGTTGTGTTGTACTCAGAAAGTGAGGCAAAAATAAATTTGGGATGGAGATCTATTCTTACAAAAGTAGCTATATCCTCACCTCTTTTGTTGCCCCTATGATTACAGAACAAAGTATGTCCATGTTTTGCAATCTGCACTGAATGAAGGAGAAAATTTAACTGTTAGAGAATTAAGAATTACATGCTTCTAGCAAGATTTTTTTCCAAGTCTAATATTCATTAGCATGAAAAGATGCATTAAGTGTGCGTCAGAACGATGAACAGCTATTGTACCACCACTGAAGAGCTAAAAGAAAATAATATAGGCCCTAATGTACATCAAAACATGCGACCCATTGCGGCGACCTTTATGGCGTGTCTAGAAGTGAACATGGACGATAATAAGAAAAAAACTTGTAAACAACAATTAGAACAAAATCAATTGAAAGAAAGTAGAATTACCATTATTATTAGTAGTAGTATTATTAGTTCTTACAAAAAACACTGCAGTGGTTAAGAACATGAAACACCGTCACATAACGTGGCGGTTAATTACATCTCTTTGGTTAGGTCCAACTATTAGGTGTTAGTATTAGTGATTTGTATGTTAATCAACATGTATCAGGAACTCAAATTTGATTAAATACTGCACGATTTAAATGTTTTATTCCAATTGGTAACAAGAGAATTCTAAATAGTGTTCATTTTTCTTATCCATTGTCTGTTTTTGCTATGCGCGACATAGCATCTTGCAAACGAATGAAGAAAAAAAGACAGAAGAAAATAACAGATTACACTGTTAATAATAATTTATTTGAATAGTTAAAGTTATGTTACAATTTACCGAAAAATTGCGTTATCCGAAATGACTCACCCCCTTTATTTCGGATAAATGGGGTACTACTATAGCTGTAAAGACTTTAGCACCCACTTTTACGGTTTTAATGTCTATTTTGAATCCCTATTTTTGCATTTGTAACCACATTTTTGCCTGCCTATTTTGAACTTTTTAAGTGCCTAAGATCCGGTGTCTATTAAGTACTGCTCAATAACACACATTAGAAGGATTCACGTGCATCATTACAATATCCACCTCGTGTATGAGTGTCCATGATGATTATTATACATATTTTCTAAAATCGATTTCAAGTAGCTGTAATGCGTCGAAGAACGCAATAGAATAACTAATCTAGCTTTGGTGTGCGGTGACATCTATTGAAATTTGGAGTCGGTTCTAAAACATCACCTGATATATGCACTTTCAACTGTTGTATTGCAAATTCTCCCTACTATTATAGCAATGCCTTTGAAACCGGTTACAAAAATAGTCAATGTAAATTTGTACTATTATTCTAATTATCTTTGAGCTTATAACCTGAAATATGTTTAATTTTGGAACGCATCCAAGTCTTGCTGATTTTTTTTTGCCTCTAAAAGACAGGCCTTGTATGAGGAGGGTGTGACTAAAAGATAGAGATTTTTGCTTATTCTTATATTTTTTTCAATACCAGTTACCGGTAGATCCGTGCTTCATATCGCGGCTATGACTATATTATATGACTATAATAATAATAATAATAATAATAATAATAATAATAATAATAATAATAATAATAATAATAATAATAATAATAATAATAATAATAATAATAATAATAATAATAATAATAATAATAATAATAATAATAATAATAATAATAATAATAATAATAATAATAATAATAATAATAATAATAATAATAATAATAATAATAATAATAATAATAATAATAATAATAATAATAATAATAATAATAATAATAATAATAATAATAATAATAATAATAATAATAATAATAATAATAATAATAATAATAATAATAATAATAATAATAATAATAATAATAATAATAATAATAATAATAATAATAATAATAATAATAATAATAATAATAATAATAATAATAATAATAATAATAATAATAATAATAATAATAATAATAATAATAATAATAATAATAATAATAATAATAATAATAATAATAATAATAATAATAATAATAATAATAATAATAATAATAATAATAATAACAATAATAATAACAATAATAATAACAATAATAATAATAATAATAATAATAATAATAATAATAATAATAATAATAATAATAATAATAATAATAATAATAATAATAATAATAATAATAGTATTAATAGTAGTAGTAATAGTAGTAGTAGTAGTAGTAGTAGTAGTAGTAGTAGTAGTAGTAGTAGTAGTAGTAGTAGTAGTAGTAGTAGTAGTAGTAGTAGTAGTAGTAGTAGTAGTAGTAGTAGTAGTAGTAGTAGTAGTAGTAGTAGTAGTAGTAGTAGTAGTAGTAGTAGTAGTGGTAGTAGTAGTTTTGAAATGTAGAATTCTGGTTTACCTTGGATCAAGTTTAGAGAAACTGCGAGACAGAGTTCATTAAGAAATTTATATTTTGGAACGCACTTGTGTTAAGAGTTAGTGTCTCTGTTTTTCGTTCTTGCAATGAATTCGATATTTGTTGTTCATATGGTAACTGAAAATAAATACCATAAATTGTTTGTTCCACGCTGTTTTCATGTGACAAAACGTTCCTTCATTAATAAATACCTTACGTAGTAAGTTTAAACACTTAATTTAGCTTTGTAGCCAAATTGCTAAACCTCAAGAACCGTTTAGCTAGAGGGAGGACAAAGGTAACAAGGCTTCCAAAATTCTTAATGTTAAAACACAAACATTTATAAATGTATTGTATAATGTATTGGGTTTTCTCGTATATTAGGCAAAAAGTACCAATAAATGAAATGTACAGAAATTTGAAAATCATCTGGTTATAACAGCAAGCAAATAAGCTAAAATACGATAGATGGGAATTCAAACAAGACTCTCCAGGATCCTATTCCATGGATAAATTGGACAGAAAAGCTTACAAATGATAAGGCGAATATTTCACCATATTTCAGTGCTACGTCCAGTCAGCCTGGTGCTAGTAACACCCAAGTGGCCTGTCTCGGCTACCTGGTTAATTGTGAGCTTGCCCTTTCGACCTCTTCTCTCACACAGTCATTAGGTATATTCAATTACAACCGTTCTCTCTCCAGACCTGTGGAGAGTGGAAAGTGATGGTGTTGAGGAAAAAGTGTTTTATTAAAAGTGATATTATTAATAAAGACAAAGTAAATAAATACATTCCAAGAATACTAACTATAAATGGCGTACTATGATGTACTAATTATATACTACTAGTAGTTAATAACATACACAGATATATTTAATCAACGTAACTGTAAATAATGTATTCAAATTTTTAATTTATGTACAAATAGCAGGGCTTAAATTATGTAAATAAATAACTAAGTTTTAACGTAAGTCTTATATCAAATTAAAAGGTATAGTGATATGAATATAGAAATAATTCGTAGTAATATAAATAAAATGTGGATAAATATATCATATATACAATTAAAGAAAAGAACTGACAAATTGGCTGAGTTTTAAATATAATTACGTATAATAAATAAAGTATATAGTTATTGATTACCAAAAGAAAATATAAAAAATAATATTAGCTGATTAATTAAATAATGGATTATTAAGGAAATAAAATATAAATAGAAAAAAATAAACAGACTATTCCACTCATACGTGAGTTGGTTGAAACCAACCAGTCATGTGCATAACAATTTCAAATTTCACCCAATGACAGCCTTCATTCGCAAAAAAATTATCACATTTCATTATCATCCCTGAATTTCATTACCAGCTCCTCTGCTTTTCTTGTTTTCTGATCAGGTTAGGGAATCTAGCTGCACTGTGCTAACAGATGCGCCACAGCTGACGTAATTTGACACAATAGAGTCACTATTCAAATCTCAAATATAGCTGGCTCCCCCTTATCTAATGCTAAAATAGAATAAATAATTTGAAGAGGGAAACCTCAGAACACAGAATATATCAGGAAATATGTTTGCAATCAGTTTGACATATTTTGTATTGATCGAAATTATAAATTAACAACAGATACTCCAACTTATGACATTTCCAACATCTTTTTGGAGCACCAATATGAGGATCTTGTAGGCTGTGTCAATGGATGCCGATGTATGTATTTATGCTACATCTTTCTCTTAAGAAGTTAGTAATTACAATACAGTGTTTAATACCATTTCATTGGCTATACTACCCTTTAAATCGTGAAATAGTCTTAGTAAATACAACTCGTGATAGTCAAATTCTCCAGATAAATTGACAATCACTCGTGACATTACTTATGATAAACTTACAAATACCAGTTGCTTTGGTAGCTGGTTTCCAGCAACAGTGGTTTAACTAGAAATTTGTAATACATATTCATTACTCCCTCCCTCTCTCTCTGTCCCTCTCTCTTTACACCTTTCCGAGTCCTAACTCTCATCTGATGCCTACATGTTTTCCTTTCTTTATAAGCTTTTATTTTATTAACTCTTGTAGCAGTTGTAGCTTTTATCTCAAAAATTAAGTGTAAATTAAACGTAAAAGTTTTTGTTACTTTGAAATAAATGTTAAAGTTTGTGTGTGTGCGTGCGTGCGTGTGCGTGCGTGTGTGTGTGTGTGTGTGTGTGTGTGTGTGTGTGTGTGTGTGTGTGTGTGTGTGATGAGAATAACAATGAAATTATCGAAGAATATCAAAAACACGCAAGCCCGCCACGTACGAAAGAAGCACTATAATATGAAATAGTCAAAGGACACCCGACGTCACTTGCTTCATACAGAGGAGACTTGGCTCATAGTACAGGAAGCTGAAGGATACCCATCTGTGTAAAAAGGCTAAAAATTTCAAAAGTTTCCAAAAATGGATTTTTGTTTTATCAAATAGTTTAAATATTCTGCTTTATTTTTATATGCTTTTTATAGCCTTACGGCCTTTTTAACTATGTCACGTGGCCGCCTAACTGATTGCTTGTAAGTGGTCATGTTCATTTAAATCCATACAGTTCCATTACCCTTGCTATGACTTCAAACTTAGTTTTTCCATGTTTTTATTTTTAACACTATTTGCTCTTTAAAATGCTCCACACGATGCAATTTTCAGTACTTATGCACGAAATTTGGTATATCTGCTTAGAAATAACATAAAAAATAAATGATGAGATAATGTTTTCATAACGTGAATAACTGCTGAGTAATTAAATATTAAAGTTTACATTTCAAAATTTAAATGAAAAAAATTATGAATTTAAACTTTAAAATATATTTTTATCCAAACGAATAACAAGATTAAAAAATTATCTCATCAATTTGCTAACATTCTATTACAGGACATAACTGAAAATTATTAAGTTTTTCAAATCAAAATTGCATCATGGGGAACCATTTATACAAATATTTAAAAAAATATAATAAAATATTAATATGTTAGCAACTAATCTGACTAAATTTATGAAATTTAGCACAGTTACTCCTCACTATACAGTGATTGTTGTGTTAAAATTTTAAATCAATCCAATGAAAACTGTAGATTCTCAAAATTTCACAGATGGCTATCCTGAAGACACTCGTGGGTGATGTGTGAAGTCTTACCTGGCACTGCAAATTGCGACTGAATTCTTCTGTCTGTAACTGTGGTGACTGTGGTACATTCATGTGGCAACAAGCAAATGTAGAGATCGATTAATGACGCCAAATTTTAATATTTATCGGTTAACCAATAGAAAAATACCTCAAGTTTGGGTAGAATTATTTTAAAGTGTAATCCACATAGTTTGGGGATACTGGCATTTAAACTCTCCTGGAACATCAGAACCTGAAACAGCATTTATGTTAACCACAGCGCATCCAGGTAGACGAACCAGACTGCATGTGTGTTAATACCGTGCGTTCTTTGACTGGCTGGTCCGCCCCGCGGCGGTAAGGGACCGGGCCAGGACCGGCGCGCTCTCCGCCAGAGTTACGTGCTGAAGACCGGCAAGTCACGGGCACGGAACACTAACTACTGTACTAACTTGCATTAGACGCACCTGCATAACATCAGATGTTGAAATTGATGACCTTCAACGTGAACACACTCCCTATATCTCCGAAAACAATTGTGGTATACTCGCAAAAGTTCATGTTGGCTGATTGCCTGTATTTCTCTCGTGATACTGTCCTTCAATTATTTTATCCTGTGTGAATTTAATGCGTACACTTTATTCTTTAACATTCCCCATAAATAAAAATCGCTCAGACATTTAGCACAAGAGGTTAACATTTCCAAGACGTCAGCTTCCGTGGCAGGGAAACCTCTGAAAATTAAACGTTCATGCTTTACCACCACAGTATCCTGTCATCAACACCACTTTGACAACTTCATGATTTGTTTCCTCCTTTTTTTGCTCAATGTTTAGTCGCGATATGACTTTTATGTTGAAGCGACTTCAAATAATAAATAAATTAAAAAAAATATCCTGAAACTAAGGTTAATTATGGCAATTGGTTTTAGCAGTCTGCTCATAATGACGACATGGACCCACCTTTATGTTCTGCACTGATGAAGCGTCGTTTTATCTTCAATTCAAGTTCAGTTTCTGCTCAGAACAATTGACAATGCGCTACCGAAAATCGCCGTATTATTCATGAAGTTCCTCACCACACGAAGAATTATCAGTCTCATGTTTACGACACAAAACTTGAGTCACACGTTTATGTAAATTCTATTTCATTTTTTTTCCCACAACTAGCAAGAAATGAAAGATAGTGTGGCTGATTTCAGCAGGATTCAGCTATAGTACACAATGCTAGTAATTATATGCATGTGGATATGGTAACAGAATTATTAGTCGAGGATTCTGGCCCTCTCGTTCCCTTGATCTGTCACCATGCGAATTTTATTCATAGGGAACTTTAAGAATAAAGCGTATGCATTAAACCCGCAACGTTACAAGAATTGAACGACAATATCTTGAGAGAAATACAGGCAATCAGTCAACATGAACATGAGTACATTTAGCTCCTCTCTTATATCGACATTACGTCTGTGGAACAGTAAGTTATATCCTGCAACTGGTCTTAGAAGTTTCACCTCAGCTGCTTACAATCTCCCTTTCTGTTGTGTGGTAAAGGTCCATATTTCCGACCATAACAGCATTGGCATGACCATTACTTTATAGAAATTCACTATGGTCCCCTTTCTTACTTCTGTACATAATGTTCTTTCTATTGTTCGTATTAGTTGTTGGAATTTTGGGAGTTTTATTTCTGTATCATTATATGTCTATATGTGATCGTGCATCCCAAATAATTGAACTGGTGTTTTTTCTTTAAAAGCTTACCTTCGATTTTCCGTATTTATTGTTAAGTTATATTCCACAGCAATTCGTCGGCAAATAATAAAGTACTGAGAGAAGTGTCATTTATAATAAAATTAGTTTTAAATTTTGTTGGCATATTCTGGTAACTTCATCTTCGACTCAAGTCCTTTTATTATTTGAGCTTTTAGGGTTATAGTTTCAGAAACTGTTTCTGACACACATGCGATAAAGGTTTTGTCCCTATTTTTCCGTGAAATTGGATTCTGGAGTTAGTGTGAAAAGTCACGGACATCCTGTAGAACAAAAGCAGAGCTCAACTTCAATTAATATGCATAAGACAGTTTTAGAGCCAGCTTTTTAATACATTTTTTCAGAAACTGTATTGATATAGTTGTGAAATTTGCAAGATAATTTTTTTCCAGCAAAATAAGATGTACAAAAGTGCTTTACTGATTAAAGAAAAAAAAAAAAAATAAAATAACTTATTACACGTCTAGGAGAACTCGCAGCTCAATTCATGTTTGCGTCAAATGCAGAGATTCTTCTGTTTATCTCCCTCTCTCACTTAGCCTCTCTTCCTACTCACCCTTCGACCCCCTCTGTCCCACTATTTCCACCTTTCTTTCCCTCTCGTACTCGCTCACTCAAAACTTTCCCTCTTTCTCCTTCTCCTGCTGTCTCGTTCATATCACCTTTCTGTCTTTTCTGGACAATGTGCATGCTTTGCGATATCTCAAAAATTGATTATGAACTGTTTTAATGTTTATACTTAAACCTAAATATTAAATACGAAAAAGTTTACAGATCAATAGGAATTAAACGCTTTCCCAATTAGCCAGGTTTATGCACACATATATTAACAAAAACTTGTCACTTATTAAATATTCATCCTATCTAAACTTTGTAAATAGTCTCACTTGTCAAACATTCTGCTTATAAGTAAGATTCAATTATGCAACGTGTTTCTAAAACAGTAGTATGGTTTTATTTTCTTATGTTGTGCCACATTTGAGGAATTAAGGTACTACGCAGTAGATTTTCTAAGTAAGACATAAGGTTCGTTGTTCACTAGATTTGTTACAAACGGGTTGGACATGCTTATCCTGCAGATAGAACAAATAAAAATGCACTGGCACATAAAATGCAACACCATCAAGATCCCCTAAATTTAATGAAGAGTTAGATGAAAGGTAATACATCATGATACCATCATATGATTACAAAACCTGCGCAATTGAAGCAGGCATGTCAGTAGGTGGTGTATCCCAATAGTCCCAACAAATTCAGTACCTATATCGAGATCAGTGCATACCTCACATGCCCAGTGGGAGAGAGATCAGGGGACTGCTGTCCAGGGTACATATGGTACAGCGTGAAGAATACGTTGCCTTGCAGTAATTTAGGGAGCGTGTTATCCTGGTGAAACAGCACATCGCCTTCCTGTGAAGAAATGACAGTGGCACGGAATTAATGACTTGCTAGACGTTCCTGCACAAACATCAAAGGTAAGCGCGAGTTGTAACTGATGACACCCTACACCATGAAGCCAGGAGTTGGATCTTTGTGTCATGGGTCACTGCACTCACCAGAAATACGTCATATGGATACACAACCATCACTTACATACAAGCAAAGCCTACTCTCGTGACTAAAGAGAACAAAGCGCCATTACGTTGTCCAATTGACCCATTCTCAACACCAGAGGACATGACGCTGTTACAGTGTAAGAGATACCCTTGCCAGAGGCACACGCGATTTGAGTCCTTTTGCTACAAGGTTTCTAATAGTTCATGCTGACACTACAGGTGCTAAATGTGACTGGATAGCTTCCCTGAATCTTGTTCGGCCACCCACGATGCTCGCATATTGCGTAGAAGCAGATGTGCGTCTGTATGACGCGGTCGTCCAGAACCTGACGTTTGGATGTGAGAATGTTCCACAGACTGTTGATGAAAATACCGACGCTGTGTCCAACTTTGTCAATAGGTCCATCCAGCTTCCCGCAGGCAAACAACTGCAATCCATTCAATTGTCTGGAGCTGTGCAAAAGAACATTCCTGTCATCAGGGCACGGTTATACCCTAGAGTGTCTTTTGGCACCACCATTGAACGGTCATGGTCCACAGTGACCACTAGCAGAATGAAAGTAGAGGTCATACAGACACATCTGTTCAGTGCCGTATGTTGACCACGACACATCAATCAACCAATAGTATAACCCTTTATTATCCATATACTACGCCCTTGTTCCAATGAACACTGTCCGTGGTATTGCACTTCTTTTTTTCTACCAGTCTATAAAAATTATTTTGAGCTTCAATATAAACTTTATTAATACTAATTAACCCTAGTATTATCAAGTCTTATTCCATAACTTAGATTACAAGGGCGGGGGGGGGGGGGGGGGCTACTTTGTGACACCACTAGGAATAAAATGTCTGAGTAATTTTTAAAACAAGTTTATTTTGGAATAGTTATTATATCTTCTCATTTTTATAAAGCTAATATTTAACGGTGTTTAACTATTGCATTTTTACTGTTTTAATGAATAACATTAGATGCTATGTCATTTATTATTACAGAGCTTATACTACCAACGGAAGTGGCCACCACTGGTAACAAGATATCTCAGCAGTTTAAAAAATGTAGTTCAAAATTGGGTATTATATTTTGTCATGTTTAGAAAGATAACATTTGACATTGTTTAACTATTCCCTTCTACATTTTTACATTAATCACATTATACCGACGGGGCAGTACTTTATGAGCACTTTGACATTTCATTGTTTCACAATAAGAGTAACAATGAAAAATTTGAAACAAACATGCAATTTAGTAGTAGAAACAGTGATTGACAATAACTATTAACTGCATGCCTTTAATCAAGAAATTAAAAGAGAACATTTAAAAATTACAGAAGGTGGGTCTAAAGTGACCGCCTCCGTAGCACAGTTGGTAGCGCGCTTACCTCTGGCGTGGAGGACCCGGGTTCGATCCCTGGTACCGTCATAGGGATTTTTCCCCGCTGGGAGGTCTGGCACGGGGTGCACTAAGCCTCGTTAGGTCCCGGGGGGACCAACTGAGGAGCTACTTGATGGAGAAGTAGCGGCCCCAGGTCGCGAAGGCCGCTTAACTGGCCGGACGGCTGACCATGTCCCACCCTCCAGTACTGCACCCCACCAATGACGCCTGTAGTGGGCAGAGGTGGGACACGCAGTGGCTGGGCGGTAAGCCTTGCCCCGAATAGGGTTGCTGCACCGTGGGGTTAGTTCAGTTTTTTAGGAGGTTAAACTAACAGCCTCTTCCATAAAAACTTTTTGAGTTCGTATAAATTCAAATATTCTTTTTGAAACAACGAAACACTTTGGGAACAGGGCATACTAATTGATTTTAATTGTTTTGTTTTCGTTTCCTTCTCCTTTTTTTTTTTTTTTTTTCTTTTTTCTTTTTTTCTAAGATTAAGCGGCTAGTAAAAGCTCAATGCACGGCTGATACATCACGTGCGGCCAAATATCGAGAAGATTGAAAGGAAAGCAGGAAAAAGTGAACAGGCAAGGAGCAGGTTGAAGTTCCCATGGCAACATAGGGCGGATAATTACGGATCCGCCTTTTCCCCGCGTTGGTGGGGAAGTGGGGTGGCGACGCATGCGTCGTGACGGCGTCCTAGAGCCAGCGTCGCCGGTAGCTAGGCAGGAGCTCGTCGATTCAGTTTCGCGAAATAAGAGATATAGAGAGACAGACAGAACAGCTCCTTCTGGTGATGTTCGTGAAGTGTAAAGTTGAGTGATTGTATTGTGTGTGGTGATGCAACAGATCAACAAGTTAGTACCGGTGAGTTCCGGGCCAGGATCGCCTTTCCCTACGTCAACTGTTGAATGCCACCCCTCGGCGTAGTGACACGAGGGCAGCAATGAGAAAGCGACGGGTAAGTTCAGATTTTGGCCAGCATCGAAGGGAAACCAGCGTCCTCCAGTTACTGTGAAAACTTTTCGTCTTTGATTAAAATTCGCAAAGCATATCTTGTTTTGCAGTATTTCGAGCAAATACTGCGATTTTCAAGCTGTTGACATTGATGTTTAGATAACTATACTTAACAAATGCCATTAATATATAGCTAGATTGCAGCAAAAATCTCCTCCATCTTATAATTACCCAGTTTTGTACATTCCTTAATTGGAGATAAATGACAGTTTAGGTTTAGAGCCTTTAAATTTGTGTCTTGCAAACATGCTTCCCAAGCTTACAATCTAAATACTTTATTTCTGCGCTGTTTCTCTCGCTTGCATTAAAATATCGATATTAAACAGCGTTGTGAGAATGCAGAGCATATGAATCAATCCTATTAGAGGTCAGCAGGCAATGGGCACTCCTGACTTACCCCGCCCTCTGTGTGTGTGCGTGAGCGTGAGCGTGTGTGTGTGTGTGTGTGTGTGTGTGTGTGTGTGTGTGTGTGTGTGTGTGTGTGTCAAACGAAAAATATGGCACAATGCTTCCCTTCTATAGATGGAAAATCTAAAGCCGTTATGTCGTATACCGACTGTTGGAAAAAGCCAAATAGAATGAAAACTGCGAACCAAGAGTCTATGAAAGGATATGTGACGTTCTGAAATTGTTTTATCTAGATTTAAACATAGGAGCGTTATTATTTACTCACGCTTGCATGTACTATTAAGGAAGGTGTCACATCAGTTAAAATCTCATTTATGACACTGAAAATATCTTTGGCGATAATAATTAATTTTCAATTCTCTTGTACACCTAACATGTGAAATACCATGCGTTACAGAATAATTTAATTATATATATTTATTTGGTGAAAGTTATTACACTCAAGCACATTTTAAAGCAAAATTATTGTAAGTTTTGAGTCTGAAAATAATTTACAAATGTCTTAAATGTAAACAAAACCTTATATTAGACAAATCGGATATATGTAAGCGTGAATATCTGTTTTCCTTCATTTTTTCTTGGTGAAAGATTACTTTATATTACACTGCCTCAAAAATCAACTTAGAAACTAATGTATACACATAGAAGAAATTTCTATATATCGTCTTGTATTTTCAGAAATAATATCAAGGTGAAGAATGACTGAAAACTGACATCTAAAATCCATTTTTCTCAAACTTGCTTTACTGAGAAAAACATGTTTCCCTCCGTCCAATAGTACAAGGTAAAACTTTAACTTGTGGATTTGTTCTGTATTTTCATATATACAGTCATTTAACTCTTAATGTGAAAGTATTTTGTTACACAAATATCTTGGGGACATTATCTCGGACAGTAAATACCCAAAACGTTTGCTTTGAGTTTAATAATTTTCACAAATCTATAGCTTAAAAAAAAGGAATTTGTTATACATTGATAAAAGGCACCTTCAGGTATGCTTGCAAGAGTGTTAATTTTCACAGGAAAGAGAATTTAAAAGTTCGTCCTCCGTTCCCTAAAATGAGTATGATGGCAACATGAACACATGGTTTATTTGGAGTATCAATGCTGTACTATTCTGCTGGTGTAAATGCGTTTTCAAGTAATTTTTGTATAGATAACCACTAATACTAGCTTTTAATTTATATATGCAATGTAGTTGTCAAAACCTTTAGATTGTATGAGAATTGCTTATGCATTGGCAGATGTATGCTTCTAGTACCAATGAAAAGCAGGAATTATTATCTATATCTTATAGCACTATTATCAGGAAGGAAAACCTATTTTATTGATATCTTGCAAATAAATAAAGTTTGCCCATATAGCATGTAAACTAAACGAGCTTTATACCTCCACGATACAATATTATATATTGCTTGAATTATTTAAAACGTGACTAAAGCTGTAGTTTAGAGATTAGGTGTCTCAGGTTTCAGTTTGTTTATCAGCTATCGTTTCGCTACTGCCAAGGTAGTTTCCATAGAAATGTATGCGAAAGTTTGGCAGAGAACATCTATGGAACTACAATGCTATGAACTAACCAAATATATGCAGTAATATATATTTGAAGCAGTATTACTAACACAGAACTACTGAGCAAACGTTTTAGTGTTTATATTCAAATCGTATTCAAATATGTTTTATGTTAACTAATGTTATTTAGATTTTAAATATAGTAAAACAACTCATAGTCATTTTAACACTAACACTGGAAAATAATTCCTTTTCAGTAATGAACTAACACAGAATATTTGGTGAGTACTATTTTAGCACGGTAAACGTATATGCTGAAAAAATTAATTAACCGCCATAAGTGCCTACTTTTTTTATCACCCCTTCACTGTAAGCCGAGAGTACTTAGGATCAGTATGGTAAAGCAATGCGTATCATACCAATTCCTGTACAGCTAAAATGGTTATGACAGCTACAATTTCTTAGTATTTATGACTCAAATAATGAGCAGTTTGCAGCAGGAAGTATCATAAACTTATGTAATCGCCGAATATACTCTTCATATAGGAGTAGTAAGAATATCAGAAATTATGTACAACAGAAAACATGGCGGTTTTAGCTACTATTGTGTAATGCCTTAGATTTACTTTGGCGTTAGATGTTTTAAACCTTAGGTTTTGGCATTTTGAATCGTTATTGGATAAACTACGTATTATTAGAATCAGAACATATAAACCTCAAGGTTTTAAGCGAATGCTAACTAAAGGTTTTTAATGTACTCTACTTAAAAAGTGTATTTTGAAGTTAAAACAAAAGAACAGTGATATTTGTAGTCTTATTCAAAGCTCGTGAGTTTTTCATGTGCTCTACACTATATTACAACGAATCAGAATAATTAATATAAACTGTATATCTTGAACATTCCTCAGTAATTTTCTGAAGTTAATGTGGTATAAAACTACACATTTTTTCCCAAAGGTAAGTAAATGAAAATTAAACAAATTCCTTAAATAAGGTCCCAAACCGTATATTCTCTTTTCACAACTAATTGCATCACATGCGGTCTTATATATTTGTACTAGTCTGTATTTCTGCAGGATAATGTGAAATCGACAAGAAATCCACATAAAATACACCTGAGATTTTTCTTATGCTTTCAAAACCTATGTAGTATTTAAAGTAAATTGCTCTACAAATTTTGCCAGTGTTTCGATGATTTCAAACCTTGAAGAATCCACGTATTGAAATGGCTTCCCAAAGATCAGTATATACATGTTAGAAACAAATCAATTTTTGAAAACTAAAACATAAAATTAATTTTAAAAGCAAATCTCAAATCGTCATTCCTTTTCCCTTTTAAAACGTGCTTTAACTACCCTGGAAGGAGAAAGAAAGTTACGTTGAAAACAGAATATAACGGTTTTAAAGGCATTGAATACAAACATTTATCATGATACAATAATTTTTACTGAATAAAGGTGATGTATTGAGTTTGCTGCTGTAATAATGCATTTAGAAATGCCTTACAATATTGGTGTGATTATGGACTTTCTCGTATTCGCCGTTTAGGAAGAACTGGGGCAATATAGCAGAGTAAAGCTAGTAAAATTAATTTCCTAATCATAATTCTGCACTAAGCACCAAGCCTTTAGCCGGAGTTCAAGTTTGGGTAAGGGAAATTAAATTTTAGAGGAGATAATCTCTCCCGCATCGTTCCCTCACTCTCTTTCTCTCTCTCTCCTCACACACTCGAAATGTCTGTTATTAGCTACATGCACTTATATGATTTTAATAATCATCGAAATTCTTAATAAAAATTTTGTGCTTTACAGTAGTATTAACTTTGGAGTTAAGAATGTTAGAGCTAAGAAAATGAGTCCTTGCCTTGAAACGTCTATAGTGCTCATGCTTTATTTGAAAAATATATTGCTGATTGAAGGAAGTGTTTTCTTGATTACTAACTTTTTTTTTTTTAAATTTCAGTAGAGTAGAAATATTTCACTACCCTCTTATACTATTCCTGGCTATGGGCTTGCTATTGAATTATTTGTGCTCCATATGTGTGTACAGGAAAATCGATTGAGGCAACAGTGAAAAGAAACGAAATAGATTAATTAAACAGATGTATCGACACAGATGCGTTGCGTAGAACATTTAAGCACAGGCATTCCTATTATCCAGGTACATAAATACAGAGATTGGAAGTAGCTAAATGAAAATTGGAACACTAATAGCAATATAAATGTTTCCAAATAGTTTCTACTTAAGTTTAGCATTTCTTCCTCGTTAACTTCCTCGTACGTAGAGGAGATGTTACATGTAGGTTGAAATGAAGTACTGGTCTAAAGCGAAAAAGTCATTACTGGAAACAATATTCTGCATGGTTTTCCTAAATGTAGTTGATATGTGCAAATATATCCTACAAAATTGAAGCGGCGACTTTGGTGCAGTGTGGTGAGTGGTCTAAGCTTCCTTTCTTTCTTTGTTATTTTTTTTCTTTTTTTCTCAACTATTTGTAAAAATATTACAACATTCTGATATCAGCTCATATTAAATTAAGCTTCTAAGTTGGCATAGCCTTTGCAAACAAGTGAAAATTAAAGCAAAGAAAAACATTCTGTACCAAGGTTTCCCAAAAGGACCAAAGCCTCCCATACATGCATACATTACATAAAATTATGTCCGCTTTGATTTTAATGTAGCTTCACCTTGATGGCAGTTGACTTCCTTTAAATTTCAAGTAATACTGCCATCTGCATGTATGTTGTTCTTTCTTAGAGTACCAAATCCTTGTTTTATCTAGTCTCGTACAATATTTAACACATCTAAAATACTCGTATGTTAAACTGTTTTCCGGAACTGTATCATCATATACTATAGAATTGAAACCTTTAAAGCGCCTACTGCTTTTTAACGTTTTAATGTTTAAAGATGTAGCGCTGTAGCCGCTTCCAGAAAGTTTTATTTGTCAGGTAAAATTTAAAATCATTTAAATATTAGCGATTTTATGTGAATGTGAATAATTTTCTGGACATGAAATTTTCTCCTTTATATTAATGCTTTGATCTCAAAAGATTCATTAAAGAAAAGGTATCACTGATTAACAACAAAAATATGGCATATCTGGATTGTGTGAATCAGAAGTAAGGAAGTAAAATGACTGTATTAAACGAGCATATTTCACCAGTAAGATTCATAAAAGCAGCTTTTAAGAAGTAGGGCTGTTGCTAAAAGCTCCCTTTAGGATGAATCACTTCAGCTTCTAAGGGCATTTGCTAATATATTGTTTCTGAAAATGTGTAATTCTCTCCCATTTTGAAATAGTACTCAAAAATCTTACAGAGTTAATAACCACTAAAATACTGATGAAACTTTAGAGAGTAGAACTATTTCTCCTAAGTTTACTTAAATGATTTTAAATAACAAAGCACATTGAATAAAAATATAGAATGTTTAAATGTACAACTGTATTTTCAATTATAAGTTCATAAACTTTAATTTTAAAGTAATGACAAAAACAGAGACTATCTTTTCAAGGTTATAAATGAACTCTATTCTGTAATAAAACAATTTTTAAATAGCGTAAAAATCACTTACTTCATTTTCAGGACAACCCGTTCATTGCCCACATTAAGAAAGCAATAGAAAGGTAGGTGAAAACAAACTGAAAAATTACTACTGTATGAATTCAGATGGGGTTTTTTCGTGGGTTTAATTAGAAGTTAACTAAATCCTTGAAGTTGTAGAACATTTTTCTATTGTTTTCTCCCCTTAAATATCAGCACATATGACAGAAATCCGCTATATTATTTTAAAAGTCGTACTTTTTAAGGTTTTGTAAATAGAAAAAAAAATTCTAATTGATTTTCTTATGATAAAGACACTCTTTAAATGTCACGTAATTATACTGAGTACTTGCCGTGTTATTTTACATTAAATGCTGCAATGTAATAAAGAAATCTGTCTCTTGCGGGTAATGCATAAAACGTTAAATTTTACTGTGAAGTGATAACTGTGTACACAATAAAATGTGGCTATCTATATGTAAGTTGTTCTACATTGTATGGTGTTTATATAAACAAATTTTTAGCAACTAAGTTCTTTTACAATGCAAAAGCCCTTAACATTTTTTCCCAAATTTTTACCAGTTTTCATAGCCGCATTTTAGTTTTTGCATGTGTAAAACTATCATTTTCCTATTCTTTGTAGCCCCTGACAAAAACAACTTTTAGAGAAAGACATTAATGAACGAAAATGCGATTAAAAGATATATTAGTATGAAAATGACATTAGTAATGAAATGATTATACTAACCATACAAGCATAAAATATTCAATGATTGCATAAATACTTTTGTCTTCACTACACAAAAAATTAAAGAGGATGAGATGTCATTTTTATAATGCCGAAACAGCACGTTAATTACACTGACACGGTCTGCCATTCTTCCTAAACTTCATCTGAGCAGTTCTTTTGTTTTTTCAACTTTCGCTGTTTTCAACCTTCATTACATGGTAATATTTTATATTTATTAAACTGAGCAAATGATGCATGGTACCAAAGAATGTTGTTGAATAATATTTTACTTCTCAGTTTTTAACCAATTTTCTACTTAATTTCAAATATCATGCTGCTAAATACTTACATAATATTTGTTTAAACACTACAAGCGAATTAGTTTGAAATACTAAGTAATTTGCATAAAACTAATGAAATCTTAAAGCACAAAAGTACGTAAATTGCAATGCATTTTTGCTGCATCTTAAATATTAGAGCTTTCCCTACCTTAACTTAGCAGCTATTGTACGGGCAGTACATCTCCGGCTCTTGACATTTCTCAAGGCCTCGTGACGCGGTGTTGCCAGTTCTTTAGCGGGAATTTCAAACATGGCATTTGAAACATTTCATACATCTGTAGATCGCATCGCTACTTCGTAACTTTACGTGGATAGTATACATATAAATGATCACAGAATAGTAGGATATGGAGACAACTGTTATAGCGTTTACCTACAGGGAACAAAACCTGCACAAGCACCAAAGGAATTAAGACCACGTGGTCCATGTAAAACGGAGTTGGCAACACATTTGGAAGCCACGCCTAGCAGTGAGACCGCTGATTGGTGCTGGGAGCAAGTTTTAACATCCGGTGCGTTACTCGCTTCCAGTATAACCAAAAGTAACAGCTACTGTCCATAACAAATGCAGGTAAAGGTAATATTCGAACCAAATAGTGGTGTAACGAAGACATTGCATGAAAATGAACTGAGACCTGTACTACAATATTTTAAACTTAATAAATGTCACATACTTTCATTCTTAAGGAAATTCAAAGAATCCATTTTCCAAAACTCATTACTATACGTTGGCAATGTTAACCTTTCCACTCCGACTCATCACAGATGTGAAACGTCCGGACCGGAGATCCACTGACCATACAATAGAACAGGCATGGGCAGGAGAGGAGAGGTAGTGATTGCACTTGCCTTAGCCACCCCACATTTTCTTGCTGAGTGACCAAGGTTGTTTGGATACAACGCATGTAGTGGTGGGGTTCGTTCCACTTGCACTGTTATTAACTATTTTGTTTATCTTAAACATATTTTGCATACAGCAATAATTACAGTCACCTACTGTAGTTAGGCAAATTACATAATCTTGAAGATTACAACCTTCCTTATCAGGTAATATCGTTACGCTGCCTTATAATTAACATACTAAACTGTTCCTCCTTCACAATAAATAAAGCAGTAATATTTCATTGATATTCAGCCTTAAAATATTTTAAAACAACATAATAAATTCGTTGGTTTTATGCTTAGTATTATGTTCAAAGATTTAACCGCGAAATACATGTTTATATTATATAAACTAATCAGTAAATAAACCACTAAACAGTGGAATCTTAAAGTCCGTTTATATGCTTACAAATACGAGTATTCAAAATAACCTTTAGAAATTGTAAATACCTATAAGATCACCAAACTTTGGTTTATTGTTCCGATCAAAGTTGCGTTTGATATTGAACGCTTTAGATTTACAAATTGAAATCCACATATCTACCACTCTTCATGAAGCAGCCACTGAATGAGGGGTGTCGGAACCTGAATAGAAGTGCAGAGAAAGAATGGCCGGTGGAGTGAGGGAAGAACGTATTTCAGGGGAGTGGCCCAGTTGAGCTGATTTTGCCCATGCCTGAGCTAGAATGTTTTGAAGTGATAATAAATGTTTCCTGGAATAAGTATATATATCAAATATACGCAAAAAATCACTTATACAGTAAAACATAAAACAAAACAAAGAAGGTAATCTTTTAACCAGTTTCGCCATTTAACATCTTCTTATTGACATTTATCTGCAACAAAGGGCCAAAAAGTGCTAGAATTCTTAATATAGATTTTATTATTATTAAACATTACAACTCTTCTAGCCTAATCCTAGGTAGCTTCTATAGCTCTACAAATGTTTAAAGCACATCACGTATTAATTCAAATGTCTACCTTTAGACTATCTTCCTATAAAATTGCAGTAAGAATGATAATTTTCACCTAAATGTGGTGCACAAAGTATTCAAGAGAACCACCAGAAATGTACAAATAATAGCTGAAGAAGAGCAGGCAAACATGCAGGTTCTGTATAGGCATTATTATGTAATAATACTCATGTGTAAATATTTAAGCAGAAAAATGTATATCTCATAAATGTAACTTATTTTCTCCCAAATAAGTAGGATAATTAAAAGTTTCTCTCTAAAGTTTACCAATATATCATCAAAGAGTGTAATTATAAGATATTTATCTTTCCAAAAATGTTGCACCTTGTGGAGAATGTTTTCAAAACAAATTACAAAGAAAACCAATACATCGTACTTAGAGGAAAATATTACGAGGTTTGGTGTACATACTGTACTATATTAAACGCTGATTGCTGTATTAAACATCTGATGTGTTGCACTCACATTACTTTCTCTACTCTTGCACTAACCATTCTTACAAATTATTATTCCAATATCTTCTTTATGTATATTCTTTCGTATTGCTTACTTCCTTTGCTTATTTCCTTGTAGCAGCAAGGGGAATATGAGGATACAGTAGGCTTTAAGCAATAGTCAAATGTTTTAAAGCATTGAGATCCCGTTCTCTTTGCACGATTAGCAACTGAATAACCATAAAAAATGAGTAACGATGTTATATTTGACAGTAGTGTAAGTTCTCCAAAATTTACACATATAACAAGACATATCTCCAAAATGGTTCACTGTACCAAACAATTTATTCAGACATAAATTGTGTATTTTAGAAAAATCTACAGATTTTCTATAGTAAGATTTAGTCTATCTCTTACGGTGTGCCAGTTATGCAAAAGTCATCCAGAGTAAATACGACCTAAAGGGGCTATAGCTAGAAATTTCGAGATACCTATACATTTTATTTGTCATAAAAATATCTCAAACATATGGTCTTTTAATCAAAACCGTTAGAGCCATTTTCAAGAAAATCAAAATTTTCGACGAAATTTTCCATGTAAAGGGTAGTTTAGGGTGAAGCAACTTTCTTCAAAGTCTTCGTGTCGCATCCTTGAAAGACTTAAATACCGACTTTGGTATTTAACCGACTTTTCGTTTTTCAGTTATGCTGTCCACAGACTGACAACACACACACACACACACACACACACACACACACACACACACACACACACACACACACACACACACAAGGGTCTTTTTCTAAAATGCTGTTTTTGGATTCAGGGGGGCCCCAAAACATATATTTCTGGGGGAAACCTTGACATCAAATTCTCTACTTATCAGAAGAGAAAGTAAAAAATAAGTGAGTCTAATTAACAATGTGGAATTTAGAAAGTTTAGAATTCGGTATCCTAAAAACGAATACTGTATTTTGGTTGATACAGAAATATCAGGTGCATATATTAGCCAACTTTACTGTCAGTTTATTAATATACAGTGCTGCAGATAATCCTTTAACGTATTCATGTATTTCTATTATGTGTTATTCCAAGATACAAATACTTCCGAAATATAAGATGAAGGAAATGACCCTCCGCCACGCGTATGCAACATTTCAACTGTTAGTTTAAGTACGGTCCTTGCGTATTAGACACGAGTTCTTGTGCATTACTTTTGGTATATTTGAAACGCATCATACGCACTGATAAGAGTTTCTGGTTAAGTACTTACTGATGGCGTGGGCTTTGATGAATACTTCGAAAGTCGTAAATATGGAACGCCTTCAGCGTATTTACTGAACTGATGTCTCTTGAGGGTGGTATATTTTCATATTTGTGGAAATAACATCTCGCCCGAAGCTACAACCTCCATCTTGTGGTGGCCTTTGCTTCAAATTACTCACTAATTATAATTTCAAGGTAGAATGCAGATAAATGCTTCTGTTTTATACCATTGTTGTAGTTGGTGTACTGAAAAAGTAAACAAACCTAACCTCAATTCTGGTTGAATATACCAGTTGGAAATATTAGGTCGAAGGAAAGACTTTTATAATGCACACAGCCTAAGCCAATATACCATTTAAAATAAGTGACTACCGTATTGGCTCTAAGCTCAACTCAAGTCATTTAGGCACTTGCTTCACGCATCTAAAGAACAGACATTAACTACATTAACTGACGTCATAAAATGCATTGCCTGAATGACTCAATGACAACTTGTGGAAGGGGACTAAGCACTCTCGACAGAAAGGCGATCTTTTGTGCCTATACCCCTGACGGGGCACCCCCGGGAGGAGGGATGAGGCGAATGGATCCTAAGAGCGCCCGGGACGTTGCCACGACAGAGCAGGTGGCAGGGTCCCCTACATTTTCCCTATTAGGAGCACCCCGGTGGAGGCTGGCTTAGCTCCCCTTCCCCCTAGGGCTTGTACCATCTTATGGGGGGTCCCGGAAACCAGTGGCTCGCCGTCCAATCTAGGGGACGAGATTTCCAGAGCGCAGTTGTTCCCCCAGCCGTGCTGCTGCCACAACGCTCGCCAACGCTTCAACTCTGAAAGAACCTTATCGTTATGAAGGGTGAAATGAAGTGGTTAATGTAACGAAATGTCGGGACAGGAAATTCGGAAGATATGGAAATTCTTCCCAGCATTCACCTGGCTACACGGGGAAACCTCCAAAGACACCCATGGGTCAGGAAGGTCGGCCACGGGGATCGAAACCGCTACCTCCCGAATGCGGGCCACAGACGTTACCGCCTGAGTCATCCCAGTCGGTTAAAATTAATTAAATACTATAAATACTACTACTGTGGTGAGACATACAAGCAAGGATATTCTGGATTTTAATGGAAAAGCTAAACAATCAGTCTGGAACTGAATGAATTAAAAACTAAGTACATGAAAATATCTACAGTTGCGACAGATCCACAAGGAAGCACTCATGATCTAACAATTAGAGACAAACGTTTTGGAGAAATACTAGAATTCGAATATCAGGAATCCCTTCAAACAGCAATAATTATTTTAATGAACAAACGAGTAGAGAATATCAACCATAAATTAATTTTTTATAGGTTATTATTTGATTGAAATACGACATAGCAGAAATGCAACAAATGAGATTTATAAGATTAGCGGTAACTCTTGCTATGGAAGCGTAGACCATGGTAGTGGCAGATACCGGGATGTGAATGAAAACTGAGTAAAAAAGATGCAAACATTAAGATTACTGGTGCATGAGGAAATAATGGAACTAAACAAGATGCCAGGTGGAATTTTAAAGGAAATGTTATATCCCAGAAGGTAGGAAGAAACGCAGACCAAGTTTGAGATAGCTTAGCTAATGTACCAATGAGAAATTAAATTTACTGGGTAGAAAAGTTAGGTAGAGGATAGGGATTAATAAAGGAAAACAGTACAAGAGGCCGAAGTACATCAGGCGTGGAGCCAAAGAACAAGGAGAGATCCAAAAGTAAACCAACTGCGTCATTACACCACGTTGCTAATACATTGTGAGTAGCATCACGATATTGACATTGGGTTACTTTTTCGACATTCATAACTTTTTATGTTTTGCTTGAATTTCGGAGTACCGTTTGGTAACAGTTGTTACTTTTAGGAGTCAAGTGTATTTTTTCTATTTCCTTTTTTATGAGCATTACCACCCCGTCCCCAAATTAAACTACGTAATCCAGAATTGAGGTCGTCCTCCTTAACGTGGTAGTACTAAGCGGGAGACCTAGGTTCAATTCCTGGTACTGGTGGGGGGGGGCTTATGTTTACTGATAATGTAATGGAGGCTATTGATGGTTTATCTGAAGCGAGTTGGCACCTTGTTCATAAGAATTACACTGTTTCTGAATCGCATCACTCGAAAATGTACTACTGAATCTGCTACCTTCTGATGGATCCAGAACTTAGGTTTAAAAAACAGCGTTTCCGTAATAATAAAGCTAAGCGTCGCCAGAAGAAATGCTTAGCTGAAGGTTGCCTGACAGTGGCCGCTATTTAACTCAAGCGTGGCACAGTTTTCTATTCTGTAATGCACCAAAGACATGAGGGGAAACACACGAATTTTAGAAATAGCTCATTTATTAACTGAAGTCTCACTTACTAAGCATCACTCCCCACCAACGTATTTCCAAATGTAAGGCTGCCAATTCGTATCTCAAACACAACTGTTACTCTTTGCATTGCTATATTTGGAGAATTGCGTTCCCATTCTAATTTTTACAATTATATCCAAGTGTCTTAATTAACGCCTGCGATAGCTGAACACACTGAATTCCAAGAACAGCTTGAGCTAGTTGTTTTCTTCGTTACGATAGTCTAATTGCTGTTATCTGAGCATGACTCCTATCCTCTGACAAAATCTTACATTGCCTAGCTAATGACTGTAACACAGGTTTGCTACATTATGCATTGATTTCAACTTATGGAACCTAGCTGTTGCAGTTATTCACCTATTTCCCTATCATTTCTTTATAAAATTACAAAATCTTACTCATTAATAATTCTGCATCATTGTACAAAGAACGCCAAAGAAAACCTGATTGGCTCGTATTTACGTCACAATGTTAATGGCCATAGCCATTTCAATGGCTGCTTTAGGCCACGGTGCAAGGGTGCGCCACCCCTTTTGCTGCGACACATTTACGCCAATAAGCACAGCTAAGTTTACAAAATGGTTTAGAAACGAAGTATACGTTTACGCTCGCGATCATATTGTCTAAAAGAGAAAGAGTGCACTCTGTCATACCCACCTCCTATCATTATTAGTAGCCCATAACTTATCGGATAGTGCAGCAAACGCCTTTGAAGGAGTTAAACGTCTAAGGCGAGGAAAATTTGAGGAACGCCCAGGTTAGCGGTAAAGCTCACGACTCAGAATACCCCAGAAACGATGCAAAATCCGCCGAACATTTCCTTTGGCACGTATTTGTACATACTCAGAAATGCATTCTGCGAAGCTTTCTTAGAGATTTTACCTACATAGCTTGAAAATAATGTCACAACAAAAAGCTGTGTTGCCTATTCAGTCATCTGCCTTCGTTTAAGCTTTGGACTATTCCAATTTTTAAAATTGGTATTTGTCTTGTTGTGCTCTTCGTCTTTCTATAGGGAAGTATCACTTAGGGAAGTACTGAGCTTGAACTATAACATAAAATACCAACAAAGGCAATCAGAATACTGCAGTAGTTATGTAGTGACAAATAGTGTCACTTTCGGCCAAAATAAATTATATTGGAAGATACAGCGGTACATTTCCTTAAGGAACTTAAGTAAAGAGAATGAAAACATAATTCGTTGCAAGAAGTTGACCTTAACACTCAAAATGAATTCCTGAGAATATTGCAAAAGAACAAAACCACCTGATTGGTTATTCATTATTTCATATTCCAATAGTATATACCGTCATTTGTATCGGAAGAAGAAAATTCTGTTTCCAGAAGCATGAAATTGAATTAGACTCTATCTTTGCCTTTCCCTAGGTTCAGAAAATGTAGTCCATTTTTATTTCTTCTGGGAGGACTAAGGCAATTTACCCATTATTCCAATACATAACATAAACGAACGCTGAATAGCATATAAGTAACGGTATACAAACATAAATATAGCATTTCGACGTTGTTTTTGTATGTGTAAGGTAAATAGATGCAAATATACAAAGAAAACAGTAATATTAAAAGCAAACATAAATATCGCTAAATATAAACAACTAATAATATCACAGCAATATCTTTTTAAAAACTATGAGCATAGGTAGAATGGACGAATAAGTATTATACTTATTCTAAGGTTAACACATAATTTCTAGTTACAACCTACAACCTCTATGAATGGCCCTTCAGGTTCGGGAGTCTGTGATATTCTGTGGAAATAAAGGGCAGAGGAGCGCCGGAAAGATTACCAAAATAGGTCAATAGGTTCAAACGTAAAAGTATAGGATGATATCTGAAGAAGACCCTGTGATGTCCATAAATTAAAAGGTGAGAAGCTAAGTTTGGAAATGAACAATAACGCTTCTGTGGTCATTTAGATGGAACCAAATAAATAAAAGTCTGATGTGTTGCCTCTCACATTACTTTCTCTACTCTTGTGCTAATATTCTTGCAAACGCTTGTTCCTATATGGTTTTTTCATGTTACTCAGATAAACATTTCCAAAAATTATCTTATTGCTAATTTTCTTGGAGGTGCAAAGGGAATATGGGAATACAGTAGGGTTTGAGTGATCGTCAAATATTTTAAATCTGATCGCTATATAAAGGCTTTGAAAATCCGTTCTCTTTGCCCGGCCAAGAGATAAAAAAGTGAATAACGGCCTTTCATTTGAAAAGAAATGTAGGTATTGCAAAACTCACACAAATAACAAAGAATATTTCCGAAATCGGTCACTCCGCAAAAAGATGCATTTGGACATAACGTGTATTTTAACGTTATCTACATTTTGTGTAGTCAGATCTGGCCTCTCTCTTACGGTTTACCATTTATGTAAAAGTCATCAAGAGTAAACAGGACTATATGGGCTATGGCAGAAATTTCAAAATATACCTACATTTGATTTTCCATATTTCTCATTATCTTCACATCGCATCCTTGAAATATATTAATGTTAAGTACCAGCTTTGGTTTCTAACCGACTTTTCGTTTTTGGGTTGTGCTGTTCACACACACACACACACACACACACACACACACACACACACACACACACACACACAAACAAACACACACACACAAACAAACACACACACTCACACACACACGGATCTTTTCCTAAAAATGCTTTTTGGATAAGGGGACCATATATTTCCGGTGAAATTCGATAGTTATATTGGCATACATACATTGATATGTGCCTAAATCGTTCATACACTCATACATGGCAAATAGTCAAGACATAACCTGCTTGTCGAAAACTGCAAGTTATTTGGTACTCGTGGAGTTGAAGTAGCCTGGCATTCCAGACATGATGCTTTGTGT